>PYHW01010582.1:5835934-5879040 GCA_013186435.1 Turdus rufiventris | reverse complement strand
CGGCATGCGCCGTTCCAGCAGACCGGGCCGCCCCCGGGGAGCTGCGGGCGCCGCGGCGGGCACGGCCGCGGGTGGGTGAGGACGGCCCGGCTGTGTCCGCGGGATGCTCGCTCCGGCCGTGCCCCACGGAGCGGCTGCGGCGCTTCCTGCGCTCACCCCGGTGCCAACGCGCACCTGTGCCCGGCTCCGGACAGCCCCCAGCTCCAAGAGAATGTGTCCGCTCTTGGCCTCCTCAGTACAGGAAAAACAAGGAGAGGGTCCAGCGGAGGCCACGAGGATGATGAGGGATCTGGAGCAGCTCCAGTGGGAGCTGGGCTTGTTTAGTCTAGAGAAGACAAGGCTGATGTCATTAATGCATGTAAGTGTCTCAAAAGTGAGTGCCAAGAGGATGGTGGCAGAATTTTTGGTGCTGCTCAGCAACAGGATACAGATAAACGGCCATAAGTAAACATGCAAGAAGTTTCACCTCAACACGAGGAAGAACTTTATGTTCTTTGTGGAACAGGCTGTCCAGGGAAGTTGTGGAATCCCTCTCTGGAGACATTTGAAATCCACCTGACCATGGTCCTCTGTCACCTGCTCTAAGTGGCTGTGTCTTGTCAGGGAGGTAGGGCTGGTGCGTCTTCACAGGTGTCCTTCAAACGTAACAATTCTGTGGTTCTCTGAATGTAGCCAGATCATCTTTTGGGATAGTCCCAGCTTTTCTTGTCACCATCTTGCTTGTTATGAGGTATGTCAGTATTCAGAATGTGATTTTAATTATTTGTGGCCTTGGCTTTGAAGCACGTCATGTACTAATTATGCAATGCTTGATATTGAGGATTTGGGTTCTGGAAAGCCCCATGGCATTGAGAGCACATGAAACTGTCCACTGGAATATACTGTAATCAGGAGGAAAGCTCTCAGACTTAAAATGTCAGGTGAGGAAAGGATGGATATTTAAATCATCTTTCCATAGTTTCATCCTTCTGAACAATTCCTTGAAATATGTTACAGTTACTGTAGGAAATACTGAATATAGATAAATAATTTGAAGTAGTCTTTCCAATGTTTACATGAAGCTTGCAAAAACAGGCAGATTGCTCAATCCTTGAGTATGTGGTTATCTTCTTCACAATAACTTTTGGCTTATTGGAGGCAAGAAGAATAGTGGGCTATCAGCTGAATGTATTTCTTCTGTCAGTGGTATCTTTTTGTAAAATAAAATGCTTTAGACTTGTCTTTTATTATTTTTAAATTTTTATTTTTTCAGGACATCCAATTTACATATCTGTCACTGAGTACATGCCTTGTGTAGTGTTTCACCAACCTAGAGAGAGATGTGTTGCCATGTTGCTCTGCAGACCAAATAATCTTACAGGCTGGCTTGGAAACTGTGTTTGAAAACACAGCCCAGCTGCCCTAATGGGTTAAAAAAGTACTTCATGCTTGCTGTGATGGGGCAGGCTTCAGCAGTTTGTTATGCAAGGTTGCTTGTTCAGCTTATGTATCAAGAACTATCTGCTGATGTTTGGTTTGCTTGTACTCCAGTGATGTCCACGCTCAGATCCTTTGTAACTGAATGCTCTGAACAGTTCAGTCGGAATTGTTGAGAAGTTTTAAATGCTTTCAGGAGGAGTATCTGCTAAGTACAGGTGAATAAGAAGGGTGGTGATGAAGAATGCTGCTAGAATTCAACCTTAGAGATGTAGTTGTCTCATACACTGTATTATCTTTTATTTTAGATTTGGAAAAACCGTCACAGACCCTTAGGATTTTTTCCCTTACACTTGTTTGAAAAATATTTGCAGGGAGAACTAAGGTAGATTGAGGGTGTTGTGTTTTGATTTCTGCTTCAGCAACAAACTGCTTCCTTATGTGTCACTTGGTGTGTTTGTGCTTTTGTTCTCTATGTGCTATAGAGGTAGCACTGTCTTTGTCACATACTGTGAGAGGCGCATCCTAATGTCCTACAGAGGTTCTACACTACAGCGGTGGAGGGTGTGGTGGGGCCCTTAATACAAATACCTAGGAGATCAACTCAGGATTCTTTGGGTTTTTTATAATTCTTCTTAATTTCAGGAGCTCCCAAAGAGAAGTGTAAAGTGTTTCTTGCATTCTTGTTTTGAAGGTTTGTATTTTGCCAGGCTCCCTTGGTTTCCTCAGTTGCTCAGAAAGCTGATAAGCAGCGTGTGGCTTTCAGTACAGCCTGTGACTGGGCTTGCTCACCTGACAACGTTAGAAGTCCAGAAAAGAATATTCTTGCACAAGAAAGAGGGAGACTAACAGAATAATCCCTTGATTAGTCATGGGGTACCTAAGTGATGTGGGAGATTCCCATGTTCCAGATCTGGATGTAGATTGGTAGCTCCTTAATTTGTGCATCACTCCCCTTCAATCCTTCTGCCATTGGCTGTTATGCCCTTGGTGTTGGGCTCTTTGATCTGTTGTATGAATTCTAGGTACATACTGAAACGCCATCTTTAGGGACTGACTGTTTTGGGGATTTTATTCCCTTGGGGTAACAGCAATTTCTGTTACAGATTCAAGAAGTCTGTCTTCCTTGAGTCAAACTATTGTTTCTGTGGGAAGTTTTTCAGGTGTGATCCCTTGGTGCTGCTCTGGTGCTCATAGACTTTGAACAGAGCTATCTCAGCACACTGAGTCACCAGAGTTTGCTTACTACTTTGTGCAGTAATTTTCTTCCTGTGTTGAGCACCAGTCTCAGTGGCATGGAGAAAATGGGTTTTTGACAACCTACAGTTGGTTTTGCATGGCTTTGCTCCTGCCTGGCTCTTTCATCTGGGCTGCCCTTGCAGTTATACAGATGTTTGCTAGCACAAGGAAGGAGAATGTATGGAAACAAAAAGGGAGATGCCAAAGCTGGACAGGAGACTTTTAGCAGTAGTGCTGGCTTAATACAGACAGGGAATTGAAATGTAGGGAAGGCAATGCTGCTGCTCATGTATGGACAAAGTAGCAAATGATGCTATTTGAAATAACAGTGCAATAAAGATATTGCTAGGATATTGCTCACAGTAAAACCTATAAAATTGTAGCAGGTGCTTGTTTTATGAGTGTGTAATTATCAGTTTGTTGACATATAAGGTTCTTAGCTTTTGCTTTTCCTTTTAAAATTATAATGGAAGCATAAATTGCTCAGAACTTGCCAAGGGAAGGAGGATCTCCTCATAACTGGTGTGTGCACAAGTTGGTTTGTTGTTTGTTTGGTTTGGTTTTTTTTTTCCCTCAGTCCAGTCTTTAAAAGAAACCAGCTAGCACCTCTGTTATAAAGTGGAAACATTAGCTTTAGCCATCTTCCCATGGGGAAAAAAAACCCAAAACAAACCCAAAAACCTCAACTGTGTACTGTAAAATTGTCATGCGTGTATCACTTGACAAGTGTCAGTTTAAACACACAGGAGTTGCTAATTTGTGTGCCTTGCCCATTCTTCTGATCTGCTGCACACGGTTGTTTGTGTGGTGTCTCAGGCAGCGAGCACTCACTGAGCAGAATGTACAGTAATGGGAAGGGAATGGTGTGCGTTGGTTGRGGGAATTATGGTTGCCTTGGGAACTATTTTGTGAGTATAGATGGTTAATTTGTGGTAGAAGAACACCTGGTATTTTCTTAAGTAACAGCTGGAAAAAAGACTGGATACTTCCACTTGTTATGTGTTCAGCATTTGATAAGGAGTGGGTTTGGGTTTTCCTTGCTGTGGTTTGCCATTGGTATTGTATTTGTTAAACCTAGAGTCATGACCATTTGGGAAGCATGCAGACAAACTGCCTCCATGACTTGTCTTATGTGAGGAGTGGGAAAGAGAATGGAAGTTACTGTCTGTGTTCCACATACATATTTTGTTACTGTGTTAAAGCCATTTGCTTTCACTCTGCTATTACATATGCAAACATGGTGAGTTTGCAGTCTTAGGTGATTAATTTTTCCATTTACCCTTGTTAATCATAGCTTCCTCATGGATTCATCTTTTTCTGGTTTCATGACACGCATTTTGTTAAAGCATCTCTAGCTAAATAAGCTTAAACAAAAGCCTCTCTGTTGAAAAAACACAGTGCTGAGTGATTTTGTAATTCTTTGCTTTATGACAAAACAAACTTTTCAGTTTTAGAGACAAAACATAGAGTGCCAGAGAGAATAAGAAAATGGGGAATGCCTAAAATGAATGACACTATTTTACCCATTATTGAAAAAAATAGCAACATTGAAGAATGGCAGTTAATTGGCAGAACTGTAGTACTGCAAGATCACCTACGTGCAGTTGTGTTCTTCCATTTGACAATATGCCAGCAGAGCATGAGTCTCGATTATACATATACTTCTGTGGAGGCTTTTCTAACAAATGAATGAAAACATGTCTGGTGTCAATAGTTTCTTAAGAACTGCATTTCTTCTTTTTTTTTTTTTTTTCCCTCCTGTTCTTTGTGAATTTCAGTTGCCTGGAATAATTGATGTGCTTGTTTGTATCTGTCAGAAAGGGATGAGAGCACACAGCAAACGAGGAGATTACCAAGCCTTTTCTTTAGTTTGTTTTGCTTATAAAATGACCCAATAAAAGGATTTGTTTCTCTAAGATTTATTTGTTTTCCCCCTGAAATCAACTTGGGAAAACAAGTGACCTTCACTTTCTAAACGGTAATTTGATTCTACTTTGCATAGGTAGGTGTTGTAAAACCCTTGCACTAGCAAGCAGTCAGGAATCTCTGGGAACTATGAACCTTGTGCTGTTATGTATTGATCTTTTCCTAAAATAAATTTTCTTTTTGCTGGGAGAATGCCTGGACCATTAAATGACCAGTGGGTGTTTTTTCCATTTGCAGATATTACTTTTGGGGCCAGTGCTGTGAACTGGCTACACTGGAATGACCAGAAAGACTGTAGTCAGTTTTGCACTCAATTATATTGGCAGTTTGTCACTCCTGTTTCTTGTGGACAAAAAAAAAAAGAGTGGATTTCCCCAGGAGAGAAGCAGAAAATAGGCAAGAGGGAGGCTGCTTGAGGATTTTTACCATCACTACTGGAAAGATTGGGAAAAATAAGAGCTCATTCTTTGTTGAACAGGAGGGTGAGTTTTGGTGTTATGTCAGCAAAA
This sequence comes from Turdus rufiventris, assembly GCA_013186435.1. Classification (NCBI taxonomy): domain Eukaryota; kingdom Metazoa; phylum Chordata; class Aves; order Passeriformes; family Turdidae; genus Turdus; species Turdus rufiventris. The sequence continues at coordinate 5,873,950 of PYHW01010582.1, read as the reverse complement.
AGAAATAGGTTGAATAAAAGGTTTTGACAAGCTGGATGTCCTGGATTCTTAACAAAAATTCTTAATGACATTGATAAATGTTGGTGCTATAGAATTTTACATAAAGAAATTCCAGAGTTATATTCAAGTTCTGCTGCTGGGTTGGTTTCAGTAGACTGTACAGTTTGACACAGAGCTAGTTGGGTGTGTGTCCTGAGTTGGATTGTGGGAGAATTTACAGCGTGACAGCCTCTGGTTCAGGTTTGTCCAGATCTTTGTGGGGATGTGGTGCTGTTCGCTGTGCAGTGATGAACTAGGGCAGCTGAGTCACACAGAGAACTGCCAAGCTGCAGGTCAGCTCCAGAGTCCTGTCATGTGTTAATCACTGTTAGTCTCCAATCCTCAAAATTATGAACTGGCAGTTGGCAAAAGCTTCTTTTGTATATACAAATTGGTTTTAGATGTAGTAAAGAGGTAGATCTTGCTACATATAAAAAAAAAAAGCCATGCAACTTTTTCCATGGAAAAATACAGTTAAGGCTTTGCATACTGTTGTTTCTTCACTTAGTAATTCTAAAAAGGTGATGAACATTCTGGATCTGCATCAACTTGTTGTAGCAGTGACATGTCCAACTGGTGGCTGAGTGTGTTTGCCATGAAAATCAAATTTGGAAGGGTATCTTGTAAGGATAGATTTGGGGCTTTTCTCAAAGCCTGATGCTTGTTTAGGTTGCGTGTTAGCAAAGCGTTCATGCCCCAGAGACTGATTGGGCCCTGGAATAAACTTCCCAGTGAACAGCATGGAGGGTGCATGCAAAGAACTCTTCTTCCTAAGTTGGCTTTTGTGTGGAATAAAACTTCTCCAATAAAGATACATTGTCGATATCTTGCTGTGTCACTTTGAGCATATTGAAAACAAAGGTTGTAAGAGATACAGTGTAGTCCTAGTCACTGAAATGCTCCTTTCTGGCTAGTCCTGGCTGTAAGTTTTGAGGGAGTTTTGAAGTGTTTATCCAAAGCTGTTGTTATGTTACCTACAGCTAATGAAACTTAGGAGTTTGTGTCTCAGAAATTCTTCAGCTTGTTGTAACTCATGAGACTTCAGAGGTCTGAGCAGCCTGCATTTGAAGAGACCCACATGGTACTGGAACAGGGATGAAGATTCCACAGAAATTCCTATTTCTCCTGTTGAACTGATCTCAACTCAAAAATCTTCATGTGGAATTTCATTCCACAAAGGTCAGCCAGCTATTGCACTGTTGTAGTTTTTAAGTAAGTTTTCCCAAAAGGAATACAGAGGTGCTTTATCATAGAGATTGAAGTGACAAGGAAGTTTAGAAAAAATAGTGTTTTCCTGAATCAAGTCCTGGTTTGCCTGCAGGTGAGTTGTTTATCTTCAGCTCAGCCCTTCTGGCAGTAAATATATTCTGTACTTGTGGAGTGTTGTCACATTTTAAGCTGGTAGAACTGCTGAGATCTGCAGCTAGAAGCAAGTTTTCCTGCAAATCACTGCAAAGTAACTGTTCAGGCTATCTTTATTTTTGTTTTGATGCTCCACTTGAGTCAAAAAATGAAGAAAGCCAACCTAGATACATTTAAAAAGCAGTAGTAGCCATAGCAGCTTTCACTGCTGTTCATATCTTGACAGCACTCGCTACCTTTAAAGCATTGCACTTTATCATCTTAAGGTTTTTCTCTGGTTTTCATCTCTGTGGTGTTCTAACTTTGAAAAGGATTGTTATTGCATAAGACACATAAGGAATTAAGCTTTTAGGGCAAAATTTTCTGTGCCATTTTAGCATCACTTTTTGAAATTAAATGCTTCACTAAAATCAGTGTCATGTTTCAGTTAGAATGAGCTTCATGTGTTGTATCTCCCAACTGGGCAGTGCTGGTGTAGTATAGATGAGATGCACTTGGATCATCATTGTGCTTCCCAGTTGGCAAAGTCCCAGTAAAACTGGTAGGTTACAATTCTGTTGTGATGGACTCTTGTTCATAAATACAGCTGTAAAATGTACTCTTGCTGAAATTGCTGGCAGCAAGCCTGATTTTAAAGGTGTGCAGTATGATAATACCTGCTAAAAGTCTGTGAGGAACTTGATATTAAGCCTATGGTGGTAGTTTTCACATTTGTTGTTCAGAGTGTTCTTGGAGTGATATTGCTGTGTCTTCTGAATTCTGCTGGAACCCCACATTCAAGAGGTTTCTGGAGTTTGGAAGGCAAGACCTTTATTTCAAGTTATATATAGAAGACAAAAATCTGCATTGTTTGGGGGGCTAGTGATAAGTACTCTTCCCATTTCAGGTTTGTTTGGTTTTTGGTTTTTTATCAGTCAAGCTAAGTTCACTGCATGTTTATTCAATGTAACTTTAAATTTGTAATGCCTTGCTATTAGCCTACCAAACAGTGCAGAAAATTTAATTACTTGAAGTTATTTTAGGTTGTTTTTTCTTTTGGTCTCACCACAAAGTTTGTATGGAACATAAGGTTAGAAGCACTGGATTAAATGTAAAGGCTCTTGAATCTACAAACCCAGAATTTGGGTAGTGACCACCTTCAGAATGTATTTAGTGGTTGTAGCACCTGTGCAGTACTGTGTTTTAACTTTTGTGCTGTGTATGTTTTGAAAATGACTGAAACTGGCATGCAAACCAAGGGAAGGGTGAAGGGGAATGTTCTTATTTTTAGTTTCTATTTTATTTTTAGTTTGCCTAAAGCTCTGCTTGAAAGTAGCACATTGTTTCTCGTTACAGAAGGTAATATGAACTGCTTTGAAGTATTCTGCTGCACAGAATGTTATTTCCAGTACTTTCCAGGAAAGTTGCTCCAAGTGCAGTGTGTGGTAAACAAGCAGTGTTTAAGACTTTAGCTAATGACTCTGAGTAAGTGCTTGGAGATCTGTTGTGTTTTGTTTAGTAATTTTGCTCCTCTCAACAGCTGGGATGTTCTTCCTTAATAATCTTCTTTTGTAATAGGTGGTACTTTTGGGTAATGTAGTATTTTCTTGTGGTGGAAAAGGAGTTGTCCAATCTAGAGCTAGATATCCCAGTGTTTTGAAATGCTGGTTTTCTAGGAAACAGTGCACTCACTTGTGCATGTAACATAATTCAACCATTTGCAATTTGTATGGCATGTTGCTTTTATCCAAAACTTAGTTATAGCTTTTTTCCTTTTTCTCCCAACCTTCCATTTTGCCTGAAAGGCTCTGACTCATGGGGATTTTTGGTTATTATTATTTTGGATCGCTTTCTAAGGTCGTTGTTAGTTTAATTGTAAAAATTGCTTTTGTACTTGGTGTATGTAATCAAATTTCTGTGGTAGCTTGCTGAGATTCCTTCTATATGAAAAATAGGCTTGATCTGAAGAAAATAGTTATAGGTCACAGGATAGCTGAGTCTTAAAGCATATTTGTAGCAGCTGTTGTGGTGAAGGAAGAAGATACAGTTGTATAAAAAATTCTGTTTTGAAGACAGCAAGACATAAGTATTTTTGGAAACTTTAAAATATTTTTTTTTCTTTACAGCATGTCTGCAAAGAACATCATCATTTTCTTCCTCTCTGTATTGGTGGTTTTTGGTTTTGTTTTTTTTTGTTTTTTTTTTTTTTGGGCAGGAGGGGGTGCTCATTGTGTTTTAAGTGTCCCTGTCAGTATTTTGTACTATTATTTTTTTGTTAATTATACCAGCATGAGAGCTTCATGGAGAGCTTAGTAACTGTTTCATGGTGGAATAATTGCAACATGCTTTTATTCCCCTCTATAGTGAGAGCTGGATGATTAGGAAGAGGAATCAGAGAGGGTGAATGAATTGCCACTGCAATACAGCGTTTCCACTGGGTTGTACTTAAATTGTTGCAGCTTCCAGCTGCTCACGGAATTTCAGAGTGGTTGGGGTTTGAATGCACCTCTGGAGATCATCTAGTCCAGCCTAACCTTGGGTAGGCTACGTGTGTTTGTGTCTGGGTATTTCAAATTGCTTAATCTCTAAGTATTAAGGCCCTAAAAATCGGATTTCTTCAGCTCAGCAGCCTTCAGGAGTTTACATATCTGCCAGTTTTGGAGAGAGCAGATAAGCGGAAGCTGAAAATTTTGAAAAGCCTTTAAGCAACAAAAATGTGGTGGAAAGCATCTCCTGCTTCTCACTTAAATCATCAAGGATCCAGTCTGTATTTCCCCTTATTCCTCCTGCTCTTGCCTATGTTCTAATGAATGGACTTGGAATGAAATATATTGTGTTTTTAAACTTTTGCTAGTTAAGGTTTAAATATGCCAATTTTATGGATGTAACCATGTAATGTGGGATTTTTGAGTTTTAAAATCCTCACATGTGAGCCTTAGCGTGCTGGGGGTCCTCTGCTGCACCTTTATTGAAAAAGATGGCGTTGGCACATTTTTGTCTCTGCAAAGGAAATTCCAGTACTTCTGTACTAACTGGTGATCCCCCCTTATTTTGTATTAAATTTCATTAGAGTCCACTGCACTTGCGGTGACCAATTGCTTGTTAGGTTGTCCACTCTTACTTTTCTGCCATTCATTTGACTCGGGTTTTCAGCCTCATTCTCCCCTTTCTTTGGGGCAGGCTTCACTGTTCTTCATACTTCTTTTTAAGGGTTTTTCCACGGTTTTAGCTCAGAAGATGAAAATACTTAGACTTTCTGACTCTTAACAGTGCTACTCTTAAATGTATCTGTCCCAGCTTGAAAGAGCTGCTAACAGATACTTCTGTAGCTGGCAATGATACTTAGTTTTGCTTAGCATTTTCTCACTCCTCCCAAGGGAATCCCTGCTGCTTCAGGGGTGCGTTAGATGAGGCTTTTGATTTTGTGTGGTGTGGGTTTGTTTTGTACTTGGAGGTGCTCATACAAAAGCTGTTACTGATTTGATTACCTTATTTTCTAGTGAAAGTCACACCTGAGAATTTGGTTAAATGGACATTGCCAGTGAGTCAAGGCAGGTTTGGCCAGTGTTCCTAGATCTGTCAGGTTATAACTGTGTGTTCCCATGGCTGAGCACCACCAGACCAGCAGCCACACATGGTGAAGAGTGTCTTGGCCCTCTGTTGTCGTGGCCTTGCTCACCTACATCACCTTCCCAGGAGTTTGTGTAAAGCTGGTCTCAGCAGCCTTGTTTCTGTATAATTGAGTTTATAAGCATGTGTTTTGCTTGCAGTATGTAGCCTTGCTGATGGTTCTATGACATGTCACCCTACTGGAACTGCTCATGGTTGCAGGCTGGAAGGTTGGCTATTCTTAGTGAAATGGAGACATTTCTGCAAGTAATAAAATGCAGGTACTGTAAAGTACGAGCATTGCTATATCTTGCATTTTGTTTACTTCTTTGTAGATCACTGTGCTTTATTATTTTGATTTTTTTTCTGATTTTCCTTTTTAGTGCAGCTGTTCTGGTATTTTATCAACAAAGATGTTGATGTGATTGATCTCAATACTTTTAACAGATTCTTAGATTTTGCAGTGTTATGCTACTGACAGAGAAAAAAGATCAAAATTCACAGATACCTGTCAGACACCATTCTGCATTTTTTGGCTAACAATTCTGGCCTTCTTTGTCCTCTTCCTTACAAATCCTCTTTATCCTTTACACGATCCTAAATATGTTGTTCTTTGTGAATATCAAAAAAAGGAATCTGTTTTATGATTAAGATGATCACAGGTGGCTTGCTCAAGATGAGAGTTTGTTCCTCTCCTTCTTACTGTACCTAGCACATTTCAAAGTTGTTGGTCCAAGACTTTGTTGATAATATGCTTTAGTCCCTAACTTTATCTTTAATGTGTTTGACTGGTTGGGTGTCCTGAGCTAGCTATGTTTACAAATCTTCATTATGTGTGGGGTTTTTTTGTGAAGATTTAATTGTATGGCCATTATTTTTTAGGCTAAAATTATCAGTTTATTAATATGAACCTATCATATTTGTTGGGCGTCCAAGTCTAGAGCTTAAACACTTGCTTGGTCTAGATTGGGTTCTTCCTTCATGTTTTGAGTAAACACTTAGTGATGCATCTTTTTAAGGGGTTGTAGTTAGAGCTTGTGCATTATTCAGTACTCAAAGCTTAACTGCTGAAGCGAAGCAAACTTTCTAGGGTTTAAATAGTTAAAGCTGTTCTCCACCCTTTCTTGATGGTCTCAAGGCTGTTGGAATCTTAAGAGGTTGGCATGGTTTTACTGTTGGTAATCGCTTTAGTAGAGGAGCTGGAAAAATGGAAACTGTATAAAAGCATTAGTGAGATATAAACAGCTGAACTGTTGAGAAATCCTGGCTAGATTCCAAGAAGTAAAAATCTGCAGGGATGTTGAAGTTGCCTTTGACAGCAGCCTGTGGTATAGGCAGGATGAGATTTTCATTGTTGCCCTTCATATATCTATTTCAGTCATGTCCAATATGCAGTGTAGAAATAGAACAAGTGGGTTGTGTTATGATTCTTTTTTGCTGTTGTTGAACCCACTAGCCTGAATACATTAATAGAAGCTAAGTTTAAAATTACCTGATAACTGCAAAATCTTCCAGTGTGATTGCTCTGAGCTGTTAATCCAGTTACTATGAGGAATATTTCTTTCCTTTTCACTTCTCAATTTCTGATTCCAGGCGTGATGTGATGTGTTTCTTTTTCTTCTGCATTCTGACTTGCAGAGGTTAGTTTGGACTCAAAATGCTGTTTAAAAGCCTGACTCCATGTATTTTAATATAAGTATACTTTCAACCAGATATAGGTATTTAATAACCACTTACTGCTTTGCAACATAACCAAATGGCAAGAATAAAGAATGCAAATGACTGATGAACTATAAACTACTTAGATATCTATAAGTATTTTATGATCATACTGTTAAAAGATACTAGGAATGGCCTTTCTTCTTGGGAAAAACATGTACAAATGCAAACCAAAAGCAAGTTATTTAAAACTATTTATAATTGCAGATGAGGGTGGTTTTCCCACTGTCTGATTTAGATGATTCTCTCCTTTTCAGACTTGGAGGCAATCATGACATGGATTGTACTTGACACTAGGAGTCTAACTTCTTGGATCCAAGCCCTGTGTACATATCAGTATAGAACAGGATGATGGTTTGGTTTGAGGTTTAGGGGTTTTTTTGTCTGAAATAGTTTGAAGTTGCGCTGTCTGAGCCGCAAGCCTTTGCAAGTTGCTGAGGTGGTAGATGAGTGACACTGCTCAGAAGAAGACCTAGTGGCCTTAACATATGCTGTCTTCAAACACAGTCTCCTTTTACTATTCCTATTTTTGAATAATCATCTATGCAGTTAACCTATTTGACTTTAAGGCAGCAATGTGATACTATTACTATAGCTGGCTGTTTTGCTTAGGGCTGCTTACCAGGGCTGGCATCACTGTGCAGGGATCACTGGGGGAGAAATGCTTTCCAATGCATTTTTTTATTTCTGGCAGTGACATCAGATATCTTTGTATCTTTAAATGCCTGCCAACAAGTGAGCTGTGAGTTTGACTGTCAGTGGAGTTCTTTCAGATCTCAGGCTTCTTGAGTGACAGGGCAGTTTGATCTGGCTGGCACTCTGAGGTGAGGGGTCAGAGTGGCACCCTTGGCAATCAGGGAGGCCAGGACTGCTCCAGCATAGCCTCTGGAGCTCAGCATGGAAACTGTAATTCTAGCAGGGCTTTTTCCCCCAATCCTTCCTTCCACCTTATATGGCTGTTCTGTAGTTAGCTGCTGCACAAAATGTGCCCACCATGACTCCAGAGGAAGCAATGTCACCTCTGCATTTGGTCAGTGTTTTTACTGGCAGGGTTCCTCATGAATTAGTATTAAAACTCAGCTCTGCTTTTCCTAGCAAGTAGGAAACAGAATTTGCAAGGGTTTTGTCCCCTTGAGCTTATAATTAGTACTCAGGAGCTTGCAGGCAGACCCACGTGGGGTGCTCTCCTATCCAGTGCCCAAGTGTACCCATGGGGTCAGCAAGTGCAGAAAATGCCTTGTTAAGCTGATCAGTTTTCAGACTCTTGACAGTGGTACAGCTTTAGGGGAATGGTACAGTGTGACCATTTCCAGCAGTGTCTGTGAAGTTTTTCAAGTAGAAGTGACTCTAGCTTTGAATCTCGCTGCAGGGGTTTGTTTAATATATAATTTGTGTACTCTTTTAAAAAAATCCATTTTTCTCATATGGTATTATTTGTTTTGTATTTAGAACACCTTTCAGATTAATAATGAATTTGTGTGTTATATTTTCTGGTGAGTATTGAGGGGAAAAAAATTACTGAGCTCTTCTTTTCATAGCCAGCATCAAGGGATTATCTCTTCATCTTGTGAGTGGCAGGGCTTTGACTTGATCCTGTGGCTGTTGATTGAGCTTTTGGGGTTGTTCAGGTCCATCACTAGACAGTCATTTGTTTTTCTGAGATTTCCAAAATTAAAATTTGGCAAGAATGTTACATCTGGTATGGATAACGAGTCTCTTGAGCAAGATAACCTGCTAACCAACGTTGTCATGTGTGAGAAGACATCATCATCTATTAGATTTTTTTTAAAGCTGTTTAACTCTTGCTTTATAGTTCAGTGAGTTTAAATGTCTGTGCCCATATCTTCAGGGGGGAAACACTGCTTCTTTGTGTACTGTGTTGTGACTGGTAATGCCTTCATTTGACTTCAGGGAATGATATTGTAAAGATTTGGTGTAAGTTATTACTGAGAGTAAATTCAGCTCAGTGTGTTACATTTTGAAAAATTTTTTTTTCCCCATTATATCCCTCCTATGCATGCACAATACTTTCAGTCTGAAAAAATTCTACTGTGTTTTCTTCTTTGGTAATATTAGCTTTGAAAATATGTGTTTTCTGGAAGCCAATAACTTTTTAAAATATTGCAGTACCTGCTCCGGCCATCACTGCCACAGCTACTAAAATGGAGGTGGTTTCAGCAGAAGTTAACAGCTTGCTCCCTGAGGAAATCATGGACACTGGCATAACTCTGGTGGAAGATGAGAGCATCGAGGCCGTTATCGTGTCGTCGCCGATGGGAGACTCCATTCCCATGGAAACAGAACTGGAAGAAATAGCGAACATAGGCTCCACCAGCGACTCCTCAGCCACGACTGCAGCCACAGTCACCACAGAGTCGGTTCCTGCACCCAGCAGCCACTCAGGAGATGCAGCGCTGACCACCACAGCCCCAAGCCCTGATGTGAATGCAGCTGTAAAGCCTGCCTTTCCAGGTGGCCTCCATAAACTTGGTGCTCAGACCCCTGTCACTATCTCAGCTAATCAGATTATTCTGAACAAGGCCACTGATATTAAAATAGGCAGTCAGAGTATCAAACCGGACGGGCAAAAGCTGATTGTAACAGCTTTGGGCAAGTCTGGCCAGCCTATTGTTTTAGCATTACCCCACAGCCAGCTCCCACAGTCGCAGAAGGCCGTGTCCCAAGCCCAGGGTGGAGACTCCAAGGTACAAGGCCAGCAGTTCAAAGTTGTCATTGGAGGTCGGTCGGAAGTGAAACCTGTTGTGGGTGTCTCAGCTTTGACGCAGGGAAGTCAGCTGATAAACACTGCAGCCCAGCCCTCTGTCTTGCAGTCCCAGCAAGTAAAAACAGTACAGGTAAAATGAGTTATGCTGATGAAACATCTTTAAACCAGTTCTGTTGCTGCAATTGTTGTCTGTTTCCTGCACTGATTGACACACTGTTGCTTTCAGCCTTTGCATTTATTCTTTGTATTAAAAAATACAATGCTGCTCTTAGCCCATGCTTTCATCTGTGGATGCGTTTGCCATTTTATGCTGTTTGCCTCTAGCTACTGTCTAGAAACTTAGGGTTTGCCTCAGAGAAAGTATTCAGTAAATTGAAGATAATTCTCTCATTATTTTCATTTTATAAAAATAAATTCTACATACTTTCAGGAAGACTGAATTCAACTCTATATGCTTGTTCTTTATTCAAAGTACGTACTCCTTTATGGAAGAGTAGCTTCTGCCTATTGCATTCAGTTTATTTAAATGCACGCTCTGAAAAACTTCTAGCATCTGAAAAAGAACAGAAGAGTGTATTGGGTCTGCCTCAAATCTAGTTAAGCTTGTTAATAGACTGTGATGGACTGGACACTGTCATAAGCTGAACATTCAAGGTTTGTTCACAATCTCTAGCACAGATCTTCAGATATTTGAAACCACAAAGAATCTGCTTGGATCTGAAAATGTGTTGAAAAGACTTTGATTGTGACCCACAGGGTCTGATTCTCATCTGCTGTGTGGCAGAACTTAATGTGAGTGACTTTGTTCTGTTGACAGTGAGGCAAAAATAAGGCCTCTTAAAGTGAAGGACAAATATAACTCAATGCAGGTTATGATAGAAAAATATTTATTTTACTGTCTAAATGAAATGAGAAATTAAACTTTTAAGTATGCTATTAAAAATAATCAGCTACACATAAAAATGACTGAGTTTAAAGAATTTTATTAGGCAAATGTTCCTTGATTAGTATTTCATGGCAGTTGAATAAGATCAATTCTAAATATTTTCTTCAAAGTTACAGATGATTCCTGCACCAATTTCTACTTTCTCCTTTTTTGTTGCTACATCGTACCTGGAAGCGTATTTAATAATGGCCATTTGAAACATAAATGACCATCACTATAGTTTTCAAGAAAGTCTCTGCTCTTTAGTCATTATAGGAACATTTAAGAGCAGATCAGTTCCTGTTATTTGGCTTTGTTATTCACTGCCAAGTGACAGATACAGGAAACTGAGGAGAACGACTTAGCTGTGATGTGGTTTTTCCTTGCATGAGATGATTTGTGCTGTCAGTGACTCAAATCAGCGACTTGGCCAATGACCTGTGGGATTTGCCATTAGGAATTCTACAGTTCCTTAGCCGAAGCTTACTAATGGGTTTGCGTCTGTTTTTTCAATGTAGTTAATTGCAGTTTGAGTAAATTTGGTTTTTTTGTGGGGTTTTTTTGTTAAGCCATTGATTCCCTTTACAAAGCAGATTGAATTGTTAGTACTTGAAATTCCTATTTTCCCACAAGGAGAGGAGGAAGTAGAAATGAAAAGCAAGACAAGGTTAGCACTCTATATTGCAGGGGAAATGATTACATTAGCACTTCAGAGGCAGTGCTTCTCCCTGTAGGAAATTTCTGAAGTATCAGAGTGATAAATGAGGCTGGATGAGAGATTCTGTCTCTCCTCTACCCTGAATGCCAGGGGAGGTAACCCACACCTTGAGTCCCTGTCTTATAAAATAAAGTGAATTCATTTACCCCATTGCCCTGAAGGAGCCCCTGAAGCTTTCAGTGAGTGGAAAAGGAGGCTGTGAATGCCTCCCTGATTCCCAGTGGGTCCTCTGTAATTGATCTCCTGGCTTTGGGATTCAGGTATTTCCGATGGAGGGTAGCACAAGACTTTGATTTGGTGCTAAAAAGTGAACTGGTACAGATTAGATGACAAAGAGCTTTTATCAGTTCTTGTGGTCGCTATCATAGGGGCTTTGCATATCATTAGAGAAACTCGATTGCCTTGGCATTAATCTAATCTTGTTATCTAACTGTGATAGTTGAAATCTCAGTACCTGAGGCATAATTGGTAGAGTTCAGCAAAATGTTTCTTGTAATTTGAGTCCTCTGCTTACAGTTCGAGATGTGTGAGATGGTGAGGTATTAAGTGTGGCAGGGCCTTTGGTTAATTACTGTCCTTAGCAGCTTGTCCTGATGTAGTTGGAGCTAGTGCCATGGATGTGTGGGGAAAAAACTGCTGGGCAAGCACATCTGCTTTCAGCCTGTGACTCAGCCTTAAAAGTGGTGATGTGCCTGCTGCACTGCTGCTTTAGTCCAGGTTCATTAAACAGGAGTTTGGCCTTGCACGTGACTGTGAACTAAGTGTCCAGACACATCACCATGGCTGCCATTAAGTTTGACTTGTGCTTGTTTTGTTTGGTAACTGGCTCTGGTTTTAACAGTGTCCATAGCATTGTTGCTACCAAGGCAAGGCAGCTGCAGAGCCATCATTGTGGCTTTATTTCATCATTGAAAAGGGACCTTGTGCACTCCCTAACCTCAAACTCCCATTCCTAGCTCAGTTTCTTCATCTCTGAAGTTAAGGTGTTCTTCTCTATTTCTAGGGTCCCTGATTTTTCATACTATGCCAAATATAAATTACACAGGGAGTGGGTACATGGACAGGCTCCCAAGAGGCCATGTAGGGAGTGGATAAATAGCGTATTAGCTCTTTTGTGGTGGCTGACTATGTGGGTATCTAGCACTAAATGTGAGTTATGAGTGTGCCTGTTGCTGTATAAATAGAACATAGTCTGAAAACCAAGTCCAGCTGTATGAACTTGCTAGTTTATCTTTAGTGGAAGACGTAACTTGACCCTTGAAGTCAAGTTTCCTGCAGGTAAATCTCTTGACATCTGTAAGGGAAAGAAGATTGGTGCGTTTTCTTAAATACATAACATTGTTATGGAAGAGCTTGTTGCTCCAGGGAATGTATTTGCAGTCTAACTCAAAGTAACTTGGAGAGGGCATGCTTAGCTTACATAGGCAGGGGAACAATGTTAAGCTCCTTGTGATCAGTACAGGCAGAGTGCTCCAGAGAACTTGCCCGTTCTGAAGTATCAAAGGGCCATCTTGATTATTACCTCTGGCTTTTCCAGCCTTTACTGAAATGGGCAGTGAGTTTCCCAGTGGTGCCAGGGAGCTTTTTTCTGGTGACTGGTGTTATCCAGTGCCATAAACCTCCGAAGGGCTTGCTTGGCAGCAGGTAGGGCCAGGAGTGCTGTTCCTGATTTATAAGCAACCACATTTGTCTTGCTGTTTCCTAAGCCGTGAGGGGATTCACTTGATTATTAAACCTCCCTCTTTGTAGACAACCAGTTCACCTAAAAAGCAGAGGGAAATCTATTTGAGGAGGATATTGCAAGTTGAGTAGAGGGAAGCAGGGCTACTTGCGTTGACCTGTTATTTTGGGATTTTTAAGGTTTTTTTCTGAAATACTTCATGTTAATGGTCAGTAGTATTTTACACACATTCATGCAAGTCATTTAAGCACAATTATTGACTGTTACTGGGAAACAACTGCTGTTATCCAGAGCTGGCTGTTCCTGCTGAACATTCATCATGTTCTGAGACAGACTTTGCTCTCACTTCAGAGAAAAAGCAATAGCAGTTGAGTTGCAATAATATCTTATGGCAAGGTAAGAGTAATTTAAACAAAACAGGAATCTCAAATCAAGCAGATAAAATGTGTGGAGTGATCAGAAACTAAAGTGTGTCCAAGCTGAAAAAAAAAAATTTACTGATAAAACGCCTGCTCATCTATCAGCTGTATTATATGCTATGATAATTGAATCCTTGAAATTTTAAAATGGCTTCGAGTTGAATTTGTGAACAGGGCTGTGAATGAAGCTTTCTTCTCCAAACAACTTACGTTTCAAAGTTTTAGTTAATATATCTCCAAAAAGAACAAATTTATTTCTCCTCTGTTTAATTTTCAAGCTTTGACAATTGTATATCACCCATAAAGCAGCGTGTTTGTTCTGAGATGGAGCTTTCCTCTGAGGATCAATGTAACTGTGGAGCAGCACGTGGCTTCCTTTAGATGAGATCCATTCTCTGGTAGTGCCTGGTGTCAGAGCTGCTCCTTGCTGGCTTCCTTGGCTGGGTGTAGCTCGGGCACACAGAGGTGCCCTTGGCTTTCCACAGCAGCCTGGAGGGTTCCAGTGCCATAGCAGAGAGGAACTCCAGCTTCCCTGGCTCTGCCATGACTGCTGCTGGGGGCTGGGGCAGCCTCCACGTGTGCTTTTTGTGGAGCAGCTGAGGAATTTGTTATGTGCTGCTGAATACTGTTAATGGTTTTGCCTCATGTGGTTGTAAAAAAGGTGTTTTCAGGCAACAAATTATCTTGATAGGGTTTTGTGTAGGAAACCGTAAATTCCAGCCTACTCAATTGCTTCATTTGAGCATTTGTAGCTTTCTCAGGCTGTCAAAAGTAGCTGTCAGGTCTGTATCTTGGCGTGTCAGGCAGGTTTTTGATTTAGCTGCTTGGCTAATGAAGGTGGCTCTGTGCCCTTGAGAGGTGGCTCCCCACGTGGGTGTTAATGCTGTGCTTCTCTGATACTGCTGGTGTTGATGGCTGCTGCCCATGGGATGTGCCTGAGGGTGTGTGGTGAAGGGGAGAGGCAGGACGTGCCTGACCTGTGGCATGGACAGGTCTCAGGGTTCAGTAATACCTTCCTTAAAATCAGGCCACATCCACAGGCAGCCTCTGCAGTCAGCAGGTTAAAAGTCTTTGGAAGAAGTCAGCCTCTAAGTTGAACTATTCACTAGCTGGGTGCCAATGTATAAAAACTGTTGAAATAAATGTGTCTGGTAGTTAACTTCTCTCAGTGTGGAGAAGGGGGGAAAGTCTTTAAAGCTTTAAGACTATATACTCCTGCTTATAAAGATTTCAAGCTGGAGCAATCTGTCATTGAATTGCTGTACATGTTCTTGGTCCAACTGTGTTTCAGGAGACTGGGTTACAATATGAAAATAGATCCCCTTGTACCCGGAGGTAGCAAACTGATTTGTTGTTGGCCCGTGAGTACTCAAAACTTTCAGGCACTGATGATCCATGCACTTTTGGGGAACTGTTTCTGAAGGTATTTTCCCCATTTGCAAAACAAGTGTCAGAATGGTCAAGAGATGTTTCAGAGCAGTAGTGCTTGTATTTAAATCACCAGGGGACAAGTTTTGTCCTGGTTGGCTGAAAAAGAAATGGCTTCATTTAAAGCTTCAAATACTGAGAATTGTGCTTTTAATTTTAACATTTTTATGTAGACCAACCACACGTAAGAAATAATTTCAGCATCTTGAAGATGAGATGTTTGCACAGAGAGCTATCTTCTGAAAAAGCTGAGAGGGATTTGGCTATCCTACTTTGGTAGCTGGCATTCTGAAGGATTATCTCCTAGTTCTTTCCATAAGGAGAAATGGAGATGAAATGCAAGATACACAGTTATTCTTCTAACTATGTGTGCAAGTATTGCCCTTTTTATTTTTTTAATGTACTTAACAATACAATAATTTAGATCCAAAATGCTCAAGTTACTTTAGATCTTTTTTCCTCCATCTTTTAGATTGCGAAGAAGACTCGAACCCCAACTTCTGGCCCGGTGATCACCAAGCTGATATTTGCAAAACCAATCAATAGCAAAGCTGTTACAGGGCAGACCACTCAAGTGTCACCAGTCATTGCAGGTTGTACTACTTTGACTTGTTTTGCTTTACCATTTTTAAAAGGCTTTTCAAAGAAATGGTAATTGTAGAAATTCTTCTGTCTCAACAATTTAACTGTAGTTTTTTGTCAAAGTACCTCAAGCAATTGAAAAAAAAAAATCAGAAAGCTTTTTGGGTAGAAGCAGGTAAATGCAGTTGTTGGTACCTTTATACTTAGCTCATTTAAATAATCTTGGTAATTGCAGAGTTGCTTTTACTGCAAGGTACTTCTACTTCATGGATTTTGGGGAGGAGAAAGAAAACCCCAGAGCCACAGAAAAGATTACTTGATGAACAGAAAGTATTTGTAGAAATATTATATAAATACACAGGAGAAAGGGAGACACGTGCTTTTGTATTACTTTAATCTGCTTGTAGTTGGACTTAAATGTAATACGTGCAAGTAACAGAAGAAAAATGTTTGAATGAAGGAAGTGAATAAAACTGTGTTGTTTTTGTCAACTTGCTCGCCTACTTTAAAAATAACCATCGCAGAAGTATCTAAGAAAGTAATTAAAGCAAATAACAGATGGTCTTTCTCTTTGGAAAACAACTATCTGTCCTTATTTAAAAAAAAAAAAGCCCAACCTACAACAGAACAACAGCAAACACACCAACAAAATTAAAGAAAAAACTACAGTGTAATACCTTGTTTATAATGGCAGTGTATCTGTTCCTAAACATCTTAGACATCTAGTTTTTCTGAAAAAGACAAATGTAGGAAGCTGGAGTTGTTTTTAGAGCTCTGAAGGATGTCTTTAACTGCTTACAGGTTGATCAGCCTAAGTAGGCCTAGAATCTTCTCCATGCATTTAAACAAATTTGTTAAGTCTTTACAGCACTGGGACTTGAGCTGGTTTTAAAAAGGATGCAACTGTCTCCTGACAGATGCCAGGGAATGGCCCATAGCTGGAACTTAATATTTTTCTTGAGTTGTCAGGCTGCCTGCAGCCTGACATGTGTTTCAGGTGAGAGAGGAATTCCCCACCCCATTCCCCAGTTTGTCCCCTTTCTCAAATTCCCTACCAAATATGTTGACCTGTAAGAAGATTGCTATGCTTATAAATATTTGAATTAAATTGTTTTTGTTTAAAACACAATCCAAACAAACAAACCCAACCCACAAACATTAGAAATAACTTGCAGTTTTTAAATCAGTATTTTGAAAAATCACCTGTGCCTGAGCCTGTGAGAGAAGCATCACTGGGAGGTAAAGTTGCTTCACTAATTGAGAGGGAAATCTTTAAATACTGGTTTTTCCCTCACCAAACAGCCAGCACAGCTTGCCAGCTTTGAGAGGCTGGCATCACTTTAGGGAAGATGTAACATTTGTGGTTTGTATTTTCATTTTGTATGCGTGTTTTCATGACTCTGATAAATGTTTTTAATTGCCTGGAAATTCCTGCAAGCTGAGGTGGAAGTTGTAAATTTGAAAGACTTGTTGATATAAGTGACCAGATTCTGTTTAGGAAGCTGATGTCAAGGGGTACAGAGGAGATGTAGTGAGAAGAGGAAAGCTTCTTCACCAAAAAAATAACTCAAAGGATTGGAACCTCTAGATGTTGAAATTCCCCACCGACTGACATTCTTCAGGTTGCATGTGGCTTTAGCAGCTGCTGGCAACTGTCTGTGCTGTTAGACTGCACAAAAGTGGTTATTTTAGAGCACATATACTTCAGAGGAAATCAGTTTTCCATGAGGATAGTGCTTTTTCTTGTTAGTTCTGGTTTACTTGAATTATTATGCCACTAGTTGATTTTGGACAGAAAAGTTATGCTTGTATTTGTTTGTTTGTTTCTTATTTTTATAAATGTAGTACAAGAGAATGGGTGACAGAAGCTATGACAGAAATGAGTCTGAACCAAAGTGGAGCAGAGGAAAGCTCAGTGGTCAAGCATTCTTTGGAAAGAAACTTAGAAAGTATGGAAAAAAAAATCTGTTTTCCATTCTGGGAGTTTGCAATATTCCTGAAACTGCTGTCATGATTTGGAGCTGCTATTTTTGATGTTTAATCTTCTTTGGCATTGTAAGGAGGAAAAAAAAAAAAATGAGAGAGAGAGAGGGAGAGAATGAATATGTGACACACACATGAAAACATGGGTGGTAGTGAAACTAAAAACTGTTAGGCAATGAAAGAAACAACCATCAATAGAGAAAGGAAAAAACCCCAAAAGCTCAGAGCTGATTGTAGATAGACCAAACACCTTTTTCTTTGTCACTGTAACACAGCTCATTTTTGATGGCTGAGGTTTCAAAGGAAGTATCCCCCACAGATGCTCAGTTTCTCTGTGCATTGGCAGCAGCCCAGGGCTTTCCCAGGAAACTGCCAGCTGGCTGGGTGTTTGTGTGTGGTGCAGGTGTATTGGAGGGTTCTGCTCCTCAGGATGCTGTCCTGGCTGTCAAGAATTATCAGCTGAATGCACAGAAAGCTCAGTGTGTATTTTGGCTCTTTTTGTAAGCCAGAGCAGACTGGTTTTTTTTATTTGCAATAATAGCAATTATTTTCTTTTGTTGCTAAACCTAGCTTAAAGAATGCTAGTGTCCTTCCTGTCAGGCCATACACTCTCAGAAGCAGGGATAAATTACACAAATGGCAGGGAAAACTTTGCTTTAAAAGTTACTGTGACCAGGGATAACTGGAGCTGATGGTATCTTCATTGTTTATAGGTAGGGTTTTTTCACAGTCTGCTCCAGGGACACCACCAAAGACAATAACGATCTCTGAGAGCGGAGTCATTGGATCATCTTTGAGTACAACAACACAACAGACACCGAATAAAATAGCTATCTCACCACTCAAATCCCCCAATAAGGTAAGGACCTTCTATCCCTCCTGCACAGTGGTCTGAATGGAGCTCTCTGTTTTTGCTACAAGCTGCTTATTATCTCTTAAGAGAAACATATCTCCAGAGTCCATAAAAATATCTCCAGAGTCTCCATTTTGCATCACAATGCTCTGTGGTAATGCCCTAATTTAGAGTTTTTTCAACTGGCTCCCTTACTGTGGTTTTAAGTAGATATGCATTACTGCATAGTTTCCCATTCCTGCCATTTCTTGCCATTCCATAAGCATCGATTATGAGAGCAGCTGTTCCCTCTTAGCCAAGCACTCAGACTATTTTTAATGCCTTCATAAAACGTCCACAGGCTGTTGGAGAGGAGACCTCAATAATATTAATAGGTCAGTGCTTATTAACCATTGCCTGCTACTGCACAGGCAGATTTAGTCTTCCCTGATCACTTCTGAAATAAATGAGATTTGCAGTGGTTCTTAACAAACACAGAGCTGGAGATTGGCACAGGTCAAGGTGACACTTGTGTTTTAGATTTGATAATTGTCTTGAGAAGAGGAATATTGCTGGAGAAATGCAGGTAGGGAAACAAGATGCACAGTGAAGGCAAACTAAATGCTATATATAAAAAGCAAAGCAAGAATAAACAATTATTTTAGTTTGGCTGTGCTTTACTGATGTAATGTTATACAGATGGAGTAAAAGACTTGTGTTTGACAGTCATTGGTAAGAGAAGCAACATCAAGAAGAAATTAATTTTTATTCTAAAGTTACTTTTTTTAACTAGGAGGGAGTGTGAAAGAACTCTTTAGGGTTACATCTTGAATTCACTGTAAAGTAATTCTAAGTATCTGGTTTTTCTTAAAACATAAGGAAGTTTAGACAAAAAGTAGAAAACCAGCCTTGGAAGGACTGTGGTTCTATAGAGTGTTCAAACACTACACTCTGCAGAAATGGGTCAGAAGACTGGGATCTCTGTGGGAAGGTGCAGTGTAGATTTGAGAGTACCAATGTTCTTATACTTTGAATCTGAATCAGTAGTGTGAGGTGAGAATTTTCTTTTGAACAGTTTTTCTTTAAAATTCCTGTTTATGATGAAATAGTCGTTGTACCAATTGCAACACTTTAATTTAGAAGATCTCTCTTGACAATGCTCAGGCTTCAATGGGATAATTTCCTTTAAAAAATCCTGACAAAACAAATGAAAATCCCTCACTCCCATCCCGTGCTAGGATTCTGCAGGAACCTTTTGGTGCTGGAAACCAGTGATGCCTTCAAGTTCCTAAGGGCTTTGTCTGCTGTTGTTACAGCTGGACCTGTGTGAGTTGTGGTTAAATGCAGCACCCTTGTTCACAGAAGGAGCTCTGTTCTGGTGGAGAGCTGTACTGTCCTGAAGAGGGGAATGTACATGTACAGGGTCCTGTATCCTGCACAGAGGTTTAAACTGCTTTTTGTTTTGCCAAGCAGCTAACAGTGGTGTCAGTGGCCTCCCAG
Organism: Turdus rufiventris; assembly: GCA_013186435.1. NCBI lineage: Eukaryota > Metazoa > Chordata > Aves > Passeriformes > Turdidae > Turdus > Turdus rufiventris. Next base: position 5,854,449 of record PYHW01010582.1, on the reverse strand, counting down.
CCTCCCAACTCCCCCCAGAAGACGGTGGGCGTCCCACTGAATGTAGCGTTAGGACAGCAGATCCTCACAGTGCAGCAGTCAGCACCCTCCTCCCCTGGGAAGGCTATAGTCAACCACACAACCACCCAGGTACAAACTGACTTTCCTTTGTCTTCTGGTGTGTCTGTGTCATTGCTTGCTGGAAAACTGGAGTGTTGGAGCACGGGTTGGCAGCAGTCCCGACCGTGTTCTTGGAATGGTGTTTACTTAGGAATTGGCAAAAGGATTGCCCTGAGGAGCATATACTTCTTCAGTTGAGGGGTGCAAAGCATGGCAAGCCCATACAAGGGCATGCTGTTAGAAAGCAGCTTTCCAACCTGGAAAGCCCCACTTGGTGTAAATTCTTGTTTGTGTACTGTATTTCCCAAGTCATTTGAAGAACTCTGTGACATAAGGAGGAGTTCTTTGGGTGGTTCTCTCTCTTCTGTCAATGTTTCCATGCTGCTGCCTAGGGCTGCTTTCCAGGTATTTCTGAGCTTTGCAGCAGTGGAGTTCGTATTCCTGCTGTAGAAGTCTGGGCTGAAACCTACAGAACCAGAAATTATTTATTTCCTGTCTCTCATTTCTAGAAAAATGGGATTTTCTGTAATAGCTTTTATAAATAGTTATACATTAATTAATCACAAGACAAAACTTCCATATAAATGACCATTTCTGTTGTTTTTCTCTTTTGTGATCTTAGGTAAATCTTTTTCTATCACAATATCTGTACTCTTGTTGTGGTAAATATGAAGGGATGTGTATGGGTATAAATATATCCAGAGTATGGATATAGCTGGGAGTGGACATGCATGAACAGCATGAGACCAGAGAGCCAGACACATTTTCCCAGTCTTATCTTACTGATACAGGAGTTAATTGGAATGCTGGTATGGGAATATGGACACCATAGAGATTTCAGCTTTTTTTTCCCCAGGGAAAATTGTCTTTTGAAATAGTTGTTAAAAGGTTAAGTCTAATGCAAGCACCCTGAGTGAGAAAATGGAGATGTCTGTGGGAGTTCTGATGCAAAACTGATACAACACAGGGGCTTCACCCGTCTTCACTGGGCTCAAGAACATGCCCTTAGAAGAACTGTCCCTTGAATTTTACAATTTTCCCAGTTGTCCTTGGATAGCAGCTGCTCATTTGTGTGCTAGAGAGTACTGGTCTCCCTTTAATAGTGTCTGTGACTGTGCTTGCACATAGTGCTTATTTTGATGCTAAGGTTTCAATGTCTTAAGAAAAATAAAAAATCCCAAGAAAACACCTTTTAGAAGACCAGGGTTTTTCTAGTAAAATGTGTGCAAATTGAGATTTCATTCATGTAGTTGCTAAAAGCTGGGCAGCTGGGAAAATGTTCTCATAAGAATTCACATCATACCGTCAACCAAATGTAATACTTAATGTCAAGGACAATGTACTTGATATCAATAGTAAAAGATACTGAGAATAAAAAGCTGATCTCTAAAAGAAGTTAAATGGAAGGAGAAAAAGGATAAAATCAAGATTTAAAATTGAGCAAGTCTGGGAAAAGAGGCTATTATCAAACCAGTAGACTGTTAATAGTTTGTAGTATGAAAAGTTGGAAAGACGAACTTTTGCAAATTCCAGGTATACTGATACTCCAGCTGTAAGGTAGCACAGGTCTGCTAAGCTCCCTTTTTTTCAGCATTTTGCCTTTTTTCTTAATGAATTTGTTTTGCTATTCTTCATTGTTCTTGCTTCTTTCATTTCTCAGCTTGTACTCTTTCTGATGTCCATCAGTTTATGGATTCTGTTCCGTTCCCTTTTCCTCTCAAGGATTGCACAGTGACTTCTGTGGATTAATGACAAACTATCTTAACAGTATATAGCTGTACGCACACAGATAAATTATGATGCAGTCCAGCACAAACTGTTCTGCAAGTTCTTACCATGTGCTTTTAATAGTAGGAATATTTCTATGTTTGGTTGTTTGATTGTAGAAAACAAACCACGTTCTCTGTAGTCACCTGAAATAATTTTGGCAGATGTTGTATCTTGTGAGGTAGACTGAGTCACCCTGCTCATGTAAATACTTACTCTGGTGTTTGGTGTAGAGCATTGAAAATGGAACTGAGCTTACTCTGAGCTGTTGAGAAGCATTTAATCCCTTTGCATCTGTTCTGCTTTTGAAAGCAAAAAGGGGCTAACTGTCTTCTCTCTCAAGGGTACAAATAGTATGTTAGAGTAGCCAACTAACAAATGGAGAAATAAAAATGCTGATTTTCTTTCTGCCTTTGTACAAATAACTTCGTGCTGTCTGTGTTGGCTTAACAGGCTGTGAAATCAGCAGTGCAGACCATTACTGTAGGAGGAGTGGGTACATCTCAATTTAAGACAATTATTCCCTTGGCAACTGCACCCAATGTTCAGCAGATTCAGGTACCTGGAAGCAAGTTCCATTATGTCAGACTCGTTACTGCCACAACAGCCAGTAGTTCAACCCAATCTGCCAGTCAAAATCCCAGTACGAATACTCAGCCTCTACAGCAGGGTAAGTGCTGGTAGTAGCATATTGTCTGACATCTCTGTTGGGTTTTCTTTCATGTTTGTTCTGTAACAATTAAAATGAATGCATAACAGATCTATGAAGACCGCCAGATGTACTTGGTTTTGTGGTAAGAATTCCATGTTTTGCTGCTACCTCTGGTTTGTATGTGAAAATGCTCCTTTTTGTTGAATTGCTCTGTAGTTGTACCTGAATCCCAGGAGCATTATAGGTTGCTTTTCCCTAGTTTACCAGATTTGTGAGTGGTTCATGACCTCTCCCACCTCCTCTATATGAAGAGTGTGAAGGCAGGATAGCCCACAAGCCAAAACTCATTTTTCATGTAAATTGCTTTAGAAGTGCCAGATGTTTTTGCTGGTTTCTGTCCATGCTTTCCAGAGCAGTGATGAAATAAAAGATTTCAAAGGAAGAAGGGATGTAAGGGAAATCCAGGGCGTTTTTTAAGCCATTGCTGTGAAATGCATGCACGTGCTCTTGGGCCAAATACCTGTTTACAGAGGTGTTGTCTAGACCCAAGTGTTTCGTGCCTGAGTTACAGTGTTAAGTACTCTGAGCACCTCTGTGTTATGCACATGTGGAAGTCTGAAGGGCTGAGCTGTGGGCTTGGAGTGACTAACACACATTCATATGATGTTGTTTCTTGACTCCAGCGAAGCCCGTGGTGGTGAACGCGACCCCAGTGCGTATGTCAGTTCCCATAGTACCAGCACAGACTGTGAAACAGGTGAGTAAATATGTCATGTAATATTCCTCACCTGTTTTGGCTGGACAGAAATAAATGTCTGCATCCAGCTCTGTAAAGAAATGTTCTACTAATGAAATATTATTTGAATGACTGAAACTGTGATTTCATAAAGAGCTCTTTTCTCTCCAGGTGGTGCCCAAACCAATCAACTCAACTTCTCAAATAGTCACTACCAGTCAGCCCCAACAAAGACTTATCATGCCAGCCACTCCACTGCCACAGATCCAGCCCAACCTCACCAACCTCCCCCCAGGCACTGTGCTGGCGCCAGCCCCTGGCACAGGAAATGTTGGCTATGCAGTCCTTCCAGCTCAGTATGTCACACAGGTATGGCCTTTCCCAGGCATGCTTAAGCAAATGCTGCTCTTGTGGAATATTCTGCCTTTCTCTTAAAGGTTCCTGCTCTGTGACTGTCACCTGACACTGAGGCAACAACAGTTTCTTTTAGGGACCCTTGGCAGAATGAGGATGGCACTTTAATTGCAATCATAGTTGCAATTGAAGCTTTGTTTTCTCAACTGGAGTTTTTATTAGCATATTAGCACAGCATTTCTAGAAGTAGAATCAGTGTAGTACAATTTTGAATAGCATAGTACAGAATTTATTATGCCAATTTACTCAAATCACCTAGATCAACCTGGAATTTCTCATCACCCGGATATTTGCATATTGGGTCAGATCTTGATACACAGTTTGCTTCATCACTTTAACAATCATAACCTAGGCTTGAAAATCATAGGAAAGACTACAAGTCACTTGATCCTCTGAGGAAGCAGATGTCAGTGGAGGTGACCCTGTGCGCTGCTCATCACAGGCCTCAGTGTCCAGCAGCAGTTCCAGGACTTGGAACAGCTTGATTTTATAACTGCTGTGTGCTGTTGCAATTCCCTATTCTGTGCCAGTCACCACCACCTGGTTGTCTGGGTGCCTGAGACCTCCAAGGCCAGGAGTAATTGGCCTGGTGCCCAGGAATCCTGAGACCTGTAGTGAGAGGAAGAAGAAATCCTACTGGTTTGTCTGCTTGGTTCACAGGACTTCAGGGCCTGATGATGAGGAGAAAGGGAGCATATATGTGACCTGCTTGGTCACAGAGTATGGCTGTCCTCATTATAAAATGGAGTTAGTTAATGCTGAGCACATTGCCAGGGTCAGAAGCAGCTGGTACCAGTCACCCCAACTGAGGCCTAGGGATTAGTTTTTTTGCTCTTTGCCAAGATCAGGATGAAAGGAATAAATGAAATGTTTTGCAGAAGGCAGAGTCTTTGTATAAACAAAGACTCTGATAGCTCCTGGCATTACTGGTACCAGGCTGGTTTCTGGTTGCCTTTTGGTTTTGTCACAACTGCAGTTTGACCCTGAAGATTGTTACTGTGTCTTTCCAGCCTAGTTCTACAAATTTTACTTAAAACTAGCATCTGTTGGACCTCTCCTCTCATGTTTGTGTTCCAGTTGCAACCTGCCCTGTTTGCTTGGCCCCAGTAGGTCTATATTTTGCTTTGTGCCAGTATGTCCCCAGAACCTGTCCCAGCAGGAGCAAACAGCTGCTTGTAGGTAATGCTAAAGAAGGTAGCCCAGAGCAGTGTTGTTTGGCAGGTTCTTAAGAAATTTTGGTTTTTATTGTGAAAAATAGGTGGTGGTTTCAGGTATGCAGAGGAGTTGGAATGCAAACCATTTTGCTTACTTTCATAGTAAGTGGCTTGTATATAAAGGAAGCTACTATTTTGTGCAGGAAGTGATTTTGCTCTATTAAGGGGAAAATGAATATGATTTTAGGAGCAAGAACTGTTTGCAGTCTGAACATTTCTGTGTGTTATCCCTGTCATCTGTATGGATCTAGACACTGTAGCAGATAACAAAAAATATAATCTAAAATAGTATTTTTATGTGAAGTATGTAACAGGAAGTTGCCACCTGGTCCAAGTTCTCTAAGTGTCTAAAAGTGTTCTTAGAGCCAAGTTATTTTTGTAGCAATATCTGGAAAGCTAATTTAAAGACTAGCAACACATTCTTTTGTATATAATTTATTTCATGTCATGCATTAATGTTTTTGTTTTGTTAGCTACAGCAGTCATCCTATGTATCTATAGCGAGCAACACTGGCTTCACGGGGACATCCAGTGTCCAGTCCCAGGCACGGCTGCCATTTAATGGGTAAGAGTTTTGAAAAAAAAAAAAAAAAATCACAAAACCTGCTTGGATAAGCATGAGATCCTGGAGTTTGGTTTGGGGAATTCTCCAAGACACTGAAGTGTGTTGTGTTGTGTTGTGGTGGGTTTATTACCTCTGACTGAAGGGTGTGGATCTCTCTGACATTTGAGCCAATTTCTTGATCAAAGCTGTGTTTTCCTTTCTGTTCTTTGAATTCATGTTGCAGGAAGTTGACCTGAAAGCTCCCATTTGCTTGTTTTTTATTTGCAACATTACCTGTGAGCTACAGCCTCAACTATTTCTCAACATTGCTGCACAGAGGTTCTGGACAACACATAAGCTAGATGCTTGACACATGCAGAAATTCAGCCAAACAGCAAAATAGATCCTGATTGGAGGCTTTGGCTTTTTTCRATCTTGCATTTTTCCTTTAAGGATGAAAATAACAGCTAACGTATATTATTTTCCCTTTGCCAATCCAGCAAGCAGGCTTAGCTGTTCTGCACAGTCCTTTTGTGTTACTGTTTGCTGGAAATTGTGAACATGAAGGTGCTTTTTGTTGCTGCAACCTCAACTGATGCAAACTAATCCCAAATCCAGATGCAGCTATTCAAATGAACGGTTTTGATTTAATCTCCCTGGTATTACGTGCAGAAATTGCTGGATAGGGATGGAACAAATCTCATCAGAAGCGATTAGTGTCACAAAATCCAAGTTTTAGGAGCAGTTAAAGACTGTGTCTACTACAAAATTTATCTGGAAACTGAATAACGTAGTTTGGCTTGCCTTCCCATGATTCAAAAGGATATTTTTTGTTTTCTGGGATTTTTTAAATTCCAAGTAGAACAAAAGAAAAGGCAGAATAGTGTTGTGTGAATTGTGGTTGGATCTGATCCCACTGTACTTGAAGGGATTCTGGGCAAGGTTTCCCTGACTCCAGTTTTTCAGTTATGCTTCCTCTGGTTTTAAAGCCTAATTTTTACTTCAGGCATGCATTCAAATTTGCAGCAAATAATCTATCTCTTTCTGGGTTGGAAATGTACTATTTATAATAGTTACTTAGCCAAAGGCCTAAGGCAAGGGGAATATGAATATTTTTTCCAAGTTTTTATTATGAGCTGTTTACATGAATTTAAAATAGGAAGAAACGGATAAAACTGTGTATATATAAATACCCTTTTTCCCCCCACAGAATAATTTCTTCTGAGTCTGCAAACCGCCCCAGGAAGCCTTGCAATTGTACTAAGTCTCTGTGTTTGAAATTGTAAGTACAGTTTGGTAGAGTTTTTGTCTTTTAAGCCTTATTTTTTAACATCACAAATATGCACCAAGTATCAGAATAGAATGGTTTTAAGTATGTCAGAAATTTTATGTCTAGATGCTGATTTAAGGTGGATATTGGTGGAGATGTTGCAGAGCCTGTGTTATTTTGCAACTCCTGTGAGCTCTATGGACCATAACATTTAAGAATGTCTAATTTTGCATCATGCACCTTATTGCATGGTGGAACAAATTCCACTCAGCAGCTCTGGTTGCTTTGTTGGTACCATGAGTGAAATGATATCTCATGGTATCATTTGTGGGCGTTTACTGTACTTTGGTGAAGTGCATCAGTAATACCATGCTGGATCAAATACTTCAGAAAAATTGGGCTGTGTATATTTTGTTAAAGGATTGAATAGACAAGTGATTCTTCACTGCCTCTTGCTTATCCATGAGATATTTTGCTGTTCCATTCCATGTATTTGTAAGAATTTGACACAAAAGCGTTTGGAGGAGGGTTTCTTCACCTTGAGGCAAAGTCAGTTTACTGATATTTTTGGGACAGGAATGGGAGGAGATACTGAAATTAATCTGTGGTTCTCTGAATCCTAGACAATGGAGAGGAAATCAGGGGTGTGGTACTTGAAGGGGAAGTGATGCAATGGCATCTGAACCCAAATTAAGAAGTGTGTTTCAACTCTTAAGCTTGGGTGTCTTTTTGTGTAGTGCACTCTACCTCTGTATGGGAAGGTGTGCCCTGTGTTCCCTAGTCTCAGACTTGTCTGTTGCATAGCAGGAAGATGTGGAGCTGTTTTTCAGATATTTTACATACATGACTGACCTCACAGTGCCAGTTGTATGTTTGATGTGTAGGGGTTTAAGCTTTGGTGCCTGAATGTGCCCTAGAAATTCTGGGAGAGTAATGGCATCACTGGGAATACTTCGTGCCTTGAGAATGCTGTTAGGACACAAACTGTTCTTGTAAATCACTGATACTGTGTATTCTGGGCATTGGTGCAGAGCAAATGATTAATTCACTCTGGCACAGGTGCTTTCTTACCAGTAAAACTTTTTTTCTATCTGGAGGGGAACTTATTTTTTCCCAAATGCTCGTGTAAGGTAGACATATAGCCTATTCTACTAAGAATGCTACTCAGTTAAATTATTTGCTCACATTCTGGATTGATGCTGGTGCTGGCGCTGTTTTGTTTTGGTTGGTTTTTTTTTTTCTTTTTTTTTTTTTTTTTTTTTTTTTTTTTTTTTTTTGGAAACAAGGACTATTCTACCACTGAATTTTAAAAAAGAAAGGAGAGCTATTAGAGGTTGTAAAAGCTTTTGATTTAGTTTGTCTCTGGGACCATTCAAGATGCTCAAGAAAAACTCCAAAATCCAATTCAACCTGATGAAGGGTTGCAGTGGGCTCCAGGGCAACCCTAATCTAGCTTATGTAGTGCTAGGCTGGGCAAGCCACAGAAAGCCAGTTTAGCAATGGGTTTAGGCTCCAAAAAATGACCATACACACCTAGCAGGATTTGAAAAGCAAGCGAAGAGGATCAGCAGTTTTTAGCTATTAGCTGGAGGTGGTCCTGGAAGCCTTGAAACATGTCAGAGTTTGCTGTGGCCTAAAGCCATGTTTGAGCTGGGGATGAATTGGTATTTCCATGTATCAGATCTGTGAATCTGTGGATTGGTGAGATGTTTTTGATGGGAGGCACCAGAGGTACATAAGGAGCATGGCAGCATGATTGGCTTTCCCAATCCCAAAAAGCCATGTTTTGTTGCTTTTTTGTTCATATATTTGTTCCTTTTTCATGTCAGCTTTATCCTCATTCAGATCCTTCCCCTGGTTACCTGTGCTTCAAAGCCTCCCAGATGTACCAATTGTTATTCCTTTTCTATTCTTCCATCCCAGTTTAAGGGAAAAAAAAAAAAAAAAAAAAAAAGGCAAGCAGCTTGCTGGGTTAGTTTGCCTGTTAACTGTCACTCCAATTGCTTGCCTTTTGTTTGGGCTGCATGGGAGCTCCTGAGGGATGACTTGCACTGACTGGGTCAGGATCTGGCTGTGAGTTGGCTGCAGCAGACTGGCCCTCAGAATGTGGGTGACCCAAGAGTCAGAAAAAGTCTCATTAGCCTCTCTTGCTGCTCGGGGGGATCTGTGCTATGTGATGAGCTCAGGTGGACACCCTTGAGCTCCACCTGTGTCTTTAGACAGCAGCTAGACCTGCACTAGAGGATTTTGGCTCTGTAGTGAGGCTGGTATCACTTGTATGTGTACAGTTGAGCATTACCCATATTGGTACCAGAGTAGGAACTTCTGCTACTGCAGGGTGTGAGTCAGTTCTCACACACCACTGTAATGGTCGCGTTTACAAATGCCTTCTGCATCTTCTGTTTCAGGTATTGTGACTGCTTTGCAAACGGCGAATTCTGCAATAACTGCAACTGTACAAATTGTTATAACAACCTGGACCATGAGAATGATAGGCAAAAAGCAATAAAGGTGAGGGGCCTCTTCCCATGCCCCCTGGGATCAAAGTCATTTAGTTGCTTTTTTCTGAAGCTCCGGAGCGGGGCAGAGTGGGTGTATAATACCCTGATCTCCTCCCACATGTGCAAGGCTTAAGTCCTTTTATTGCACCTCTAAATTCTGCTCCCTGCATGCAATGACTGACCCTTTGGGTCTGCATTACAGGCCTGCCTCGACAGAAACCCTGAAGCCTTCAAGCCCAAAATAGGGAAAGGAAAGGAGGGAGAATCGGATCGGAGGCACAGCAAAGGGTGTAACTGTAAACGCTCGGGATGTCTCAAAAACTACTGCGAGTGTTATGAGGTATGAAGCATTATCTCATTTGAAAAATAGGAGCTTTTTCCCTTTAGTGTAGTGACTTCACTCATTTGCTTTGTTTCTTCCTTGTATTGCTATAATGTTTTCTCCTCTGGTTATTTCCATTCTTATAATGTTACCTCTTCCCCCATCAGTCTGCACATAGAAAGCCATGTACATGGAAAAACTGGTCACTACTGTTCTGTAATTTTAATTTTAAACAACTTAGCGACTTTGAACTTAGGCTTGGATTTGTTCTTTACTGAATAGCACCATTTCTTAAAGAAACCTACTGCACCAAGTCCCTAGGAGGAGTTGAAGCAGCATCCCACAGATGCTGTGGGATAGAATGTGTCTGTGGAATTCAAAAGCAGAAGTTGTTCTTAGTTCATTTCCTAACTGATCAGTGTGTGGATGTACAGACAGTGTAGACTGACCTCTCTCAAAACTCAGCTGTCTAAATTCCACTGGAAACTGGAGGTTGATGAAGAAAATGATGAGTGGGAAACCACTAATTTACATTCTATGCTCTATGATTTTATGATTCGATTGAAGTATATATTCTGGGAAGACATCTCAACTTGAGGTAAGAATTTAGAGAGAAAACTACTACTTGGGAGTTTGTTCTAGTGGTTAATTGGTAAGAGATTAAAATAAGGTCTCCTTTTTGTTGTGGTTTCTTGTAGGGGAAGTCAAACTTGCAACAGGTTTCTTATGTTGTTTGTTTCTTTCAGGCAAAAATCATGTGTTCTTCCATATGCAAATGCATTGGCTGTAAAAATTTTGAAGAAAGCCCGGAGCGGAAGACATTGATGCATTTAGCAGATGCTGCAGAGGTCAGGGTCCAGCAGCAGACTGCTGCAAAGACCAAGTTATCTTCCCAGATCTCAGACTTGCTGACAAGGCCAACACCAGCACTCAGCAGTAGTGGTGGGAAGTAAGTTAATGCTGCACTTTCTTTGAGTTGTTTCTAAAGCAGGTTTTTGATGGGCGTGACAGGTATGTTCCTGTCATCTCTGAGCGATGTCTGTCTAAGCTGTAGAGGTGGGAGCAGTCAGATGAATGGAATATTTTGTTCCTGTAACAGTAGGGATTGTGGACCCACCAGTTCATTTGGCTGTTAACTGAGGCTTCTGAAGGCTCTTGGAAGCAATGGGACAGATGCAATCTCATCAGTCCTTGGACTAAAAAGTTGCCAACCCTGGATTAGGTGCCTTGTGTGTTTTTTGCAGACACTAAGTGGGTGTTTCTTTGTTTCAGGCTGCCCTTTACATTTGTCACCAAGGAGGTGGCCGATGCAACCTGTGAATGCCTCCTGGCACAGGCAGAGCAAGCGGAGAAGACGGGCAAGTCCAAAGCTGCAGCAGAGCGCATGATCCTGGAGGAGTTTGGACGCTGTCTGATGAGGGTTATCAGCTCTGCAGGGAAGTCCAAATGTGACCCTTGTGCCATGAACTGCTGACTCATGCACATGAGCCACAATGAAGTGGACTGAACAGAACACTTAAGGCACAGGGACACTTTGGTTTAGTATAAAGGATTTAATAATATTTGTTAATTTGGTGCTTGTTGTAAATTGACCTATGTAACATTGAAACAAGAAATTCTTTTATATCAGGATGTAGAACCTTTTAAATCTTAGCTAAATCCTCTTCTACATAAGACAATACCTAAAGGTCAGTTCTTCTTCCCAATGTACAGCTTTTACCCTGGGTTTCTTAAAAATGAGATGTGTTCTCCACTTTCCCCCAGAATAATTGTCTGAAGGGCATATATAAATTATTATAATATATATTATTTACAGTCTATGGATTTGCATCACTGTGCATACAGGAAAACACAGGTGATGTCAACAGCCAGGTCATGCTTTTGCTGACAGACCTGTAATATGGAGGTACCAATGTACCCAAGATAATTCTGAAAGGAAGTATGTAGAAATAAGCATCTAAATGAAGGTAGTACTTGTACGTAGGAGCTGACGCAGCATGTCCCTTTAGTGCATGGAGCACTGTGAGTTACATAGGCAATAATACAGAGGGGTTGCTTGCAGATGTAGCACTGAGCAAGTAATGGAGAATGTTTCTGGAGCAGGGCCCAAGGAGTACAGAGGTGAATGGCATTACAGGGAATTTTTGATAGGAATGGGGCAGAGTGCTCAGGTGTTTCTTAAGATGGAACTTGAAGGCTAAGACAGTGGCCTGTCCTCAGAAGTGAGGAAGAGCAGCCGCACCACAATGCCAGTCTGCCGGCATGGTGTTACCTGTGTCTAGCAGATTGATCTTGTTGTTTAGGTGAAGCTTGGTTTTTCAAGGTCTGCAACAGCCTAATCCCTCACTGGAGTTAGGGCTGTGTAGTCCATTGTGTTTTCCAGGATCAAGCTGTAACCCTGGAAAAGTGTTTAGGCTTGAGAAGCTGAAGTCATGGGAGATGACGATCTGCATCTGAATCGACTTGCAAATGCAGGTAGGGATCAAGTTCAGCCTGGCTGTGGGTATGCAGGATGCTGCTTCTTTCCATGCTGGCAATTTACTTGGCATAAGGACTCTTTTAGTGTTGTTTAGAGTAATTGTGAGTGCTGTGATCAGAGAAAGTACTAGCACAGAATCAGGATTGCTACAAAACCAGACACAGATCCTTTCACACTAAATGGGGGGCAATCGGTTGTAGCTGGGTATAAACTAAGGCAGGGGATTTTTACAGTATTTGTTACAGGCAATCTCAGATCACATTTTTGATAGTGGAACACATTTGCAGAATTAACCTGGTGGGTTACTTACCTATCATGAACATCCATTAACCATGTTTAATCACAGGCATTTTTATTATTGTCTCACTGCAGCATGAACTAGCTATGTTTCTACCAAAAGGGATTTTGTATTCCTTCTCTAAGACTGTAAATACAGAGAAATGCAGCAGAGCTCCAGGCTCTCTAGCAGGGTGAGACTGGGGAGAGGTAGGAGCTAGGCACACCAGCAGCAGAGATATGTGCCTCTCTGTGTGAAGGCAATAGGGTGGGAGGATGCTTCACCTCCCAGCCTGGTGCATGGAGCAGGCCTTTGACCCTTCTCTGGTGCCTCTTTTAAAATGCTTGGGAAGCAGCCAGCAGCAGTGGTGGGCTCACAGACCAGGTCTGACCTGCCAGTTGCTGTCTGAAGGGCTCTATCTGCTAAGGACATCTCCCTGAGCATAAATAGCAGCCTTTCTGCAAATCTCTGAAAAGGGAATCCACCTCTTGTGTAAGTAAATGCCACGTTTTTTCATGATTAGGACATGGATTTACTAAAAAATCAGTGCAGTAACTTTACCTGTAGATAGTGCAGATATTCTGTTTCCTTCTAGTGACCTAATATAGTCTGTCCAGTAAGATTTGTATAAATGTAAATTAGTGTAAGTGAATAAAGTAATACCTACTTACGTTATTTTTCAAACAGATTGCAATATGCCTTTTGTTTAGACTTCAATCTGTGTTAATTTTGTATATATTCAGTGTCTTACTCTAAATTGCACCTTTTGTGATGTGTATTTATATACAGTGTGCAAAAGCACTTGTGAAATTTAGATTACAGTTGTAATTATGTATGATGGCATTGCTGGAGAATATTTTGCTTGTAAAGACTTTGAAGGTGCAATGAAATGCTCTTAGTTCTTCTATTTTGTTTTGAACAAGCTTTGTCAAATATTAAGCTTGGATTCCTCCCTCCCTTCTCCCTGGTGTAGAGTGTATTAATTGGTTTTTGTACTTCCTTAGCCATTTGCATCAAACTGCTGGACAAGATTAACAGTCAAGTTCATCCAGTTACATAAAAAATAATTGGGAATGGGGCAAGGGTTCATTTTATAGTTCTGTTTACATCCAAAAGTAGAAAATTAAATTTATATTTACAAGACCTATTCAAAGAATACACTTTTCTATATTGTACAAATAAAACAGTCAGATAAATCACAAAAAATAAACATTTATACTATTCTGTAAATATGATTTTTTTTGCACTCTTTTGCTTCAGCACTGACAAATAGAGGCAGGTTTGTCACTGAAATATCAAAATAAATTGTTAACACTAGGTCCACTTCTGATGCAAGTACTGACTTGGATTTTCAGTGAGACCAGATGCTACCAGAGATAAATAAATATCCCCCTTGATTATTGGTGTGCTGTCATGCACAGCAATCCATGGCACAGTTCATAACTATTCATCTTAGAGCTGGAGGTGGAGGCAATGCAAGTGTTCCAATATTACAGGATTGCAACCTATCTGTCACCGGGATTTCAGCAGCATTTTGCCACTTGTCCCAAAAATCACATACAGAGGGACGGGAATAGTTTCCTGCGGTGTCTCTTGTAGCTGGAACGGCTCTGTGACAGTCATGGCTTCAACATGGTTTTTGCATAGATATTTAGATTGGGGGGAAAAAAGCCCAGAGGTTCTGATTTGTTCCTCCCAGCACTGATTGTATGAATTTCTGTGGTGCAGCTGCTCTCAAAACCGAACTTGAGGGATTGAGTGCAGCTGAACTAAGGGAAGGAAAAGAAACCCAAACCAACCAGGGACAGTTTTTGTCAAGACACTGGTAGGCAGAACAGTACCTTTAATATTATTACTGTCCTAGGATGTGGCCGATCATCATTTTTCATCCCAGCTTCATTCTGATCTTTAAAGTGACTAACAGTGAGTTTTGTGGGAATTAGTTGCCTTCCATCTCTAGGGATGCAACTCTTGTTCTGCATGGCAAAGTGAAACTCCTTAGCAGCAGTTCTGTCAAACTTGGCTATTCCAGGCACAGCACTGGAGGCTGCTTCCTTTCCATGGAAATAAACTAAGTGAAGAAGCCTGTCCTACTTGGTGGCACTTGTGCCCTGGGCTGCAGGACACAGGCCAGCACTGGGAGGATGGGGCATGAAATGGAACTGAAATGCGTGCCCTGCTGCAGCACACCCATGTATTCCTGCCCCTGGAGGAGGGAATTGGTGCTCCTGGATGCCACTGGACAGAACAATCTGGTCACAGGCTCAGTACTGAGCCAGAGGATCAAGACTTGACCAGCATCTTTAGCTGTTTGATGAGACATGTTGGAAAGCTGACACGTTCTTTTCAGATCTTTATTTTCATATTTAAGTAGAAGCTCTGCAAGTTTTCTTGATCCCAACTTTTTTATAAAACACATCTTTTGTTGAAATCAAAGTGCCAGTGCATGTGATTCCCCTGCAACCCCATCAACTATCAGCTTTCTTCTGAAAGCAGCACTAAAGCCACCTAGCCCTTCCAGGGACACTGCAGTCTCCTACCACTGCCCCAGGCACCACGAGCAACCCTTGCTCTTCCTGATCTGCCATGCAAGTTTCATGAAATACATGGCTGCTTTGCAGGCTTGCTAGAATGAACAGGGGAGCAGATAAACTTCCTTGCTTTGCTCAGTTTTAAACTCTGGTTAGGGAGTTTGCAGTGGCCCAAAATATCACTGCTTTGCCAGCATCACTTCCTCACGTGTTGCCTAGATCTGTCCAGCACTGAGCCTCAGCAAGGAACAACCATCCTCGGAAGCAGAGAGTATGCAGTAAAACCTACACATGCTCTAACTTGACTGACAGCTACCCAGTGGTGATGGAAACAAATGCTTTCCCTTCAGTCTCTTCCATTTAGCCCTTCTGCAAGGGTATTTCAAATTCAGGTGAGGGACAGGGCTTGTTCTTATGTTCAAGTAACACCGTGTAATTTCCCTTACTAAGACTGTGTAGTGGTTGTTGATGCTCAGCTCCCCCTCAAGTAAGTGGTTGGTGAGGGTAGGAAAAAGGGGACTTTCTCCCATAAGCTCCTGGAAGACTTTCTGTTCTAGAGGCAAATGCCACAGTTTGGTATTTTTGTTGGCATCTCCTACTTTGGCATATTGGTTTAGGACTTGCTCTGAAACACTTGTTATGTGGTGCACACTGGCCGAGGGCAGACTCACACCACCCAGCTTTTTTATGTAGAGCACTGACCTGCATCTTAGCCTGCTCTCATCTGCCTCAAACAGAGAGGCAAGACAAGCCTCACACTGCAAGTCCAAGGCCAACTGCTCAGCCACCCAGCCCACAGTGCAGGTGAGGCTCTGTGCGTACAGTGATAGATCTGTCAGGGCATTGCTCAAGGCACAGCTGGGCAAAAGCAGGCCTGCACTGTAGGGGTACTCTGGGGTCAGAGTCCTCCCAGGAGCTGGGTGACACTGAGCATGAATGCTGCCCAGAGTCAGAGCTCTCCTCTGAGACAGGGATACGTCCTGGGGGCTGGCATTGCCATTGCTGTGTGGTGAGCCAGGTGCCAGGCTGCAGCTGGCCAGCAGTTTGTGGTAAGCAGCCTGGAACACAGCACAGGTGGGGCTGCCACTGCTGCCACAGGCTTGCTGGAGAGCCCTGAGAAACTGCTCCAGGGGGTCCAGGCTGAAGGCACGTGTGTGGAGGTGGGGGGAAGGAGTGCCTTCTGGACATGTGTAGTTGGAGGAAAGCCACCTGAGGCTTTCAGCATTGAGCAAGAAGCTCAGAAATCCCAGTCTGCGTTTGCTCTTAATAATGTATCTCCCCGCAGAGTCTGTTAAGTTGACAAAGCAGTTCTTGACCTCATCAAAGAGGTTCCTTATTTTGGTGTGATTTCCAGCTAGCAAAGGCTCATTTCCATAGGGACCTCTGCCATAAAAAACATCGCACAAAGAGCTCATCAGACGCACAAACTTGACAGTCCCACTGCAGTTCTGAAATGAGGCCAGGCCCAGCTTCTGGAGGTGCTCCAGTGCCTCAGCAGCACCCTCGCTGAACAGCAGGGTAGCAAGGTTGACCTTCAGGTGGAAACTCCCTTCACTGCCAGCCCTGCCTGACTCAGCACTGCACAGCTCCGACACCCTCCGCTCCTGCAAAGCTGCCAGCTCCACCACATGCTGCCACCACACGCTGTCACCGAGCCACTCTACCTTCTGGAAGCTCTGCAGAGCATTCCTTATCAGCAAGAGGGCATGACAAACGTCAAAGAAGTATGCGATGCTGTGAGCAGAACCGGGTGGATGCTGGAAAGTGCACTGAATCCTTTTGGGATCTATCCTGATCCCCAAAGCTCTGGCAGTCTCAGCACCACGAGCAGAGGCAGCCGATGTCACAGCCAGGACCACGATCCCAATGTTGTTCAGCTTATTGATGGCCTGACGAAGGAGCTGAGCGAGGAAGCGGCCGGATGTGCTGTTCACCAAGAAATAGCCAAGGGGAGCTGTCCAAGAGCTCGAGATGCCGACTGCCATGAGGACTATCGCTTCTGAGGCCAGCGGAGCTTCGTCAGCATCAAGGACACCCGCTCCCAAGTCAACAAAGCCCGTCAGCCGCTTGGTCTGCGGGTCCCACTCTTGCTGCTTCTGCAGGGACACCTCCTGCACCAGCACGGCGCAGTAGCGGTAGGCCTGATCCCCTCTCTCCACCTTTTCCTGAAGCTGGAGAAAAATGTCACTGCTGAAGCCTGCAGCAGCCTCGTTATTAGACAGCCAGCTGGAAGAAAAAAAAAAAAAAGGATGTGAGTAGGAGATATGATTCTGGAAAAGTTGAAGCAATAGGCAGCAGTTTTTACCACTTAGGACGTGGTCAGCCATGCCCAGAGCTGCAGAGCAGGCTGAGACATGCAGGGCAAAGAAGGCAGCCCTGCTTTCCTCCATGCATAGTCTGAGCTTCTTTCCTCATCCTAGAGGTGGGAAGCCAAGGAAAGCACTGACCATGCAGGGAAGTAACAAAGCAGCTTCAGGACAGATCTGTTACACCTATTTCTACACGAGTACCTGGAAATACATTCTGAATGAATGAATAAATAAAAACTTGCTTTGTCAGGCTGCAAGGATGAGGGAGAGGAAGAATCTTCCGTAGGTAATCATAGGTCTTAATATGGTAAAGATGGAGAAGACAAGCAAATTGCCTCATTTCTGGTGAGTAGTCTGCCATCTGCCTCCAGCTGTGCAACTCTCGAGGCAAATCTGCTTAAGAAATCACAAAAGGTCAACTTTAGTGAAATAAATAAATGGCTGCAAGCATTGGGATGCATGACACAAATGCACAGCAGAACGCAAGGCAACAGCGTGGCCTCTGGAACAACTCAGTTCTGAAGTCTGGCGCGAAGCGCAGGGCTCAGCAATGACACGGCTGTGCCTCGCCTCCTCCTTTGGCACGGGTTAAGCAAAGACATGAAACCGGGCCGAGGGAGCGCACTCTGCCTCGGCAAGCGTCCCCAGCAGTACCTGAAAACTGCGCCTGCAGCAAACTCACGATTTCCTCAGACAGCTGCCGCTTCTCCGCCAGCTCCCTGAGGACGCTCGGCACGGTCCTGCGCCGGGCCGCGGGGCCGCATCCCCCGGCGGCCGGCGGCTGCTGCGGCGGGACGGGCGGGGGCCGCGGCTCGGCCGCCCGCTGTCCCTGCAGGCTGTAGTTGTGGTCCCCGGCCGGAGGGCTGGGCAGCGGCTGCTTCAGCGCCCGCACGGGGGTCCTGCTCCTCCTGCGGCCGGCGCCCGGCGGCTCCTGGCGGGGGAAGCAAAAGGAAGGTCACGGCGCACGGCGAACCGCCGGGGGCAGCGGGGAGCGCGCCCGGTACCCGCCCGCACCGAGGGGAGGNGGCGGGAGCAGAGGATGGCGCCGGGGCCGGGCCGCCACTCGCGGCGGCTCCGCGGGTCCACGCGGTTCACGGCGCGGATCCACTCGCGGCGCTGCGCGGCGTCCACCGGGAACCTGCGGCAGAGGGAGACGGCGGGATGAAGTGATGCAGGGACGGGGGGATGACGGGCGGGCGCCGCGGGGCGGGCGCACTCACTGGTGGAAGGAGATGCCGCGCTCGCGGCTCCGCCCGGTGTCGCGCGCGGTGCAGCCCAGCGCGGAGCAGCTCCGCGTCATGGCGGCCCCGCGCGCGCCGCCGCCGCCGCCGCGCCTGCCGCCGCGCGCGCGCCACGGTGGGCCCGCCCATTGGCCGCCACCGCCCCCCGCCGCCTCGCCA
>PYHW01010582.1:5797914-5835608 GCA_013186435.1 Turdus rufiventris | reverse complement strand
TACTGAGCCGCGCCATGCGGCCCGGGCAGCGCCCGCTCTGCGCACGGTGTTGGCCCGTGGAGCGGCCGCGGAGCCCAGCGGCGGCGGGAGGCGGCAGCGGAGCTGTGCCCCGGCTGCCGTGAGGAGGTGGGTCCGGGCTGCCGCCCCCGCCTGTGGAAACCGGCTGAGCTCCCTGGGGCTGTTCCCCCGCCCAGGGGTGGCCCCTGTCCCGTGATGAGCCTCACTGCTGTTCACATCATGAGCACGCCATGATTACTGCCCTTGAGCTGAGGACAGGCGGCACCGCGGCCCCCGCGCTGCCGCCGCTGCGCCCCAGCTCCCCCCACTCCCGGCACCCCCCTAACCAGTCTCCCTCTTCCCCAGGGCCGATGGCTGCTCCCGCCCCGAGGGACACGGAGGACACGCGCGGAAGGAGGGAGCCGCACATCCCCGCACACACACACCCTCCCCCCATCAGCACCCCCCGCCGCTTCCCGCCGCTCCCCGTGCCGGGCAGGCGCGGCCCCGCTGCCGCCGCCCGGAAGCCGCGGGGCGCGCCCGGAAGGCGGTGGCGGCCGGGAGGCGGTGCCGGGGCTGCCACGTTGGAGCGGTCCGGGCACGGGGAGCGCCGGGGACGCCGAGGTGAGGGCAGGGACGGCGAGATCCTCTGGTTTACAGCTGTTTTCCTCGGTTCCCGTCGGGAACGCGGCGAGGGTGGCGGCCCCGCCGGGTGCGCCCGGGGCAGGGGGAGCCCTGAGGGGCTGAAATCGCAGCCAGAAAGGAGCGCTGAGGGTGTTCGGCGGCAGGGTCTGGGGAGGGTCTTCCCAGACTGGGTTGGTTTCGTGGGTTAGGGCAGAAAGCTGCCTGTGTAGGGTACTCGATGCCTTGGTGCTGCGAGAAGAGGGGTTTTCACAGCTGTCGAAGCTTTGCCCACGTTTTCCTGTGTTGTGTTCAGCACCGTCAGTTTCCTCTACGTGTCAATGTTACTCTGGCAATGGAGAGCTATTCCTCCCCTCCCCCGGTCTCCTCTGGAGAGGATGGCTTGGGTGTCTGTCTGTGGGATATCTTTAGGAAAACAGTCCCTCCAGCTGCTTCTGCCAAGTCCTAATGCGGCTCCCGAATCCGTGGCAGTGCAGTCTCACCATGCACCATTTCAGCATCTCCTTTCTTGGTCTTACTTTGCAGCAAAATGAAGCTGAAGGAAATAGACCGTACTGCCATGCAGGCATGGAGCCCTGCCCAGCAGCACCCCATTTATCTGGCCACAGGTGAGTTTTTTTGGGAAGCATGTGCTGTGTGTGCTGGCTGCCATGAAGGGGACATTATCGAAAGCTGCAGGAGTTACAGCTGGAGAAAGCTGTGTCCTGAGGACTGGAGTGGTGTACATGTTGTGGGGCTTTGAGTGGAGTTCTTGCACTGTGTTGATAAAAACGTGCTTTGCATTCTGCAAGTGACAATAAGCATCCTCCTCTTTCTGCCGGGGAAGGGTGACACCAATCCTAAGCACTAGTCACTTGTGGCTCCTTTGTCACTTTAATCCATGTTCTGTGCATCATCAGGGAGAGGTACTTGCCCAAAGCTTTTCCTGTTCATACTCATTAAGAAACTCCCAAAGGGAGAGCCGTGGGGAGGAGAGGAACTATATCTCAGTAACAGAAACAGAAGCCTGACCCCATCTCAGGATCCTTTTCAAAAGGCTGATTTTTCCCCCTTCTTATGCTATATTTGCAGTTACTGCTCTGTGTATCGTGGCTTTCTCACTGCCAGACATGCTTCCCCACAGGTACATCAGCTCAGCAGCTGGATGCAACCTTCAGTACAAGTGCTTCTTTAGAAATATTTGAGTTGGACTTAGCAGACCCTTCACTGGATATGAAGAGCTGTGCCACGTTCTCCTCTTCACACAGGTAGGCAGTGTTGTAAGACAAGTACAGAGTGTGGGACTGTTACATGTGGCATTTGTGGAAATGTCACTTCATGTGCTTTGTCTGGACTTGTTGAGGAGAGAAGCAGAAGTTCGGCACTGAAAGATGAAGCCAAATGTGTGCAATTGATATTGTGGGGTAGTGAGCTTGGACTCCAAGCAAGCAGCTCGTGCTTTGACATAAACAGAACATTTTTGAATATATGTGTGGACCCTTTATCTCGGGAAGCCTCTGGGATTCACAAGAGAACAGAAGAAAACGTGAAATTGTGAAAATATGGTGGCAACTTTTCTTATTGCACCATCCTGTTTGTGTTTAGGCATTTCAGGGGGACTCTGTAACATAACTAACTTGGGTTATGTTGTGTGTGTTCCTACAGCTGGGAAGCCAAATTTTTGGCTGCACAGCTCCACTTAGCTGTTAGTTCCTTACCATGTGCTTACCCAGACAAATACTGTTAGCATCAGAGCATCCAGTTTCCATCTCAGCAGCACTCATAGCTGCTCTCTGGCAGAGCTGAAACAGCCACAGTCCCTTCTTAATTGCCCTGCTCTGTGAGCAGAGCTGATGTCAACATGTCCAACATGATCCAACATGTGTTGGATCTTTGAGTTTCGTTGTTCTGCCTTGTTTTAACTGTGACTGAGATTCAAGATTTGCCATTTGCTTACTGAATTTCTATACGCACTCTTTATAGCCAGGATGCATTACTCCTTGGAAAGTAACTCCCTTGACCAGCAGCACAAGAATTTGACTTTGCCCCAGAAAATGATTAAAAAGGAGGTTGAGGGTTGTTTGTTTGTTTCTTTTTAAGATTAGATAGCAGTGTATACATGAGGCTGTATTTTGGTTTGCAGCAAATGAAAACGTCCAGGTGATTAGACACACAAAAGATAAATCCTTAATTGCCCTCCAAGGAAAGTTTTGCACTGCTTTTATAGAACCATGGTTTATCTTGGAAAGAGTAAAGGGCAAGACAAAAGCAATTGCACAGTTAGTTTTGTGGTTTTGTTCCTCACTGTTTTCATTTTGGCTGAAGTCCTGTTCAGTCTTGCTGGTGATGCCTGGACAACCCTGTCAGTCACTTCATTTCTTGTCAACTTGCATAGTTAGATTCAGACATGTGAAAATCATACCCAGGAATGGGTCTGTCTGATATCACAGACCAGTTTCCATTTGTAGCATCATTCTTTGTGAACCCCTGCTGTAATCTCAACACTGAGAGCCTGAACACTTGGCTGTTGTGGTATTTCTCACCCAGCATGTGCTCTTTGGGTAGCTTTCTGCAGTATCTATCTTACCATATTAAAGTTGCTGTGATTTAAATAAATTACTTGAAGGTTTCCTGGAGGTAACAAAGAGAGCAATATTACAGTGAATATTAAGGTGTCTCTTTGTCACCTTCCAGTCAATGTGGGTTTGCTTTCTGCTGGCATAAGAGCTGATAGGTGACTGTGTCATTTTATGTAGAACATATTCATTCTTTGCATGGCTAAGTGCACAGGAATGCTGTTTTGCTGCAGGAAGTTAATTGAGTTGAAGGGAATGTGGGTATTTACAGATGGACACAACAGTGTTCTTCATTTCTGGAAGTATGTTTGATTCCTCTTGAGTTAGCATGAAAACAGGCTGTGGTCCAAGAGATGTGTCTGTGATGTTGACTAAACTTGCTGAGTTCTTGGTATGGCAGACAAAACACTTGCACGTCCAAAAGCACAGCTATGGAAAAGGATATGGATTTTTTCTAGTTTCACCTGTTTCTTCTGTATGAAGCTGCTTGCAGATGGCAGAGGGCTTTTTTCAGACTGGGGCTGGATGGGCTTACATCTCTTTGATTATTCCTGGTGTGATTGGGAGCACTTACCTGATTTTGCAGCCAGGAGATTGGAGATGTTTTCAGTTTGTGGGTTATTGGTTGTGCCTCTTATTAATGAGCAGAATGGGGACGTGTCTTTCTGATGGAAGGGGTTGTACAGAGGCTTGTCCTTAGGGAGAACTGTAGGCAATGCTTCTCTCTGACTTTAGCTGGGGTGAGCAAAAATGGGATTTGTCAACCTACAAGGAGCTGGTGGTGGATGGTTCGAAGATTGTGAGGCCATCTGTGTGTTACAGGTACCACAAGCTGATCTGGGGCCCTCACAGCATGACCTCAGGGGACAGAGTGTCTGGAGTCCTGATTGCTGGGGGTGAAAATGGAAATGTCATTCTGTATGACACAGCCAAAATCTTAGATGGAGAGGCTGAAGTAATAATAGCCCAGAAGGACAAGCACACGGGACCAGTGAGAGCGCTCGATGTCAACATGTTCCAGGTAGGTGTTGTTGCTTTCCTCTTAACATACCATCAGTAGAGGAGTGGCCTATCTTAACTTGTAACCTCAGATGTTTGTGCTGCTTCCCCTCCCCTGAAAAGCATGGACTATTTTTGGTGTTTGAGTGTCTGTTTGTATTTAGTAGGAAAAACCTATCCCATTACTGGCGTTTCAGGATGGGGAAATGGAGGTGCCTGAGGTGTTTGCCTTGTTCTTTCCCCTCATCAGTTCACCTTGTCAATTTAATTGATCTGCTCTGCTTATGTGTGAAGTAGAGATGCTCTTCAGGATGTTTTTAGTCAGTCTCTTCTCTTAGCTTCTGTGCATTGTGCCAGTCACACAGGAAGGAGTTAGGTGCTCTCATTCATGTTTCTGGTGAGATCAGTTTTCAGGTATCTCCTTTGGTGATTGGCTAGGATCCACCTTCCAGGCCTCTAAGTATGGTTGTTTGGAAAGAGGAGACAGCATGGAAACACAGCCATGTGGCCTCTTTAGCAGAAGGGTTCTCAAAGCTGACAATCCTTCCCACATCACCAGTGAGCACTTTCTTCCTTCTAGATAGTGTGTTGGTTTTTGTGTGTTGCCACCAGCTGTGTGAGAATTCAGTTGGATTTGTTTCCTAAATAACACTTCTGTCCCTGCACACTTGCCTCCAGCAAGGCTGTGCTGTGTTCATTGTGTCCTCTCTGAATTGCTTCCTGTCCCTTTCTGCCTGTTACGAACTCAGGACTTGCCTGTCATCAGCCACAAGATGTAACCAAAGGGCGCTTGGTGCCCTTGGCTCACGCTGCCCTGCAGGGACTTTGACATCCCAGGTTCAGGAGTGCTCTGGATGGCTGCACTCACTGTGGTCAGGGCAGGAATGCCACACTGTCCAGAGCAAAGCTCTGTGGTGGCTGTAACTGCAGCCCTGCTTCCTCCTCTGCCCTGTCACTCTTTGCCCTGTACCTTTTCCTATATCCTGAGCTGACAGGGGACATTCACTGAGTCCTCCAGATCTGATTCTTCCCAGCAGCTAAGACTGGGAAAGCTGATGCTGAAAATACTCTTAATGTCTATTAATGTTTCTTACAGACTAATCTGGTGGCCTCTGGTGCTAATGAATCTGAGATCTATATCTGGGACTTGAACAACTTTGCTACACCAATGACACCGGGAGTCAAGACACAGGTACCAGATTGTTAAATTCTTCAGAGCAGACTCATGAAAAAGATGCATGGCAGTTAAGTGAGAGCTGATTGAGATTTGCGGTTTTAAAGCAGTCTCAAGGGCATAGAGTGTGGGGGAAGCCCACAAGTCTGGATGCTGTTGCTTTTGTAGCCCTGGAGAGCAGTGTCCTGGCTGTGCCTCTAAGTGCAAGTGTTCACAGTTCCTTGCAATGAGAGGTGTGCTCTGGTTCCCCTGCAGCAACCCTGGATGTTCTGTCTTCTTTATCCTGCAGTTAAACCTGCAGTTTTGGCTTGCTGCACAAGTCAACCATGTCTTCATGTGGCAGTTTTTTAAGAAATTGTATTTGGCCAGGGAAAACTGTAGTGTTCCCTTAATGTTTGAGAAATGTTGCATTTTATCAAGCAGTGTCTCTCAGGTTACCCTCCTTTTCAAAGGAGGGTTTCAGGGGGTGGGTTAATTGCTATACTCAAGGTCCAGTGTTTAGCCTGTGTCTCTTAAAGATGATATATGGGGAAAGACAATAGTCTTTTGTGTGTTTTGTCTTGTGAAGGAAATGGAAGAATGGGAGGAAGTTGTTTCAATGCAAATACACTTCTGTTGCTGTTACAAAATTCCACAGAAGTTCATAGTTACTGGAAAATGGGTTTATTGCTACCATGATAATTTGGAGACAAAAGTGTGCAAATGGGATGAGAAGTAATCTTCAATGTAAAGATTTTTAGTTTCAACTCTGTGGGGTTTGGTTACTTTGTTTAGTTTAAGTCATGAGCATATAGGCATTTAAGAGGATACTCACCTTAGAGATCCCTGTAAAATACTTTTTATCTCTAATAGTGATTATTTAGGCTGGGATATCTTTTAGTCCATATACATAATGACAACTAGAAATAGTAGGGCAACAAGATCTGGGTTAATACTGCTTTTAATTTTTGGTCTAAAAATAAGCGTAGGAGGGGAATAAAAAAAACACCATGGAATTTCTCCAAGCAAACTTTTTTTTTTTTTTTTTTTTTTNAAATGAAAACCTAATAGTCTAAGACAAAAGAGTAGTTCATATATCAGGATATACTTTCATGGAGTAATTTTCTGTTCTTGAAGACAGTTTTTTTTAGTCTTGTTTTAATAACTAATGTGTAGTGCTGTAAAGCAGGAAATAACTTCCCAGAGAAATTCTAACAGCTTATAAATCAGTGTTTTCAGGTGTTGTACACTACAGAATGGGTGGAGAGGAAGCCAGAACACATCCAGTACACAGGGCACTCTCCTTGCAGATTTCTCACTTAGCTAGTCCTGAAAATAGCAGGGTTCGAGTCTCCAGTGATGCAGGATTGTGACAGGCTGTTGTGTGTGTGTCAGCCTCTGGAGGACATCAGCTGCATTGCATGGAACAGGCAAGTCCAGCACATCCTGGCATCCGCCAGCCCCAGTGGCCGGGCCACCGTGTGGGATCTCCGGAAGAACGAGCCCATCATCAAAGTCAGTGACCACAACAACAGGGTGAGTTCTCTCCTGCAGCTGCTGGAGTGCTTGCAGAGATGTGTAGGGGTGGGTCAGGGCACCCTTCTTATGTGACAGAGATACTGGGGCCTGGCTCAGTTTGCTCTTGAGAGGATATTTATGCAAGAGAAATTTTCAGCATTATAAATTAAAATAGCTGGATGCAGACTGAAGCAAGGCAAGGCACTCAGATGTCCAATCAAAGTGGGGATTTAATTTTGAAAAAGCACTTACTGATCTGTTTGGGGCTAGCACAGAAAGATTTTTATTGATTTTGCCGCAGAGAAATGTAGCATTGAGCAGATTACTTTGCCTCCTATGGTTATAACCACCATGCCTGCCCTTTAGGCAGTGTAAATGTAAAAAAGAGCCTATTCAACTTGTGGAGAGTGATATATATGTATTATTTAATATAGATATTGCTATAACAAACCCCAAAGATAGAGTAAGAGTTAAAAATGAAACTTAAAAATGGGTGGTTGCGAAGTAGCTCTTTCCTCACTATATTGTTATTTTGCTACACTGTGTAACTTTCAGTGTTTTCTGTGTTTGTTGCCTGACATAACAGCAGCATATTAGGCTGTCTTCATCATGGGATGGTAGTCCTGTGAAACAGTGTTCTCATGACAATAACTTCTGCCTAATGTTGGCTTTTATTAAAACAGCAATTAAAATAGTAGAGGAAAAATTTTATATGGTGAGCATTAGTGTTTTCTCACATTAAAACACATAGCATTGTGAAAAAGTCAGCACAGTGTAATCTCTCTGAGAGGACCTTGGGAAACTTCAGGAATAAGGAGAATGTCCCAGTCTGAATGCACTCAGAAATAAAGCCGGGAAACCCAGCTGCAGATTCCCTTGCAGCAGTGTTTTACCATGCACACAGACCTATTTGGTCTGGTTCTCTTTTTCCTTGAGTGATGCTTTGGCTCAATGTTGTCCCTCAGATGCACTGCTCAGGCTTGGCATGGCACCCTGAAGTTGCCACCCAGATGGTTTTGGCCTCAGAGGATGACAGGCTGCCTGTTATTCAGATGTGGGACCTAAGATTTGCCTCCTCACCGCTCCGTGTTCTGGAAAGTCACACAAGGTACGAGTCTTGCGTAGCGTGGTGTGCTCTGTCGTGTTTGTTCTGTTGGTGACTGTCCTGGTTTGTACATCTCACCTCTGCTGTTCCCTGTGAAGCAAGGCTCTGGTGGTGGTGGAAGTTTCAGCAGCAGGCAGTGCTGTATGCTGGCTTGCTGACCAGCCAGCCTTGTGCCATGAAAGACTTGCCTTTTTAAAACCTGGTACTTTGAGGGAAACAAGCCCCAAAATTAAATAAATAAACAAACCCACCAGGCTGCTGAAATAGTGAAGCTACCAGTTTGTTTCTAAATTTTTTAAGAAGAGAAAGCTAAGGTAAAAAGAATTAGTAGTAGTTGATTTTGGCTGAATAATGTACTAAGAGTGCACCCAGGCACATGTGGATATGCGCAGTTTCTGTGCCCCTCAGTCCCCTAAATGCCTTAATTTTGGGTCTAGTGGATGATTTCTGTTAAGGTTTTGTCCGTCYTCCATTGTTGGTGAAACTTTCCTTATTGCTGAAATCCAATGTTTGATTTAAGAAGAGRGAAGAGTCTTGTGACTGCTATCAAAACTGCTGCCAGTGGGTTCTGCTGACTTGAATATCTGCTAATAAAAAGCTAAAAAGTTTCTTAGCCACTGACCTTACCTATGGGTTTGCACACTGGATATTAGTGACGCTGCAGACAAACAAACCATGTTGTTACTCATGCCCAGGTTCTCCCTGTGACTCTATGCCTGTTGCATTTAATTTTCAGATATAAAGATGCAGCCACTATATCTTTTCATGCAGAAAATAGAAAATATATTTCAACAAAACAAGGCCTGATAACATTGAAAAATTGCTCCTCCTGGAAGGAGTGGAGAGGACATTCTGACATGGGATGCTGAACTTCTGAATATGCTTTATTTATCATCATTTTGCGTTTACATTAAGCTTTTTTTTTTGTTGTGGCTTTTCATGCAGGGGTATATTGGCCATTGCTTGGAGTATGGCAGATCCAGAGCTGCTACTTAGCTGTGGGAAGGATGCTAAAATCCTCTGCTCCAATCCTAACACAGGCGAGGTATTGTATGCATACCACTTTAAAAAACCCAAAAATGTCTGTCCAGAGGTGGCACATGCAAAGCACGTGCTCCTGTGCTCACATTCCTAGGAATAATGCTTCTGTGGGATGTTGCTCCCTATCCTATTTGTTATATGTGTCTTCTGAGCTTGTTCTGGTGGTGCAGGATTCCTTCCTGGTATTGTCAATATTACACATTTGTCTTTGCAACTTCTCTGTTACTGAGTAGTGATGTCCCTGTTCATTATAAGAGATGAAAGTGGATTCACTTAAACTGAGTATATGCTTCCTATCTTTTGTTGTGGGTCCAGTGTGGCTGAATCATTGTTGCAATTGCTTTTTTCCTTCTGTAAGAATTTCATCCAGATAGGACCGTTTTTGTAGGTTGCCATAATAGTGGCAGATCAGTGAGAGTCACTCAAAGGTTCCCACCCCACCCTTTTGGGCCTGGGGATACCTTTCAAAGAGAATGTGTATCTGTTTTCCTGACAATGTTTGTCCCTAGACTAGGAGAAAGACTTCAGTTGGCAATAAAGGGTTATTGCCTCCAGTGGGCAATATTTGTGGAGTGGGAAGTGTTTCTGAAATTCAGACATTGGCCCAAAAGTGCAAAAGCTGTACAGTGGTAGATGAGTTATCTGAGCTGGATCATGAGCTGTTACAAAGTTTTTACATGTGGTTGAATCGTGCTGCACATTTTTATTAAAAATAAAAAACAGTTCCTTGGGAGACAGCATTTGCTGACAGCTAGTATTTTGTTCTTTGAGTTTCTTCTGGCTTATGGCTAAATGTCTGCTGTAAAGGAAGCTTGTCTGTTCCAGGGCACAAGAGGCTCTCTACCCAGGGTGCAGGTTTTACCCTTTTCAGTTTTCCTGTGAAAACAGACTTCCTCCATGTAGTGTGTGGGGATACTTCAATCAGCTCTGAATAAGCCAGTGTGAATGTCAACAGCTCCCACTCGCAGTGGGACAGCACAGACATAGCCCACCTGCATCATCTGTCCTGTGTGGATTAAACAGAAGATTTAATGGGAGGAGAAGGAGATGAAGCAGTGGTGTGTGATAATTGCTGTTTGGAGATCATCAGGGTTTGCCCACTGTTAGTGTGTAAGGGAGGCTGCTGGGCAGCAGGAAGAGCAGCCCAGTCTCAGAGCACAAGGGAAGATTGCTGCTCTCAGGCAGGGTGCTCCATGAAAGCACTGATTTATTGGCTTGGTTTTGCTCCCCAGGTGCTGTACGAGCTGCCCACAAACACCCAGTGGTGCTTTGATATCCAGTGGTGCCCGAGGAACCCTGCTGTGCTGTCTGCAGCCTCCTTCGACGGGCGCATCAGTGTCTACTCCATCATGGGCGGCAGTGCTGATGGATTGAGGCAGAAGCAAGTTGACCAGGTGTTGAAAATTGTTCAGCTAAGAATAGGGACAGAAAGGGATGGGGGGAACAAAATATGGCAAGTTTTCAGTGGCTGTCTGCAGCCCTGCTTGCTGGAGTACCACTTCAGCACAAATAAATGTTTAATTTATTAGAGAAATGTCACTTCTGTTTTTTCCCCCTTGTGTTATCAAAGCTCTCCTCGTCTTTTGGGAACCTCGATCCATTTGGCACGGGCCAGCCCCTGCCTCCCCTGCAGCTCCCCCAGCAGACTGCCCCACAGAGTGTGGTGTTGCCTCTGAAGAAACCACCCAAGTGGATCCGGCGACCCATGGGAGCGTCATTCTCGGTAAGAAGGAGATGGGATGGGTAGGGTTGGCCAGGCAGGTAGGGAGATAGTGCTGGCGCCTGCCAAACTGCATGGGGAGGGGGGAGTTCAGTGTGGTGATCCACCTTGGGAGATTTTCCTGTTTGTCATCATAGTGGGAGATGATTGGGGCAGCTTCCAGACAGGGCACTGGGGACAGCAAAAGCCTGACCAAAATGGTTGGGAAGAAGAAATGTTGCTGAGAGACATTTGTGTTTTGCCATTAGGGCTTTGGTTTTGTTTCTGTGCAGTGCTTGCTTTATAGGAAATAAATATACATTGGGGAGAATGGGGGGGGGGGAAGTGAGACCCAACTGGGCATGTATCTGAGAGTTAATAGCTTCAAACTGCACTCGTGTGAGTCAGTGTGGTGGAGAATACTCAGGTTAGCTTTGATCAAGGTAGCAGGAATTGCTGCAGCAGCAGAAGGCTGGGTTCCTCCATGCTGGGTGATTTGCAGAGGAGCCAGCTGAGGGGATGACTGCTTTTTGCTGTCATCTGTTCTTTGACTCCACTTTTGGCTTATTTTCTAAAACCACAGGCCATATATTTGGGAACTTCTGGAGATTTTAGCCTGTCCATTTGAATTTGATTTCTCTGCTGCAATACTTCTCAATTTTCAGCATCATATGTCTGCTTATTCGTGATCTGATGCACAAATTAAATGCAATTTTCTCCTGTCAAAGAAAAGTGATGTTGCCTAGCCACTGACTGATGTCATTTTATGATGTTGTTTATTCCCTTATTTGTCCTGGTTTCCTAGGAGCCAGATGTCATTTTTTTCCCTGGCTTTTTTCTAATGCAGGTTTTACTGGACTGGCCCATGTAAATTAACTTTGAGCTATTGCACGAAGCAATATCATAAGCCCCTGCTAATTATTTTTTGGTGTTGATGTTACCTCTTCAAATGTTGTCACAGCTTACTGCCTATCTCTCAGTAGAGTTTCAACTCCTAAACAGCCTGGCAAGAGCGGGGCAGACATCATGCTTGAGCATTTACTTAGTGATATATAGGTTTCTTTGGCAATTGCATTGCAATACCGTGAGATACTCCACTGATGCTGGGTATTGTATAGACCCACAGTTCTAGCTCTCCGTTTCTGGTCTGTCTTTTGTCTGAGAAAAAAAATAAGCACAGGAATGGCTGTGCTTAAAAATCCTATTAAATGTGAACCTACTTATCCAACAAGCTCCTTACATGCATAGAAATATGGGATGTGAGAGAAACAAATAAATGAGCAGATGTCAGGAGTGTTCAGTTATTGGACAATAATCATATATATGTTATATAAAATAAATTTTCATACATGTTCCTCTGCTGTATACTTGTGTTTTCACATACTGTATATGTGCTTTGATTCCAGTTTGGAGGCAAGCTGGTGACATTTGAGAATTCCAAGTCTGCACAGCAGCCGGGCATGGAGCAGCAGCAGCATCCCCACGTCTACGTGAGCCAGGTTGTCACAGAGAAGGAGTTCCTGGCCCGCTCAAACCAGCTGCAGGAGGCTGTGCAGTCTGAGGGCTTTGTCAGCTACTGCCAGAGCAAAATCGACATGGCCCTGGCTGACTTTGAGAGGAACGTGTGGGCCTTCTTAAAGGTAACAGGGGGACAGCCCTTCACGAGTTCCTCACAGACTGGGGAAGACGGGATGTGGTTCCTTCTGCACATTTAGCTGAAGAGGTGCTGGGAACCAAAAAAAAGCTGCAGGCTGTGGGAATAGTGCCCATGAGCCATGTCCCTGGAGGGAGCCCAGCAGAAGAGGGAGGGTCCTCAGGACTAGGGGTGTTCGTGGGGCTTGTGAGGAGTCATGGCAAAGCACAGGTGTGGGTGAAGGTATCCCATGGTTTTTGATATTCCCTGTCAGCACGTGTTTGTACAGGAAGCTGGTGAGAAGGAGAGATTTTCATGGGCTTTCCACTGCTCACTCTAAGCATTTAGAGGCTTCCAAGTGAGGCAGATAAACAGATTGTTCACCTGCAATAACCAGATGGAAGCCTTGCCCACCTGCTCAGGTGCCCGAGTCACTGAAGATTTTTGCATTTCTCTTTATTACGTTCAGTCTACTCAGTCACTAAATCTCACTCATGCCAGTGAGGGAGAAAATGATAAACTGTGAATTGCAATATAGTCTTTGACTTTTTAAAGGTGAACTTCGAAGAAGATTCGCGTGTTAAATACCTCGAGCTCTTAGGATACAGGAAGGATGATCTGAGGAAGAAGGTAAATGTGTGATATGTGAGATAAATAACTTTTGAGTAATTTCAGAGTTCTTACAGAAAACAGTTTGGTTTTTTTCATTAGTTGTGTCTTCTTGCAATATGGATGTTCGGTGGAAATGTCAGAGCAGCAACAGACTTCAGAGGTGTGTCTGCATCTGACTGTCCATTGCAGATGTGAAATTCTCACTCAAGAAGCTTTGATATTTATTGACTCAGGCTATTCATGTAACTTTGCTATTTGACATCCTTCTACTCAAGCATCATAGAATAGGATCTGCTTTTAGGCTTTCTGATTGATGAACATCTAAGCAGTTTTCATTAACTAGAAAAACGTGGGTTAGTCTTTATTTGTGGGAGACATTCATTTTTGAAAGAAAAAGGAAAAAAAACCAGACTCAAAGGTCAAACGTGGTTACATTTGGAGAAGCAAAATTTGTATTACCAGGAAGCAATTTGCACATCATTATAGACCTTTCTTCTTGGTTGGAAGGTTTTTACTCAGTGTTACAGGGAGTTACCTGCTGTGCCTTTTGGCTCTGTTGTTTTCAGTTGTCTATCCAGGAACTATTTAGTATTTCTTCAGTTCTATTTCAGTGGATTTTAACACTTGACTAATTTTCATTGTATCGAACTAATGTTTCATTTTTAAAGATTGACTCCATTAAAGTGTCATTATGCTCACATATTAAATGACCTTCAGGACAAAATTAATATGATTATGGGAAAAAAAGTCTCATGGTTTTGATAACAGCTTGTCCTCAACTTCTAAATATTTGTACAAAGGCAAGCACAGCAAGGGTAATCCTGTATTTGAAAAGTAGTTCTCAATTAGAAAATCCAGTTGAAATTTAGTAGTGGTTCTGCAGAGTGGCCTTATGAGATTAAAGCCCACTGCTTGCTTTTGCTCAGGGTTTGATATGGTGCATGGGGAGAAGCTGTAAGGGAAAATGGGCATAGCTGAACTGGGTGGCCTGGAATGCTGGGCCTATCCCATTATTTCAGTATTTAGGAAATAGATGAGAGGAGCTATAAGTTCCTGTTTTTATGTAGCTGTTTTTGAAAACATTCCATGTAGAAGTTGAGTCTGTTTTTTTCGGTGTCAAGAAGCAGCACAGAACAGCTCATCTGAAAGTTTGTGATACCCAGATGGAAAGCTCGCTAAATCACGGCTTGGTTTTCCTGTTATTGGTAGCATTAGGAAAGTAAAAACAGGCATCAGAGATTTCAGCTTCTTGTACTAAGCTGCTAAGAATGTGGGAAGGGTGGGTTACAGTCTTAAAACCTGTGATTCTCATGCAAGCCAAGTCTTGGATTTCTCCTTTTTATTGTAAACTAGTGATTAAAAAAGAAAGAGAAAACTGTCTCCAGCAATTTGAGCTCAGCTCTTTACACAAACCAGCCTACAAGGGTAAAATAAAGCCTACAATGCAAAAAGCAGTAGATAATTTTAGGAGCTACGTGAAACCCAGGCTCCCTGATGCTGAAATAATATAGAAACTCTATACATAAAATTGCTGGTTTTGAGAGCCCTAATTAAGCTGGAGTCATGACTTGCTTTGCGAAGCAGTAGAAGCTGGGCATTTTAACTCTCTTTTTTTGCTTTTTTTTTTTTTTTTTTTTTTTNTTTCTTTTTTTTTTTTACCCTGGAAAATCCTAACCCACAACCAAGTGCCTGATGTACTTGAGCCCACAGCTTCTGACAGGCTCTCTGTTCCACAAGGATTGTCACTGCTTTATTTTCCCTGACCAGAGCAGACAGAGGGCTTCGTCCTTCATGTTCTGATACTGCTTTTATTCCTGTGGTTTCTAGCAGCTCTAGTGGGGTTTAAGGCCCTTGAGTTAACAATTAAAGGTTTAAAGGCATAGGGCAGCTGTTGTTTCTATCAGAGCTTGGGGTGCAGGGATCTTAGCCGTAAATCCATCATCAGGCTGGAAAAGGAAATTGCTTTAGTTTTATTTTTAAATGCTTAATTGCATGTTAACTCTTGTGCAAGCAACATAGTAGCTACACGTACCAGTTTTGCAGTCTAAGAATTTGGTGCCTCTTTAAAAGGACACTTACTTAAATCTTTGTTTTCTAGATCACATCTGCTCTGAATAAAGAAGGTCTTGCTGATGGTGTCTTGGGAGAGGTAAGCAAAGACATGTATGTAACTGTGTGCTTAGTTTTATAATGCCATGCTAATTTGTAAAGAATAATATTTCTTTCCACTTGATAGCTGTTCCAAAGTCACAAATAATCCAGCATGTGGCAAGTTCCTACATTCAGTAGGATGAAGGTATTATTTAAAAAAATACAGCCAACGAGGTCTTTTCCACTCAGATGTTCCCCTCCTTTTCCAATGAAGGGCTCTCAGCTGCAGGTTTTAATATGGGGTCTCACTGGTGTCCCCTCCACCTTTCCTTGCTGCTGCCCATCCTTGCCCACTGTGGCACTTTGTGCTGCCTGCGAGGCAGGGCAGAGCTGTGCTGCCTGGCACCTGATTTCAAGAACAGCACCTTCATCAAGCTTTAAAGGAAGTAGGACAGGGAGTGTGGTCCTATTACTTTTCCTGCAAGAGTGGTAACTGCAGTTCAGGCACTATCCACTGTAATTGCAGTGACCTAAGTCTACAGCAGGACTGCAGTGCGTTTGTGCCACAGACAGCCCAGAGTCATCTGTAGCTGCCTCATGGGGAAAAAAGTTTTTGTTGCATGTTTTAAGGCAGCTAAGATGAAAACAGCACAAGGTACTGTGTTATGACAGAGAGCAAAGAAATAGGGCCTCTGCCCTGTTTATGATGCTCAAGCATATATTGCCAGTGCATTTCTGTGATTTTCAGTCTTGTTCTAACTGTTGGTTGGTGGAAAGGTGACTGTACTCCGCAGTGCAAAGTATTTCTGCCTCTTTTGCTGGTGGATTTTTATGGCATCTTCTCTCTGCTGAAGGCTCCTGCAGAATCTGATGGATCTGTGCCAAACAAGGGGGATGAAGGCCAGACTACAGAAGAACAGTTCTTGGGAGAGGTATCTGTTGCCCTCTAAACTGACCCTGCTGACCTCCCCTGTATTTGCTTTGTTTCTTTCAACAACATTTCATTTTCTTGGCTTTTCCTGCTGCTGAGGATATACAGAAATATGAAAAATTATTTATAATGGTAAAACTAGACTCTTGAGATTTTTTTCATCTGCTTCAGGCAGTATATTCGGCCAGGTTTATTACAGGCAGTTTGTGCTCAACCACATCAGCATTTGGGATCCTACACCATTTGAACAGCATTGTTTTCAGCCTTGGGTTTTGCATATGCAGACAGGTCTCTAATTAGCAATAAGGACTCGGCCTCTGCCTTAGGAGGTGTCACTAGCACTGAAAATCGTGTATTGCTATGTGAACAGGCCATCTTCATTCTTCCCTATTCCTTCAGTCTCGCTTTTGGATTGGCATTTGGGCTAGTAGCTGTGCTTGCTGTGCTTCGTGCCTGTCTGCAGCTGTCTGTGGACATGGGGACAGTGGTTTAAGGCTCCTGCATGTTGGGGTGGTGCATTTCACTCTGCATAACAAACAGTCAAAGCCACTAAAATCAGAATGCTCTCCTTGCGTTAGGTGCTTGATTGCTTGTTAATTCTTTAGGCTCTGTAGTGGCAGATGTATGTCTAACAGTGTGCAGGTTTTGCTTCATGCAACCATGAAGATGCTGGATCCTCTTCTAGGAGAGAATTCACAGCCAAACATGACTTATCCTGCCTAAATATTTGTGAGCATCAAGGTGATGCATCAAGGGCATGCTGTCACATACATAAAGTAACCGGATGGGCACATTGTTCCTGTGGTAGTCACAACACGCTCTCAACCGATACCAAACACACATCCTTGTTGGCTGACAACAAAATCATTTTCCAGATGCTGTGTCTTTTTCATGAGCCAAACAAAGCTTGTTTCAGAATTGCTTCCCCATCCAAATGAATGTCTTTGATCTCCTGTGTCCTTCATTTTAACTGGACAAGCAGAGTGTTCCTGAACTCCCTTCATGTACTGGAGCAGTGGCTGTGAAGTGGTTTGTGGGTCAGGTTTTGTGTTTAGCCTGTGCTGTGGAAGTTGATGGTGAAGAGAGACTTCCCTTTTGATGCTATTTTTTATTGTTGACATGTTTTGTTTGAAATCCCAGAATCTGTGTACTCACACAAAGTAGACTCTGTCTTAATACCAGGGGAGTCTTATTAAAAAAGCAGCCTCTGTCTACTGAGCACTCCTGTACTGAGTGCTACATTGGACTTCTGTGCTGAAAATTAAGCTTGTGTTCTTGTGTAATTTGCTTAATTAAACTGAGGTGTATGTCTAGTGCAGAGGGTTTCAAGAATGAGCTGAAATTCAAAGTGGAGCAGGGTGGAACTTAAGTAGCATTAATGCTAGACTGTTCTTGGTAAGGGTTAAAGCTGAAAGAGAAGGATTCTCATTTTCTCATTGTAGCTGTAGCTTTGCTCTGAGGGGATTGTGTGTATATGGGTACAGATGGAAGTTGGTAGCAAAGATTCATGTGTCTGGCTGCTGGTACTTGTGAAATAAAGGAATTTTAATTGGTAAAGCAAAGAAAAGGAATTAATGAATTAATTCAGTGCTTCCCATGAGCAGGCAGGTTTTCATCCCTAAGAAAGCTAAGCTCCATCACATGTAACAGTGACTTGGGAAGAGAAAAGCCATCACTGCAAACATCCCCCTCTTACTTCTTCTAGCTTTATATTATACTGAGCATGATGTTATATGGCCTGGAATATCCCTTGGGTCAGTTTGGGGTCAGCTGTACTGGTTGTGTCTTCCCAACCTCCCATGCACTCCCCACCTCCTCACTGGAGGTGCAGTAGAAGTAGAAAAGGCCTTGGTGCTGTGCAAGTGCTGCTCAGCAAAAGCAGCAACATCTCTGTATTATTGACACTGTTTCCAGGACAAATCACACAAACCCATACTGGCTGCTGTGAAGAGGAGTAACTTTACTTCTGCCCAAGCTGGCACACAGGGATAACCTTCCCTTCTAAGTTAATGGTCTCTGAGTTGACTTGTAGTATGAAGTTTTAAATTTAACTTGCAGTGCAAGAGCCATATGGTTTTAAAATGTGTGTGTTTTCCAAGTGTTTACATGATCTCAGAAATTATGCTTTTCCTTTCTTTTAGACACTGAAGGACCATAAAAAAGAAACCGAAGATTTGGGATCTGCAAAGACAACATTTAACATTTCTGTTAGTGGAGGTACAAAAAAACCCTTTATATTAATTTCCTTGTATGTGCTGTTATTTATAAGTACTGATGTTGATACTGGTGTTCCAGTGAGAAGTCAAATTCTGCACAGATTGTGAAGGATTGTAATTACTTGCCTCTAACTGCATTCTCACAATCTCAAGGCTCTTGAAAATACAGCTTTTTTTAAGGAAGGAAGTTGTATACCCCATTGCTGACATACAGCTGCTCTGAGTGATTTCTGAAATAAAAGAAGACATGCTTGGTCAGGCATGGAGTGCTGCTGATACAGAAACTCCCAGGGGATTTTGAGTAACACAGAAGCCACTGACCCCTGTCGAGGTTTGTCTTTTTATGGCACTATTCAGGTAGTTGTTTAAGGGGCCATTTAGACCTCTAGGAATTGCTGTGTCACAAGGTAAGTATTGCTTGACAGTACCCGTGTGGCATAGCTGTGCCCATGTGTGTTTGAGGCTGGAGGTGAAGGTGAGCACCCCTGTAGGTACCTGGCCAGGAGCAAGCTGCCTTGCAGACAAATGTGCCAGTGTTGTACAGCCAGACAGTGTCACCTGCTGCTGCATCTCTCAGTGGCTCTTGTGGCAGCGTTTGGAAGAGCACCCCTGTCTTGTTGCAGATGTGGATGGGCTGATCACACAGGCTCTGCTGACAGGGAACTTTGAAAGTGCAGTGGATCTGTGCCTGCACGACAACCGCATGGCCGACGCCATCATCCTGGCCATCGCCGGTGGGCAGGAGCTGCTCTCCCGGACACAGGAGAAGTACTTTGCCAAGATGAGGAGCAAAATCACCAGGGTATGTGTTTTCAGGTCAGGAGTAACATGCTCATATGCCTTTGGCAACTCCCTTTTTCACCTTAAAGTTTTCTTGCCATTTTATAGGTTTATTTCTGGCAGATGTTAGTAAGCGTTCAAGTTGGTAAGATCTTGGAGCAGAAGGATTTCTGTTACTGTTTTTTTAATGCCTTGATGATAAGGGGAGAAGAGGCACACCACCTTAATATCAGTACACAAGAGTGTTCTTTATCCCATCTCCAGTTGCATATATAGTTATGGATTCTCAACAATAAAGACAAATACCTTAAGCAGGGTGCATTTCAGTCTGCTGTTCTGTCACGTTTTTCACACATGACCCATGCTCAGGGCCAACAGCATTATGTTGATTTCTGCCCATGATCAGTCTTCACAGATTTTGCTGATGCTTTGTTTTACTGCATACACAGAAGAGAGGAAAGTATACCCAGGGTAGATTAATCACCTTTTGTCTAGGAGACAGCATGTTATGGCCAGCTGGTTATTGTTATTTTCAGCTTTTTGCAGTGCTAGCAGTTACTGATGCTGCTTGTGCAAGTCTTTCTTTTTTACTACCAATATGAGAAGGTAGTGACAGGAGATTAAAACAGGAGAAGTAGCTTTAAAAGAACAATTGGTTTAGCAAGGGTGGCAGCTTTTAGAGGAATTTCTTCACTGTAGTTTATCCTTTGGGAAGAGGTTTTTATGAGGAGCTGACCAGTTATCTGTGCCTATGCTGACAGGCAAACATTGACCTTGTAGTTAGGATGTTGCATTTGTTGTTCAGGTGTGTTTTTTCTTTTCTGGTCCCAAACTGCACACGTACTGCTTGTTCAGCTGTTTCTGAGCTTGTAGTCTTGGCATCAGAAGGGCTTTGTTCACTAAAGAGCAGCACAGCTGCCAAGTTTGTCTTTTATCCAAAGCAAAATAACAAGAGGCAGTTTTAGAAGGAAGAAACTGGAATTTCATTCTGTGCAAGGGCAGCCTATGTGGGTGGGTGGAGGGTAGGGTTACTACAGCCAGCCGAGTTTAATATTGCTGCCAACTTGCTGCTTTCTTCATGCAGCCTTTTCAACTGCCCCCCAGTGGTCAGCTTGAGACCAAGAGTTAAAGCTAAATGAAACAGTTTAACAAACAGAACTCATACACCTCCCCGGGTATTGTGTACAAGACTCTAGCTAAATACTAGGTAGGTTATCTGTGTCTGCAAAAATAGTGCTGAAAACCATTTGCAACAGCTTGTGGAAATTTGTCTATTCTTTTCCTGTACATTTTGTACAGGAATATTCTTGTATTTTGTAGCAAGAATAATTGGTCTCTGTGTGTTCTTGGGGCTTGTTTTGTGATTTTTTTTCCTTTTTGAGTAAGATGTGCTCTTGTGCAGCTGTTGAACTGCAATGCAGTACCTGTAATGACCATGGATACAGTGGGAATGAGTACACTGGAACAGATCCAGATTATCCTGTGTATTATACAGAGGAAATCCTAACAAGATCCTAACTGTGGTCTCTCTCTCCTGCTCTAGCTCATCACTGCAGTTGTAACAAAGAACTGGAAAGAGATTGTGGAGTCTTGTGACCTGCAGAATTGGCGAGAGGCTTTGGCTGCTGTGCTCACTTACGCCAGGCCAGACGAGTTTACAGCCCTTTGTGGTAAGGACACTTCACAAACCGGGTAATTCCAGAGCAGTATCATGGCTTTGCTCACAGCTCCTTGGCCAGTTGCTTCCCCAACTTCAGCACTGGTGGGGAGGGATACCCAGAGTGATTTACCAACTCTTTGTTATTTTTTCTAGATCTCCTGGGTAGCAGGCTGGAGAATGAGGGGGACAGCATTCTGCAGACGCAGGCTTGCCTCTGTTACATTTGTGCTGGCAACGTGGATAAACTTGTTGCCTGTTGGACCAAAGTTCAGGATGGAAACAGCCCCTTGTCCCTTCAGGTTGGTAATTCTTTTAAGAAAGATGTTGGAAATAACAGACTGCAATCATCTGACTCTTAAATCAAATTATGTAGTATAGAGCTTTGTTGTCTGAAGTACATCAGGATGCAAAGCCTTTCCTTTCTGGAAAAATAACACATAAATATGATACTGGAAAATGTGTTGGGAAGTACAGTGGCCCTTGTGTTTGCCTTATTCTTTGGGTAGTGGTCCTAATACACTTCTTGTGTAAAATAATTCTAGTAATTAGTGTTTTGGTAAAGATCTTTCAGTGCTTTCATCTTTTGTGGTTAGTAAATACTTGGACTTTTCTAGTTTTGGAAGTTCAGGAGAAGAAATCAATAGGATTGGATTTAAGTCTGGAGAGACAGCTGTAGGAAGGTTCTCATGAGTGTTCTGCAAGGGTTTGCCCATACAAAGCCTGGTTTCCAGCAGAGAAATACATTGCTTCTGGCAGATAGCTTGAGGGTATAGGGTTGATGAGTGGAATGAAGCAGTAATAGAGTGTTTAACAATACAATGTTAGTTTCTTCCATCTGTTTAAGGCCTTTGAGGAGCCAGTTTTAGCAAGTATTTACTTGATTTGCTGAGAAACTCTTGTTTAGTTAATTGAAGGACCTGATGTGTATCTGAGTTGTGCTTCATGTCATTAACTCTCTGAATTATGAAAATAATTTGCTTTTGAGGGCTTTATTTACAGATTTAACTTCAGTTTGAATCTGCATTTTGATTGCATGGTTTTGGTCTCTCAGGCAGTAAAATTGGAAAATATTGTTGAAGTCCTGATTAGGTGGCTTGTTTACTGTAATAGTGGGTTTTTTCGCTTGCCTTTTTTTCAAGTGCTGGTTTGTAGGGAAAAACGAACAGAAAACAACCTTTATTAGTAATGTATGGTTCAAGTCTTTTGTGTGGTACACTCTCAGTAAATCTCTTGTAAGATTTTAAAAAAGGCTTTAATTTTGGCAAATTAATACGTGTAGTATCCTTCAGTATAAATACAGTAAGGAAAACATAATACTGAACAGAAAGTGTTTCTATAATTTAAGACTAGAAGGAAACCCAACCAAGACCAGCCCTGGTGTTGGGGGATGTGCAAGGAAGGCAAGATATAGAATGTTTCTGATGAATATCAGGAAAACCATTTTGCTGTAACAACCAGGAAATTATGGACAGCTCTTCCAAGATAGTTTTTAGGTCCTTTTAAGATGGAGAAGAACTGACTTACTAAAACCCTGTAAAGGAATGTGCAGCAGTGCAGCACTAGTAGTGGTGACAGGTGTGATGTTGTCTGTTTGCTCTGGGGCTGTCACCAGATAATTTTATGAAAGCATCCACTTGGTGGACATGCTCAGTGCTGATAGGGCCCTGTAATCCTGTTTAGTAAAAGCAGTTTTTTGAGCTCTGCTGTCTGCTGTTAGAAGCTGCTTGGTGGGTGGTTGCTGTTCCATCCTCTGGGAACAGCCATGCCTTTGGTGTAGCTGTGGCTTTTTGGGAAACCTGCACTTGCCTTGGGCTCCCCACTGGTGAGAGGGGTGCTGCCAGGGACAGTCTTTAGCCAGGGCCTACTTCACTTAGTTGTTCTCACTTGTGGGTGGGTTTTTCCCCTCCTGGTCTTTCAGGATTTAATAGAGAAGGTCGTGATCCTGCGCAAAGCTGTGCAGCTCACACAGGCTGTGGACCCGAACGCCATGGGCGCCCTTTTGGCTGAGAAGATGAGCCAGTATGCCAACCTCCTGGCTGCTCAGGGAAGCCTGGCTGCTGCACTGACCTTCCTCCCTGCCAACACCAACCAGGTATGGGCTTCAGGCTCTTTGTTCCCCCTCTATCTGTGAACAGGTTTGCTTCAAGCAGAGGTCTCTGCACAGTGCTGTTGGCATCAGGACTGCCACTTGACATGCACCTTGGAATGTGACAGTCAGGCTTTTCCCCTCACCCTGCACTGGCCCTGCTGAGCTGCAGATGTTCACAAACCTCTTCTCCTTCTTGGTGTCACACTCTTGTGCCTGCAGGCAGTGACTTCCAAAGGGTGTCCCTCCTGCAAGCCAGACCTGGCAAATGAAATGACATTTAACATTTGGTTGTTCTCTTCTGGCTTCCTGTCTTCCATCAGCTGATATTTGTAGACAGGCTGGTTTGGGAATGAGGCAGGCTGCAATGGCCTCATGTCTCAAGCAGAAGAGACTTACTTCAGTGCAATAAAGCAGAACAGGCTTCTGAGAGAGCTCATCAGTGGCCACTCAGCCTCTTGGTGTGATGCACTGGGTGCCAGGCAATGCATTTCAGCTCCTTTCACTGTCCTTTTCTGATTGCAGCCAAACATCGTGCAGCTCCGGGACAGGCTTTGCAGAGCCCAAGGGGAGCTCCCAGTGGGACAGGATGGCCTCAAGGGACCATATGAGAGAGAGCCCATGGCCAAAGGGCGAGCTGGCCCTGTGGCTGGACGGATGCAGGCGCCCCAGGCACCAGCCCAGCAGTATTACCAGCAGGTAAATGGGCTTTGGCAGTAAGGGAGGGACGTGGTGCTTGAGTTCTGCAGAGTGATGGATGTAATAATATTTTTCCTTTCTCTTGGTCTGAGGCTGTGTGACAAACTTCTACTGAGAGCCTTGTGGTGAAGGTCATTGGTGCTTCCTTTCAGTCAGTACAGAGGCTTCTTTTACTCCTCATCTGGAAACATCCTCTAAACACCTTGACAAGTAGCCTGCTTTTGAAGATTAGTTGTTTCCCCCCTTTGTCTGGCAGTGTGCTTCAGTGCCAATGACAGCTGTGTGGGAGAGCACTGCAGGAATTCTCTGTGCTTCCTCTCACAGTCCCTGATGTTGTCCCATCCCTGCAGGCCTTGGGGCTTGCTCATGCTGCTCACCAGCCTCCTCTGGGCAGATTATTCCCACCTCTAGCTCTGATTTTGGCTGCAGAAGTTGCTGAGCAGTGGCAATAGCAAACTGAGGGCACTCTTCTGCAGCCTGCTGTGAAAACACCTTCCCAGCCAGGTGTAAGGGGGCATGGGCTGATGGGGAGGCTGAGAGTGAACTGTGCTACAAGAAAGACCTGGTAAGTATGAGACTAATAAGGGAGCTGTGCAGGGAGGAAGAGGAGAAGTGGGGGAGGAAAATTCACTGGTTTTACCTCTAAACTGAGGATGACACTGTAGCAGAACACACTGGCCATCAGGGCAGTGTGGTGTGTTGGGCAGCTCTGGCTGTGTGTGTGCCTAGAGAGCGCTTCCAGGTCTCTAATCCCCCAGCACAGCACTGCAGCTCATCTGGCCTCCCTCTAAAGGTGTTCTGGACTGGGCTGTTCTGAGAGCAGAGCTGTATTACGGCTGTGGCTGCTCTCCTTGTGCAGAGATTGGCACAAGCAGAGGTATCTCTTGTCTGTGCTGCCCCCAAGCACTGCCTGCCAGAAAAACCAGGGCAGGAAGAAAGAAGGGATGAAAGGTTGGGAGGGAATTGGGCATTCTTGATGTCAGCAGTAGTGTGTGGCTCTGCCTTCTCTCCAGGGTGTTAACAAGGTAGATTTCAGAAGGGACAAAGCCTTCATCCAGGATTTACCTTGCTCACCCCATTGCATATGATTTTAAATGCATCATCATTAATAATCAAGTCTACTCTGCTATCTGTCTTTGGCCTTCTTGTAACTGATGAGTTGCCTTGAGAAGTGAAGCTGTGTGTTTCCTGTTGGCTCTGGAGAATTAGCAGCTCTCCTCTAGATGTTGATATATGAGCAATGCTTTTTTAAACCAGCGTTCCCTCTTTCTCCTGCTGTTTCCAGAATGCCTCAAGCAATTATTTCAGCAAGCCCTGCTCACTAATTAAAGACTGGGTGTATCACAACCCCACGAGTTCACTGGGAGTTACAATCCCCTGTGTTGCTGGCTTTTCAGGGAGCTCGTCCTCAGGAGGAAGGCTTGAAGGGGACAGGTGTCAGAAAGGTTGTCAGCTGATGAACCAAAATGGAGAGAAGTTAACATGTTTGAGCCTTAGGATACTTGCTTTGTTTGACTTCCTTTTAAGAAAGCATGTATGTAGGACTTGTTCAAGCTTGAGGCAGCCTTTGTTTGACTGCTGTCCC
Source organism: Turdus rufiventris (assembly GCA_013186435.1). NCBI lineage: Eukaryota > Metazoa > Chordata > Aves > Passeriformes > Turdidae > Turdus > Turdus rufiventris. The sequence continues at coordinate 5,810,606 of PYHW01010582.1, read as the reverse complement.
AAATAGGAACATGTTCTTAGCACTTGGATTCCTTTCAGCATAGTTTTGTTGAGCCCTCTTTTTCATCTGAGTAAACCAGGCGTGAAAAGAGATGAAAAAGTCTTTTAGATACTCTGGTGATGAGTTATGCAGGCATTAGCAGTGGCTGTTGTGCAGCTGACTGCACCATTAGCTTAGCACTGCATGGATTTAGAGACACATAGACTGAAGCCAGCTGAGCCAGCCAGGGCTCCAGGATCACAGCTTTCCCTCTGCTTATAGCCTTGAACCCCAGCCAGTGTCCTGCTGTTGGGCAGCATGCCCACTCCTTGCTCAGGAATGTCACAGGCACAGGAAGTACTTCATTCCTGTCCCATCAGAAAAGCAGGAGTGGTTGTATGGAATTGAAGCAGTTTGGAGCGGCCAAGAAGGAAGATGGAGAAAAGGAGCTACGGGAGACTGGCTGGGAAGCAATTACCATTACAATGTGTATTTGTGCATGTGCAAGAGCTGAATATCAGTATTTAACCTTTTTAAATTATATTTTAACCTTTCTAAATTTATCTGAAGCTCAGTTTAAGCAGATTCCTTTTTTGTGAGGCATATGTTTCAATTTAACAGGGAACCTGGGGCTTGCAGCTGTGGTTAGTGATGCTTGCTGTCATGGACCAGTGGCAGGGGGGCTTCTGCAGTGGGAGTGTGATGAAAGATGAAGACCTGGCTGACTGGCACTCATAACACTGCACTTGCTCCACAGCCTATTGCAGCTACAACTCCACTGTGCTTCATCCTCACTCTGCAATTCACTTTGGCTCCAGTGCACAGTGATTTTTGTCTGTCTTGAATGCAATTCCCTTCTTCCTCTGAGATTTTATGGCTGCTACAAGTGCCAGCATGCAAACCTTCTTGCGTTCACTTCCTTGCATCTTGTTTTGTGAAACCCTTTAGATTTTTTTATTGTTTTCCATGATTGGTATTTCTTTGTTCGATTCAGGTTAGAATTGCCCCTACTGTCACTACCTGGAGTAACAAAACTCCTACTGCCCTTCCCAGCCATCCTTCTGCAGGCTGTCCCTCTGACACACAGGTATAACCTTCATTATTCCTCTCTGAGCCTCTGCTCCACCCCAGTATGTCCCCTGGTGTAGTCTCTGTGCTTAGCACACTGATACAGATAGATGGAAGGAGCAGCTCCCATGTGCGCTCTGGTTTTACTCCTCTGCATCTCCTTATGGTTTTTTTTCACCAATGCCCAGATGAGTGGCACTGGAAAGTCTTGAGTAGGAACTCAGTGTCACCTGAGTCTCCCCAACCCTTGCCCCACACTGGAATATTTGAAGTATGATTTTTCCTTTCCCCCTTTTCCATGGAGATTAGAAGCTTCAGAGTTACCATTAAGTTTAGTTGAAAGATGTTCAGGCTGCCTGAACACCAGGCAGCACTGGCAGGGATCTCTTCCTTGTGCAGGCAGGTGTGTGCTGCTCTGCTTGCTGCTGACCTCACTGCACATCCAGCTGTGCTTTTGGTGCTGTGCTGGGCACCCTAAGGCACTGGGGTGGTTGGAGGCATTTGCCCCTGTGCTGGTGATTTCCCTTCTTCCAGGGAATGTGGTATCAGGCCTTGAAATGGGAACTCATCATTTTGCTGCAGTTCTGCTTCAGCACTGCATTACCTGTACTGATTAAATCCTGTCTCTCTCAACCATTTTTCCTGTAATTTTCTTTTTTGACAGGGGGACAACCCACCTCCTCCAGGGTTTATTATGCCAGGTGCTGTTGGCCCCAGCATGCCACCACAGCAAGCCACATCTTCCAACTACAGCATGTACTCACAAGGAGGAACACGGCCACCGTACCCACAGAGTGAGTGACAGCATCTTTCCCCTCTCCCTCCTGCCCAGGTGGGCCAGATTAACTCAGGGATAGCCAGTCCCACAGTTCTTGTGGGGTGGGAGAAAGATGCAGTGACATCTGAGTGTTGTCATTTCTTGGTGGGGTCTGGGCATCAGACACCCTCTGTCAAACGCTCCCCCTCAGCTCTCAGACTCACTCCTCACCTGGCCTTGCCCAAGGTTTTGCTAAGGTCAGACACTCCAAAGTCTGAGTCCTGGGAAAGCAGCACAGGCTTGGCAGAGAGACACAGCTCATCTGTGTGCAAGTGGCCATTCTCTTCTGATTGGGGCTCCATGGAAATGGGAGAGGGGATGAAGAAATGAGGGCAGTAGTAGAGGTGAGTGAAGAAGGTGGCAGAGCCCTGATTCACTCAAAGCAGAGACTGAAAGTACTGGCATGAGGGAGGAAAAGTGGCCATAGATGGGCAGAGGCAGTGAAACTAGACTGCAGGGCCCACAGTGAGAGAGGCTTACATTCCCTTCCAGAGTCTGTATTCATTTCCTTGGCCTTAGTTTTCCCTTTGTGAAAACCAGGGACAGGGATTTCCTCCCTCAGAAAGCCCCTGTGAGGATTGCAGTGGTCAGAAGACAGCAGTGTCCCAGCCCCACCCCAAGCAGCCTGGGCTGGAGAGTGTGAGTTGGAGAGCAGCAGTCCTTTGAGCTTTGAGTCCTCTGTGCCTCCCTGCTCCCAGGGACAGGCTGGGCATTTGAGCAGTCCTACAAGTGCAGGCAGAGTTGTGGGAGCCAGGATTTGGCTGGACAAGTAAGTGGTTTTGGGGGTAGGGGAATGAAGAGATGAGAGTCAAGTGCAGAAGGAAGCAGAGGCAGATGAAACCTGCTGCTCTGTCATGAACTCACTGACCAACTGTTTTTTCTCCCTGTTTGTAGCGTATCAGGCCACACAGCAGTACTCCTCTGGAACAGGGGGACCAGCTCTCTATCAGCCTCAGCAACCTATTGCTGCCCCTGCTTCAGCCTCTTACCCCAGCCCTGCCCCTAACACCACCCCTTCCTACCCGCCCTCTGCCCCTGCCCACCCCATGCCCTCCCAGCTGTACCCTGGGCAGCCTCAACCCTCCCCAACGAGCCTGAATCCCGTCTCTTCATTCCCTGTTCCTCCTTCTGGCACATCCTTTCAGCATGGCAGGCCAGGACCTCCAGCAACTTCTGTGGCTTATGCATTACCTACTGGACCAACAGGTACTCTGCCTGCAGCCAGTGACCTTCCTGCATCCCAGAGAACAGGTCTGCGCTTGGACAGGGGGGCAGGCAGGGAGGAGGGAGGGTTTGGTCTCCACCTGCTTAGTTAAATATGCACTTTTTTCCTTGTGAATGCTCTGTAAAAAGTTTGCTTTTGCTTAGAGATCAGTTCAAAGCATTTCTAAACCACGTCATCACCCCTCTGCATATGTGATAGGGCTGTGTTGCTGCGCTGAGCAACATGAGTCACCTTTGTCTGGTGAGCCACAACTTGCCACAGTCACAGAGCTTTTGTCTTGCCCAAGACAGGATGCTACAACAGGCTTGATATGAGGCTGCTGTATGTCATGGATGGATCATGGCTTAATTTTAACATTGGTGCCAGAGCCTGCACTGTGATGACTGGAGAGCAAAGTACAAAAATGAGCAAGTTTTCCTAATCACTGCTGACAAGATGATCCAATTCTCCTCACCGAATGGTTTTGCAGTTGTGATTTGTCTGTGTCCCTGGTTCTTGAGCAGCCATTTAAGCCCAGGATTGGCAGCATATTTAATTCAAGCAGCATTTCCTGTGGCATCAGCTCTCTTTCATTATTTTGTCCCTAACCTCTTACTGTGATGGGATTTACTGTGGCTTCAAATGCCTTAAAAGATAATCAGAAGTGATTTAGAAATGCTTTTACACATCTCTTCTCTGAATGTCAATTAAAAGCATGTGTGTGTGGCTGACACTTAGGAGCATGTTGGAGCATGCTTGGTGAGAGAGCACTCGCTGAGGTGGGGCTCTATGTCTGCTTGTGACTGCCTAGGTGCCACTGCCGTGGGACAGTGACCTTGCCTGCCATAACAAACCTGCCCCTTCACTTAGCAGCCTGTGAAACAGCAGCTTTGCATGTCAGACAGTGCAGGAAGAATCAGCAGTCCTTTTCTAAACCTGCTCATGAATATCCTTCACATCCAGCTGGTCCAGCTGAAGAGCCAAGGAGCGTATCTGGAAAGCAGAGGGTGCAGGGAATACCGGGCAAGATTTGGGGGATGTTTTGAGGGTGTCTGCTCTGCTGACAGGCCCTGATGTGCCCACTGTCATTCCCTCTCTTATTTTAAAAGTCTGTTAGGGGTGATGCAGTGCAGAAAAGGCATTTTGCCTTTGGCAGCATGAATCCTATGGGTTGGTGTCCTTGAGACTGGCAGCTCACATACCCCCTTGTGTTTGGGGGGAAAAGGGAATTGTTTTTGCTGTGTCACAAAATAGGACTGGTGTAAGACTGCCAGAGTTGCAAGGGGAGAAAAGGCCTTTTCCATCCACCATGCAGCCAGATTTGGTGTCCTTTCTGTTTTTGGAGGTGCTGTACTGTGACCTCTCCTGACCCCACATTACAGGTCACATCAAACTTGAATCTCTAAGCCAGAGGAGTTATAAAATTGGATGGAGGTAGAAGTGTTGGATAGGGTTCCAGGCCTGGGATGTAAGCAGCACATTATAATGCAGACAGCATAGCTTCTGCACCTCCTAAATAAATGCAAGGAACATGAAAATTGTTCTTTCTTACCCATTTTACTACTCAGCTTGCATCACTGGCAGGCACTTTGGCTCTGACACTTTCTAAGTTCCTTGCAGTGATGTGGCATAGTCCACATGGCATGCTCAGAGTGGGTGAAGCTCTTTTCAGAGTTAAAAGTTGTTATTACTAGGCTTTTAATCAAACTTTGACAACTATCAATGCTGCTTCTGTTTTTCTTAACAGCTATAGTGAGCACAGTAGCCAGTACAAAGTGTCAGACCTTCAGGAACCCAAACTTAGGCTTAGCCTGAAGCTGAAATGCAGAGGTGGACTGTAGGGCATGGTGAGGTGCTGAGCCCAGGATGGCTCATGCATACACACAGGTGATGATTGCAGCTGGAGAACTCTGGAAGAAAGACAAAGTGTGTCTGAAGAGCACACTCTGTTCTCTTCCAGTGTTTAGAGCACAACTTTCTGAAAGTGTACCAACAAGAATGAAAAAAACCTTGTTTTCTAAGTGCTGCAATGACAATGTACATGCTTAATATGCTTAATCACCAACACATTTTCTGAGCAGCTGCACTGCCTAGTGGAGGATGCCTTGGCTTGAGATCCTGTAGAACCACTGAGATCCACAGCCAGAAGTAGATCTCACCTGTAACTGAGTGTTCTGGTGCAGTGATGCTGGAGTTATCTTATCCCCAAAGTTCCTTTCCTCTTTGGAATAGTGAGGGCTTTATTGGCTACATTTTGCCATTTGGGTTTGTTGCTGAGTCTGAGCAGGCAGTGTGTCTTTTTTGTGTGAGTGTAAAGTTGATGTGTGAACATACTCAGGTTGCTGGGCTGCATGCAGAGTTGAGAGTGTGCCTTGGTTTGAGAAAATACTTGGGAGATCCACCTTAAGGTGAAGTACTTCAAGCATCTCTTGAAAAGCTTTCTGGAATTGTAGAGTGGTGTTGTGAAGATTGTGGCTAAGAGTAATGGTCTGTCAGCTCCACTGGAATAGAAAATGAGGACACCAGAAGAGATAAGAAAAAGGGTCAGAACGCTGCAATATTCATTATAAACAACTAGAAACGCTGATTTACTGCATGGAAAGAGCAACAGGCTTGTTTTGGGGAAAGGTGGACAAAAGCAATTCCATGGGGGGTTTGAACAAATGACTTGTCTCCAAGCTGGCATTGTAATTAGGTTAGGTGGTTTTTTTTCTGCTGATGCATGTTGTGAAACTAAATTGCTGGTCAAAAATTAAAGACCAACTGCTTTATTATTTTTGAATAAATTTTTTTTAGTTATTTTTGCATTTTATCTGCAGAAAGTCTACCATCTCAAGACCAGGCCTCTCCCTTCACAGGTGAACTAGGTACCACCTAACCTGAAAATAATTACAGCCACTACATTAAATTAATTGAACAGACATCAATTATGCAAATGTTCTTTTGCAAACATTAAGTGTGATGCTGTTTGCCAATTAGACTTTAATCAAATCAATTTTTAATTCCTTAATTGAAACCAATAACAATATATCTGGAGTTTTTAACCACAGAAACAAAGTATTTTAAAATATTTTCCTTTTTTTAACGCAAATTATTCCAGGAAATTAACAGCAGTAACAGTCTGGGAAGTTTTCTTAATGTGCTACTGCTATCAGTTAGATTCCATGTATCTGAAATACTCTGGGTTTTTTTGGATAGAGAGGAATAGAGGAGGCTGCCAGGAGATGGCACTGCCTTTGATTAAAGAGAAAGCAGATGTGAAAGGGGTGTTAAACAGTTTTTCATTTACCCCTTTAACATGCTCTGGATGTGACACTTGCTTGACAAAAGCCTGGGAGCAAATGAAATTTCAGATAAATTGAGCAAATTCTCTAGTAATGTTAACCCATGCTAAGGTAAATTTGTCATCTGCTAAGTGAAAAACACTGTGGTGAAAAAGTCCATTGAGCAGGGATTTGGTTTTGTTGGCTTTTTATGGCTTTGTGCAATAAATCCTGATTACTTGGGGAGGGGGCAGTAATGCCTGGATGTAATGCCGTGAGCTCAATTCCATGTGCTCTGTGAGAGATGGGCAGCTCTTTCTAATGCACTAATGGGAGCTTTGGGGTGCAAATCTCACAGCTGCAGGAGGCTTGCTTTCTTGGGAGAGCAGAAGGTTTGGTGCAGAGCAACACCCCAGACTTGGAGTGGATCTGCTCAGACATCCTCTGTGCTTCCAGTTTCAAACAAATCACCCATGGTAAAGACAGCAGATTTTTCCACCTTGCTCAAGCAGCTCTGCTCTGATTTGGGATACAAAGCACCCAAAACTATGCTGTAGCTGGCAGGGGAAAGCTGGGTTTATGGCTCTTCTGTGTTTCCAAGGTGACTGGGTGAACCTGAAATGCTCAAGGCCTCTTATGCCTCTTCTTTTTGTGTGGTGTTGCTGGGGAACTTCATGTACAAATGCCCTGGATAAGCTCTCTTCACATCCAGTCTGTGTAGCAGAGCTTTTAGGCCCTCTTTAAAGGCATGTCTGATCAAAGCTCTTCTTTTCCTGCAAGAGAAGGAAAAGTTAATTACTAAGTTAACTTGAGAGCAGTTGGTCAAGATCCCAGTCCTTGCCCAGTGGGTGCAGAGCCCAAAGGGTCTGATGGCAGGGATGTTGGGAGGCTCTGGCTGGCACAGGAGATGTTCTGGTGCTTAGGGAAGGGCAGAGGAGCAGGCAGGGCAGGCTCTGACAGTAGAGCCATGACATGGATCTGGCCAGCTGAGCTTAAGAAGGCATCACTGCCCTCCTCCCAGGTACTTACAGTCTCTTTTCTTTCTGTCCCAGGGCCTCAGAACGGCTGGAATGACCCTCCCACCCTCAACAGAGCTGCCAAGAAGAAGAAGGTACAACTAAGTGCTGGTCACTTGAAAAACAAGAGTTTAAGCTGCTCCTGGGAAATATGTTGGCAGGACAGGGGAAGAGGAGGGTTGGCAGCAAACAAAAGCTGCATCTCATGAGCAGAAATGGCCTTTATGTCTCTCTAATATGCATTATCCCTCTCAAAATGTCTAAGCCTCTAAAAGAAGTGATGGGATTTTGCTGAAGTTGTGGTTGTTAATAACAACATTGTTTGTGGTTTGAAGCAAATACTTCCAACTGTTTTCATCTGCAGTGAAGCAGCAGAGTTTTGCAGGAAATGATACTTGGGCAAAATGAGGAGGCTGTGCAAATTGTTATAGATTATTGATGTTGCTGGAGCTGAAAGCAATTTATCCTGATTAAGGGTCTGACCCTGAGAGATCTGTTGAGAGTAAGACAATTTCCATGATGCAGATAATGTAGTTTTGCAAAATGGATTTAAATTGCAGCAGGGCAGGATGATTTGGAACACTTGGCAAGGAGCAGAGTGAGCCTTTTCATCCCCTGGTGCTGCTGTAGCCTGGAGTATCTTCACAGCAGTTGGTGTTATCCACCACTCTGACCCTGGGAAGCAAGAGTTAGTCTGGAGCATGTAAAGTGAGAGGAGAACAAAACCTTAGAGCAGCCAAGATAAGGCCTGGGTGAAGGGAAAGGCAGAAGTCTTCCTTTCCCTTTGGGTTTTGGTCTCTGCAGTTCAAGGGGAAGAAGCTTTTGGAGGCTGGCTAGAGAACTCTTAGTGTCAGAATAAGTGCTGGAGCAGAGAGCTCAAGAAGCAGCCTTCTGCATACAGGGTTTTTGCTGCTTCTGTGTGTGTCACAGCCAGAATTTCTGCCATAGCCAAGGCTTGTGGGTTGGCTCCTTCTAAATGAGGAATGTGTTTGTTGCATTCTGTGTTGGGTATTTAACAAATCTGTCAGTTGTGTTTCTGTGTTTGTTTCCCTTCTGTCCGCTGTCTGAGAGGTGGTTTAGGATATTATAAAATGACTCACCACATGGACTATTATAAAATAGAAGAAATGTCTGGCATTTCAAGCCATAGTTTTCAGCTGTTTTCCTCCTAACTAAGAACTTATTCACCATGCATAAGTTTATTGCTGTGATTAATTTCTTTATAATTTACTTTGTTGCAGGATTGGGAATTTTTTTTTTTTTTTTTGCTGTCCCAAACCACTAGCTTAGTTTTAGCATCATTCATCAGGCTGCTATTATCTTCCATTCTTTCTTCCATGTGCACCCAAAGAAATGTGCACATTCCCATGGAAGCCCTTTTTGTTGTTTTGATTCCTGCATGATGTGTAGCAGAGGCCAGTAGTTCATTTTGTTGTGTCTTCCTTCTACCAAATGTTTGTGAAACACCCCTGTGTAAAGACTGGCAGATGCTCAAGGATGAATCTGAAATGCCCTGGTAATCTGCCTTAGAGCAGACCTGTGTGCCAGAAGCTTGGAAAGCTTTCAGAAGCTTTACTGGGCCGTGTTGCTGGCTGTGACCTACGTTCTGCATGGACAAAAATACACCCTTGAAAGTTAGACACAAAAGTCTAAATATAATGACCCAATAGTAAGAATAGATGTAGGTGTGGGTTAGTTTTCTAATAGTGCTGGTCTGCCTAACCTCCTGGTTGGAAGGAGGGTGGATTTGATTTGAGGTGGCTGCACTCAGCTCTTGTGGCCAGGGGCAGGCTGGGCTGCCCCCAGGCACTTCTTACTGTGCAGCCAGAGGGATGGGCTTGGTTAGCCAGAGTGGAATTTGTGCTATCTGCCCCTGTTATTTCTGTATCCAGAGCTCCCAATTACCGTGGTTTGGGAAGTCTGTAAGAGCTGGGTGTTGTGCTGTGCCTGCAGCAGTCACACCAACATAAATGCCCTTTTTCCTTTTTTTTCCCAGGTCCCTGACAACTTCCTGCCCCCGGTCCCCATCACCTCCCCCATCATGAACCCGCTGGCGGATCCGCAGTCTCAGCTGCAGCAGCCCCAGGCTCCAGCACCGCCCAGCAGTGCACCCAGCTTCCAGCCTCCACACGTCCCTGCAGGGCAGATGGTGCTGCAGGGTGGCTTCCAGCCCGCTTCCCAGCCCCTGGGGCCATCCATCATGCCACCCACTGTTTCCAAACCCAGCGCGGAGGGGGCCCCGGGGGCCCCAATTGGCAATGCCATCCAGGTAAGGTAGCTCAGCACTGTGTGGGTTTGTTTGTCCATCAGTAGAGCCTGCCAGGCAGGATCCTGTTGTACAGGCTTTTCTTGTAGCCACAAAGTGGAGTGTGGAATTTCCAGGCACTGGCTTTGCACCTTGCTGGCATTTTGTCACTCTAAACTCCACCTAGATGCCACTAATCCTCTAGTCAGTATGGGCCAGCAAGCTGCTTCCTTCTGCAACTTTCACAGCTTCCCAGAGGGAGCAACAGCAGGTGCTGGTAAAGTCACCTCCACATACCCACAGGGAAGAAATAGGAGTTGTGCCAAGCTAGGTAATAATGCCACTTGGTTTAGCTGAAAACAACATGTGGGCACAGTGACCTGGAAAAGCCTCACCTGTTCTCTGTTGCTCAGCACGTGCAGGCACTGCCAACAGAGAAGATCACCAAGAAGCCCATCCCTGAGGAGCACCTTATTCTGAAGACTACATTTGAAGCTCTCATCCAGAGGTGCCTGCTGTCTGCCTCCGATCCGGTAGGTGATTTCTGTGACTTGGGATTTCTGATAAAAGTCATTTCAAAGGGAAACAACAGTTGCCTGGGAAAGAGAAGGGTAACAGCTTTAACACAACTGCTGGAGCTGGATAGGAAAAACACTTCCCATGGCAGCCAGTACCTTGTAAATGAGCTGTCTCTCCCAAAGCTTCTCATATTTTTCTGATGGCCAGTAAATAGCAAAGCCCAGGTGCTGACTGTTCATCTCATGCCTGCCACATGCTAAAAGGTGGTGCTGGTGGAGTGCAGAGGGCCTTGTGCACTGAGTTTGCTTGGTCTTGTTGGTTCAGTATCACTCAGTTGCTCAAAATCCTTTATTTAAAGGCTGTAGGTTGCATATATGTGTGTGTGTATATGTTTGTATGTGTATATAGTCTATTCTGCATTCCCTTTGACCTTTTCTTCCTCTAAGTGCTCCTTCCCCCAGACAGACAAAGAAGGCAAAAATCATTACACTCATATCTGCACCTGGTGATTGCTTTTCTGCTCTGCTAACACATTTTGCCTGCTTCTTATTAAGTCTCTCTCCAATTTTCTTAGGCAGTGCAAGTGTTTCAGCCCATGGAGACAAGAGACACCACCCTGACTATACACATGAGTTGTTGTCAGAGCAAATACAGGCACTGCTCAGCTCGTACATTCTAAAGGGGGGAATGGGAACTAAGGAGTGAGAACAACCAGTTTGTACTTCCACCTAATTGCTTTGGCTGGAGAGATGTCTTGCTGTTTCCTAGACACAATTTATTCCTCTGTCCTAGCTGACCATCTGTAAAATGAAAATAGCATGTGCACCTTTTCATGGGTCTTGAAACAAATATTCTGTGGTCATGCATTTGAGAGTTAGGTGGTCCAAAAGACTTGGGAGTTTCTTACCTGCTCCTCCTGGGGTACTTTTTCCTTGGGTATCTCAGTTCCTTGATGATGTAACTGCAGCTGAGGAGTTTCCTGCATGTGGCCTGAGATCCATGTGCTGTCTTCTCCTTTATGCCATCTGAACAGCTTTCCCTAATTTCTAGCACAGCAAGCAGCCAGCAGTTGGTCTTCACCCTTGAGCTAGAGCATTCCCACAGGCTTTATTTTCTCCCAGCAATTATTTAATCCAGAGAAATGTTTCTAGTTGCCAGAGAAAATGACAATTATCCCAAGTGAAGATGGATTGATGCACAGACTGATTTAGGAGGAAGTTCCATTATTCTTGTGCACTGATGCCATTTCTGCTGCAGTTGACTAGCACCATTTTTGTGCTCCTGCAATTGTAACCTTGATGCTTTATTACTGCTTATTACTCTGGAGTAAAATTTACAATTTTAGATGTATTTTTAAAATTTGGATTTTTTTTTTTAAAAAGTGGATAAAAATTCATTTCTTCAGCAGGTGCAGCTCCAGATGAAATGTACTGGGGTTATTTTAAGAGCCTTTGGTGGCAAAATAAATCCAGCACATCAGTGGGTGGTTTACTTTATAAGTCATGGAAGCATAAAGTGTCTGTAAGGACAGATTGGGCTAGGCTATTCATTTTTCTGTTGACACTAAAAACTGCTGGCTTTACTAATCACATGAAGAAAAATATAATTAGGATTTGCCATAAATGATGAGTGAGTTGTACACACTTAGAACTGGAGAATCTGCATGTGCCCTTAAGCTCTCACTAATGTTGCTGGATATGTCATTCCAGTAAGGATCTCATCCAGTTATGCTTTTTTCAGTGAACCACAGAAAAGAAAACCCATGCTGCAACCAAGAATTCTGTCACTTTTCTTATCAGCTATGCCAGTGGGATTTGCACATGACCAGTGGCTTTTGGGGTGCACCTCTACAGTTCTCTATTTTCTTTAGACGAGAGTTTGAATGTGGAGAAGTACAGTCATGTGGTCTTTACTAGCAAAATCAGGGGAGAAGAATACAACAAAGAATCCAAATGATGTGTTAGGAAAATGTTGTTGAGAAAGGAATTTGTTGTGCTGCATGGACTTCTTTGCAATGATATCACATTGGTTCTTAAAATCACTGTGCTTTGATGTGTTTATTTGTCTTGCAGCAAACTAAGAGGAAACTGGATGATGCAAATAAACGCCTGGAGTTTCTGTATGACAAACTTAGGGAACAGACAGTAAGTTCTGTTTTACTTCCCTCCACTCCTCTATTACTTATGGCTTCATTGGTGCAATACTACTTCTGCAGTATGCAGCAGGGGTACATTTTTTTCAGAAGTGTGCTCCAAATCAATTTACTAGAAGTTTACATGGATTTCTTAGAAAACAGCCAGTGCTTGGCCCTACATGCCTGTGCAGACTTTGCAGTGTTGTTCTGGGGTCATGTAATGAGTTTTATGGTGCTGTGCTGAGGCAAAGAGCAGAGCTCCTTGCAGCAGGAGCTGAGACACACAGTCTGGGGTAAAAAGAGAACCCAGGGGACTTTGATGTTGGAGGCTCACTGATTTCACTGGAAGGCAGATGTGCAAGTACAGTAAATTCACGACCATAAGGTGCACCTGACTATAAGGTGCACCCCCCGGGAGTCAGCAAAAATTGCAACATTGTAGATCAG
>PYHW01010582.1:5750541-5788717 GCA_013186435.1 Turdus rufiventris | reverse complement strand
GGCGGGCGGAGGGCAGGCCATCGTCTGGCGCAACGTGGTGCTCATGGGGCTGCTGCACCTGGGCGCCGTGTACGCGCTGAGCCTGGTGCCGCGGGCGCACATCCTCACCCTGCTCTGGGGTGAGTGCGGGGATGCGCTACAGGTGGGGCGGGGGGCGGCGGGACCCCGGGCAGGCCCGTCTCGGTTTCCCCGTGCCCGTCCCTGTGGGCTGGCGCGGTGCCTTTTGTTCCCGATCCCTCCCCGCAGCTCCCGGGATGCCAGCGCCGCGCCGGGCCCGCGGTTGCTGTAGAAACAGGAGGCGCTCCCCCTCCGGTTGCATTTATCAGGTTTTTTAGTTAAAAAAGCCCAGTCAGGCGCTGGTGTCTCGGTTTGAAGGTCTGAGGGAGGACACGCTGGCCGTCCCCGTGCTGTTTCACCGTGTCACTTTCTGAACATGTACGGTTTTCTGCTCCGGCTCGGAGGAGAAAATCTGCTCGTGGTTTGTTTCTTGGGGAAGGTGGTAGGAATTTTCATTAGGGAAGATGTGAAAGTCGAGTGAGAGCTGTAAGGTGCCGGCACAGAGAGGATAAGCCAGGCTGTGTTTTCTGAGGGGAGATGGCTTGCAGCGTTTGTCCTGCCAGCCGTGAAAAGCCAAGGATTCGGTTTGGGCAAGAGAAAATGAAATACAGCGTCTTTCCTTCCATCCCACAGAGGTGAGGTCCTCTTTTCTCCACAGAAGAATGGTGCTGGGAGAAAATGGTACATAGAAGCACTGCAGTATTGTGCAAGGCTTGTCAGGGTTTGTGGGACCAAATAGATGGTGAATGTCAGCATCACTATTCAGCAGGCAGAACTGTATATTGATTCATATAAATCTCAGTGGCCAAGAGAGTAAAAACTTGAGTGCTGCTTACAGCTGATGCAATTTCTTGGATAAATAACATGCTTTGAGCTGAGTGCAGAATATAATAGCCTGGGATTCTTTTATACAGAGGAAATAAGAGCCTCTGCTGCAGGAACTCACAGACCTGGAATTTTGGTTGTTAGGCTGCCATCATTACTGTCGAGGTTACTCTTCAGAAGCCCCAGCTAAATGCTTTAGAAGTCAGCCTTATTCCTTCTGTTTGCCAAAGTCCTAAATCTCTTTTCACAGGTTCAGCTTTTGATATTCAGTCTTTCTTAAACCCCCAGAAATCTCCACCATTGCTGCTTGCAGTTGGGAAATTAATCTTTCCATCAGTTCCCATCCTCAGTTTCTGGGTCCCTGGAGGGCACCTGAATTTCACTGGCAGCCTGGTTTGCACAATCCCTCACCTGGCTTGCTTATGGCCAGAAGAGGTTTGTGGGGTGGTTGTGTTTCGCATAGTTTGCTTCTGTAAGCACTGCTCCTCTCGCCTCCCTATTCCTGGTTGTGTTCAGGCTGATTTCATAGTTTGTCTTGGCCACAGCTTGGAGATCAGTGAGACCAGGAGAGAGCCCGTGGGAGCTGTGTGACTGGAATGCACAGCCTGTGGTCTGCTTTCAACCCTCTTAGTTCCTGTTGTGTGCAGGCAGGTGGGCTTTCTTTTTCTGTTTTGCCTTTCCAAGAAGACAATTTGAAATCATCTCTGATTTCACTGTGCTTAATTACAAAAATCCCTGAGGCTGGAGGCAAAAGACAGAATTACCAATTCAGCCCTCCATCCCCCAAGGTATTTTTTTCCTGGTGGAGATTAAACAGACGCTAGATAATAAACAATTCTCAGTGACTTTACAGCTTAATGCCTTTCCTTCTGACAGTGAGAGCCTCTCATTTCTTGGCATCGTTATTTTTAACAGCCACCCTAGAGCAGACCACAGAGTTTTTACAGGAGTTTGGTGGGTGGTTTTTACAGGGGCTCCACAGCAGGGAGCGAGTGCTCTGGCTCCAGCTGTCCTGGACAATGCGTGCCACTCTCACATCTGGCTACTGCCAGCTCTGCTCCCCTCAGAGGTGCTGAGCAGTGTGAAAATACACACCCTGCTGCAGAATATGTCAGACAAATCAGCTTGCTGTCAAGCTGGTGACCTGTTTCTGAGATCCCTCTGAGCGACTCAGGGTAGGTAAAAAAGTGTGGCTGTTGCTCAAGTTGACAAAGCCACCTCGTTTCGATGTGGAAGGAGCCAACGAGTGAAGTTGTGTTGGAAGGAGTAAGTGTCAATCAGAGGTGTCCCTTGCCTCCCCAGCTCTCCACATCTCCTTCCCTGTGCACATCAGCTGTGAGACTGCCTTTTTGTGGGTGCTGGCTGCCAGCCAGCCCTGGGAACAGGTCTGGCAAAACTTGGATGGTATCAGAGTAGTGCGGGGATGGATGTGTGTACGCTGAAGGGTGCAGATGGAGGAGCTGCAGCCTTCCATGCATCCCTCTGTGGTTCTCCTTCTCTTCCCAAGGATGCTTCCCAGTGATTCTGTGCAAGCCCTTGCATTGCTCCGCTCCATGTTCCCCACCACTGCTCCCCCATGGATAAGCTGCAGGAACAAGTGTGCTGGGAGTGGGATGCCAGTGCTGGCTGTGACCTCCACGGTGTCTGGCAGGAAGCCGACAGCTTCCCGTGACTCACCGCTGCCTGCTTGGCTTTTTACCTTCTCCTCCTCCAAGATATCCACCTCTTGTTGTGTTCTCCCCTGGGGGAGGCCGGGTACAAATCCTCCCTGTGTGCAGGGCTTGCTCTCCTCCTTCCCTCCCCACCCCCGGAGGCAGCTGATGCAGCACCGTTTGCAAAGTGGAATGCCACTGTGCCACCTAGAAAACAGCTGTTCAGGCCAAGCTGCCTGCTCGGCAGGGCTCATTTCCATTGGTAATGTATTGACATTTGTCCAGCCGTACATAATAGACAATGGGGAAGCGCTGCCAAGGAAGGCTCAGCTGGTTGTTTACTCAGGATTATCTGTGCTCCTCTGTTCCCACTGCCTCCCGCACCAGCACCTTGAGCTGCAGCTTCCCACACCCCACGTGGAGCTGGGGCTGCACTGGGGATCCCAAACAGCACTCTGAGTGGTGCAGAGCTGGGGATGTGAATTGGTACAGAACCGGGAATTGGGTTATCTTTCAAGGGATGTACAGATAAGCTGGTTAAAACACAGGCTTTCAGGGCCATCCCAGTGTCTCTGTGGAATTTGGTTTCAGTCCAAGCTGAACAAAAACAGTGAAATTACTCATGTCAGAATTTTCCATGAGCTGGGAGCTGCCTTGACCCCAGAGGCCGCAGACGGTGTGTGTGAGGCACGGAGCAGCCCTGGGCTGTGCCCGTGGGACAGCTGTGGAACCGGCCCAGAGGATTTGGAATGTCCCCTGCTGCAGCAGCTCGGGCTCACTGGGAGCTCTCTTGCCTTGCTCTTTGCCAGCCTGACTTGTGGTTTGGTGCAGGGGTGGGTGGAGAAGACCCTGCTGCCTTCCCCCTGGTGCTCAACACCACGGAGGTTTGGAGGGAAGGCATTGCCATTCTTTCCAGGCTCCCAGGAGGAACTAAAACAGGGTAGGAATAGCTCACTGCTAATGGGGCTGGCTGGGCCAAGCATGCAGATTTTCTAGGAGTGAACTTGTGCAAAGGGGTGCTTGTGGCCAGCTGGGGCTGTGGCTCCCTGATGTCCCCTTTTGGGCTGGACATGCTGCTCCACCTTCCAGAGGTCACCTGGGAGGAAACTGTGCAAGGTTCATCCCCTACTAGGAGTAATGTGCCATTAAATGATGCTTCTTAGCCAGGACCCTCCTTGCTCCAGTCAGGTCCACCCTGTGATAGTCCCAGTATCTATTTGATTTAGGAAAGCAAACTAAAAAACTCTAAAATCCTTTTACAGAAGGAAGTACCAGCATGTTTCACTGCAGGGACTGATGCTAACAGCTGCTCACAGTTTCTTTTGGTGGGCTCATGATAACTTCTTAAAGACTCCATCTTGGGGATCATGATTGTCTCAGATTTTGTTTGGAAAAAGGTGCTTTTTAGTCTCTGCAGAGAGCTCATGAGGAAGCTCTTGAAGTAGCCAAATTAATTTTGGGAAATAGAGCCACCACAAAAGAGATTATGCTATTTACCTGCTTTAGAACCTTTAATTTCAGGCTGCTGAAACAACTTTAAAAACTTGAGCAAGCATGGCCGCCCAGAAATCCCAAACCACCTGGATGTGCTTGGCTGAGCTGCCTGAGGGAGGAGTGGATGTCACACGCTGCTGTGTCTTGGCAGAACCTGGGGTTGGGAAGGAGGATGGCCTTGCATTAACGGTGCTCATGTGGGAAGGGAGGCTTGGTGCTGTTTTTAGCAGCCTTTAGGAGATGTTTTAGTGCTCCTGAGAGTGCCAGATTGTTCATGTTCAGGCATGGTGGGCTCTGTGCCATGCTTATCCTCAGCTTGCCCCGTGCAGGAGAGCTGGATGTCTCGTGCAGCCCAGCTGCACCCCTGCTGAGTTGCAAACTGCAGCTCCTGGGATGCCTGGATCCCTTCAGTAAAAGAGATTACAGCAATTGTGGTCTTAGCACTTTTGCTTATTGCCTCTTTCTCGGGCTGCTGATAGGTAGCACGCCTATGTAATGAGGCACAGGTTGCTGTTGTGCACTGCAGATGCAAGTTTTATTGGTCCTGCATGAATCCAGAGTCCTGGATATTCTTGAGTGCCACCTGCTGGCGTTCTGGATATTCACTGGTTTTAATCCCAAACCATTTCTACGTACGGCGTTGGGAACTCTGCGCAGACAGCTGTAAATAAAAAAATCCTGGCTCCAGGGAAGAGCCCCTTGGTACCTCTGTGGATGAAGGAGAGTGAAAATATTGCCTTGTGTTTTACACCCAATGAAATGGAGACATTTGATGGAATGTTCTCTGTCACTCCTGCTGCCACTCTGAAGAGTGGTGATGCTCCTCTGTGGCCTGACAGTGGTTATGCTCAGGTGATTTCTGCAGGTGAGGTTTTGGGCCAGAAATAGGGAACAAATGCATTTATCTTGGATACTTAGCAGGAAAAGCTTAATGAACAGAAGGACCTTTCCTCATACTCCCAGCCATGAGCAGGGAGCAGCTCTGGGAGGTTTCTGTGGAATACAGGAGGCTGGCCTTGTTGTCCATCAGCTCCTAGCTCCACCGTGCTTTCAGCAGTTCAAGACTGCAGCTGATGATGAGTGGAGAAGAGGTGGAGCATCTGAATGTTCGCTGCATCTCTGAGGTGCACATCTGCACAGGGAGAGTAGCCTGCTTGTCTCCAGAGAAGTTTTGGATGAATTTTCCTCCTCTGGCCCATTTGAAAGCATAATTATATTGCTGTCACTTAGTAGCCAAATTCTTGGCTTGTTCCTTCCATCCTGGCATCAAGAGCTGAACTCCCATAATCTCTGACAAGAACAAAGTCTTTTCTCAGACAGTGTTTCTCTCATTAAAAATGGCATGAGCCCTGGATCTGGGGCACGTCTGGGAATGGTCTGGGCTCCGTGTCCGTGGTAAAGCTTGGAACACACCTCAAATAATGCACAGATAGAGCAGCATCTCAGAATCACTTGGGTTGAAAAAGACTTCTAAGACCATCAAAACCAGCCACTAGCCTACACTGCTAAGTCCACCACTAAACTGTGTCCCTAAGCACCACAGTTGCACATCTTTTAAATCCACACAGGGGTGGAGACTCCACCACTTCCCTGGGCAGCCTGTTCATGGAATAGGTATGGATGGATGCAGAAACACAGGTGTTTCTGGTTCTGTTCAAGAATTCTGCTCTGAGGTATCTCTTGTTGAGTGCACTCCTGCCTGTTGGATGTTTTCCCTTCCCAAGTGTTCACTTCTGTCTTGTTTTAACTGGTGCTGGAGATGATCCCTTTAGGTCTCGTCTGTCTGTCACAACGTTCAACTCCAAGTATGTGTTTTTTGTTCCTTATCCTGATTTCATTCCCAGTGCATTGGTGGTGCTCCTGTGTTGTTTCCCTCTGTTCTGTGTGCTGACATCATGTGGTCACTGCACGGCAAAGGAATGGGGAAAGAATTCCATTCCATGTGTGTGCTGAGCCCTGGATGTGTGTGATGGTCCTTTGGTCCTGTTGCTCTCAGGCACTCCTGAAGAGTTCCTGCAGTGGGAATGGATGAGTGAGTAGTGAAGCTGTGTGTGTTTGACATCGAGGTATCTGCTCCAGCCAAGCCACAAGAACATCAAGCACTCTTTCCCTTTGATCTATGTGATGAGAGTAGAAATCCCTGTCTGAATTTGGCAGGATTGTTGGCATTTGGGCTGCCCCCTGACATCGTGGGCTTGGGAGAAGCATCCCTGTGAAGCAGCCCCTTGAAGGCAAGGTTTGTTGGCACCCCCAGAGCTGGTTGTGACAAACACACAAAAGTCCAGCTAAAGGCCACAAAAGCATAAAGTGCCTTCTTTAGCCATGGTCCACCAGTCTCTGAGCTGGTGCAAGCAGCTCTGGGGAGTCACCAGGGATTTCTGGCTCTAGCTTTTCATCTTTGGCTACATGTGCAGGTGGGGATGGCAGAATATAGGCTCTGAGGAGTTTCAGTGGATGAGTCAGGATGAACTTTTCTGCAGGAGAAGTCCCAAGGGGCTTACTGCATTGAATTTAGTGTGGTTCCTCATCTCTGCCACTCCACCTACCCTCCCTGCAGTCACAGTTGCACTTGTAACTAACACTGGTATGATAATTGAAGCCAAAAAATTTCTTGTAATCAGATTTTATTTTTACCACGTAGGCTGACAATAAAATGTGCTGCCCCACTGGAGAGTGAAACATTACCAATTACTGTGCTAAGTAAAGCAAAGCTTGTGTGAAACAGAGGGAAAGGCTGTTTGTGATGCTGACATGGGGAATCGTGTGCCTGCCATCCCTCTTGTGCAGGGGCCTCAACAGCAAGGGATGGGGATTTCTGGAGGATTTTTCTCAAGACAATTTTGGATAGTGGCATCTCAAATGATGTTCTGAGTGCTAGAGCTCACTGGAGGAGCAGAGCTGGGCTGGAGCAGGGCTGTTTGTGCTGGAGGGACACAGTGAGGGGTCATTGGGGGAGTGTGGGGGCGATCATCTGTGAGTGCCCCTGGGGAGCATCAGCCTGCCCACACACAAGGTCTCCTCCTCTACCCTGGCACCATCCTCCAACCTGACAGCTCTGGCTCGCTGACATGTTCAGGGCAGTGGGCTTGTGCCTTCTAATTTTAATGAGGTTTAGAACTTGCAGCCCAGCTCTGAGGCTAAAATTGCCAGGAGAGAAGGTAGGAAGAAGCCATTTTTTTGCAGTAGGTTTTGCTCTGAGCTCTGTTTGGTTTTGGAAGGGGGAGGAAAAGGTGTAGCAGCTGATAGCATACAAGTGGAGCAGACATAAAGCATCTAGGTAAGGTGCAGTGATACATAAGGAAACATCATCTGGACTGTAATGTCCTGGAAAGTCAGACCCATGAGATCTCTGCTTCAATGGTCATGGGGAGGGCACTGGGTCAGAACAGTCATGTACCTGGTTCTACCCAGGGTGAGCTTTGGCTTTGTCCCTTTTTGGAGGGATGCTAAACAATAACTAAACCTTTTTCTTCAGGGTAGAACTGCATACTGAACGCAAGGCTCTAGGGTGCTGTGCTAATGGCTTAGCTGTGCTATTTCTTTGCTCTGTCCCTGAAAAAAGAGGTAAAATTGGCATTTATTCTATCTTGGCATTTATAGAGCACTTAAAACCCATCAGAGCCCGAGTCAGTGTGCGGATTGAGGACAGCAGTGAGGTCACTGGGAGAGAAGTGAAATCTGCCTGTGGATGACGCAGGACCCAGCTGAGCTGAGACAGGCTACACATAAGCACCAAAAATTTCAGAGAAGCCAAAGCATCTTCCAGCCTTCTCTTTTGATCTAAAAATATATGTAAGCTCTTCAGCGTCTTAAGGCAATCTTCAGTTGCTGGTGAGTTCAGGGAATCTGTATTTCCTTCTTAGGGGAGTTCTAGCATTGGTTGGAATAATTGCTGTCAGCCACAATTTCCTTTGCTCTATTGGCTTGATTTATGTCACATTGGCTGCAGTTGTCAATATGAACATTTCTGCTATTCCAACTGGAATAAAGTCTTTTGTATACTCAGCCAAAAGTGCTGGCTCTGAGGAATGTTCCTGAAAATGCCGATGCAGGCATGTGCATCCAGGCAGAGGCAGCCTGGATTTCATGAGCTGGTGATGGCAGGGCCAAGGGGATGTGATAGATGGCTTCTCCTGGAGCTCCACCGTGCTACAGAGGAGCAGGAGCAGGGCATCATCAGAAATCATCTTCCCCGCAGCTCTGAAAATCCGCTTCCCCTTTGCCTTTGATGTGCTTCCTCTTATCTCTGTCTCTCTTGGCTCAATTTAGAGTAGCTCAGAGGATGTGTAGATCTAATTTTAGATGAAACTTTCTGGCCTGAGCTTTCATATGTTTGGTCTCCACAGGAAAGCACGGCTCCCTGTGAGAGCTGGCATGACCTGTATGGTGGGTGGCCCAGGGAATTGCTACTGCTGCATGCCAGTGCTTTTTAATTCTCATTTGCTCGCTTTAATCCAGCCCAAGGAGCTTTTGATGCCAGCCTTTGATAGTTAGCAGGGCTCAGTGAGCAGAGGGTTGGCTAGCAGAGCAGTGTTTCCTTCCCAGAGACCCCAGGGCCAGAGCACTAATTCAACATCGCTTCTTGGCAGCAATTTAAGGACTAAGGTGAAAATTTCTTCCTCCTTAATTAATGTAGTTCCAGGTCAGGAAATAAGACTTTTTTAGTAGGATGCTGCAAGTTAAATGATATGTTACTGCTCCCTGGTGTCTGTTTGCTGTGGAGGAAGAGATTTCCAAGGTTTCCCTGGAATTCAGCAGTTGAGATGCGTACTGGGGACTTGATATCTACATCTAAGAATGCTGCATGTTGACTCTGACCTTCCCACTGGTGCAGTGCATGATATCAGCCAGCATTTTTAACTGAGGTGTTTGGAAAGACTGCTGGCCTGATTTGGGGTAGGAAAACTTTCCATTCTGAGGGCAGACATGGCATTTTAGGAAAATGTATCCCCAAACTCGACATTATCTAGTGAAAGCATAAAAGAGCATATGAGACGCCACGAAATTATCAGCTGCATTTCTGGTCTGAGCCCTGATGTGAATCCAAAGAGAATCTTCTACCTCTGTCTGTGTGTCTAGTGAAGTGGAGGATCTCTTAGGAGCTCAGAAGAGGCTAGGCATGGTGCAGCTACTGAAATGGTTGGCAGTGCTGTCCTGAATTTCAGTGGGAATGAAGTTGGGCACTACTGGAAGTACTTTCCCTGGTTTGGCCATATTTATCCTAAATCTGCCACTGAATAACAGCAAAACTCCAAAAGTGAGGAGGATAAGGCAGATACAGAATATGCAGATGTAATTTAATTTTTAGAAAGGAAAAAATCACCACTGGAAGTTACAGGAGTGTTACATATTTATGGCAGTCAGACAGCTTTGCATGTTTGTGCTTGAGCAACTTGCTGTTTATATATCTCATGCAGTTCTTGCAGCATAATGGAAAACTTTGGCTTTGACTCATTTGGTTAGTAAAATTCCCAAACAAGCAATTTTTCTCTGACTGAATAAGCACAGGATGCTAGTGTGTAAGCAGACAAAAGTTTCATGTCCAGTCCTGTAATCTTTAATCCTCAAATAATTTTTTTTTAAATACAAATGAGTCAAGTTGTGGTATCCTTTTAAATACGAGGGAGGAAAAATGGCTTGTGCTAAGATGAAAATTTCTCAGCAGCTTGCTTGAGACTTTGCTGGCTACTGTGGAGAGAGAATTTCCACCAAATGGTGTCAAGTCACGAGTTGTCTTCATCCTGAACAGCATTTTAAGGTCAGCTGTCTCCAGCTGCCCTCTTGTTGAAGTGGTAACTTCAACTCTTGTTGAAGGGGTAACTTCTTGAAGAGGTTACCTCTTCTTGTTGAAGAGGTAACAGATGTCCGCGGGTGAAGCACACCCCCTGCATTTGTTAAATTGAATACCCCAAGCAAAAGATGTGCTTTCTTTGTCATCAGTGTGATTAGAATTCACATCTGAGAAAATTCCTCCCTCCTATATCCATGGGATCTCACCTCCTGATCCTTGAACTGCTGGGGACGCTGTGTGTGTCTGTAAAAGTGTATAAGCCTTTTCTGAATATAAGTTCAGGCTGGGCCTGGGAATGTGTCAGACTTTGTAGGCTAAGCAGTGTTGGGAGTATCATGACCCAGCAGTGGGACCTCCATCAGAACAGAGTGCTGTGTGCTTCTGAGGCTGTCCCCAAAAAGATGGCAGTAGAAGAGCTAAGGTTTTTTCCAAAATAACGACTGGAAGGTGAAGACACCACTGCAGGAACAGCTCCCTGAGCACGTACAAAATAATACTGGGGTTGGTTGTGAGCAGGCTTTGCATCAGGGGGTTGGCAGGAGGGGACAGCAGCCAGCACAGCATTAAATGGGGCTGATGGCCTCAGAACAAGACTCAAAACCAAGGCCCTGACCCTTGGTGGCTATCCTGACCCAAGGTCTGTCACCCTCCTGGTCAGAGCAAGTGTGATAACAACTCTGGGACAGCCTCCAGTGATTACTTGCCTTGGAAATTACTTTTCACATACTCTCTGTGAAAAATGTCACATCTTGAAGTCCACACCACTTGAAGTGTGCAGGCAGTGCTAGTGCAACAGTAACTGGGCTGTGTTGTCCCTTTTTTTTTAGTTTTTAATTAATTTTTTAAAAGCTTCTTTAATTCAGTCTCCTCTGCATAGCAGCTCCCCTTACCCCTGTTAGAAAAAAGTATGGGGCTAGGTGAGCCATGCTCTGTGCTCACAAGGCCTGCCCTCTGTTTTGAAGGGGTTCAAAGGGGTCAGAACTTTCCCCCACGTTTTTCCCCATTGTTGGTCCTGGAGAGCCTGGGAGTTTCTGCCCTGCTTGCTGGCACTGATGTAATACACCCCAATCCTGGCTTATGTAAGATGTGTCATCACTTGACTTAAAACTAAGTCTGCTCCAGGACCAGAAAAAAGTTTCTTACATGCTGTAACATGCAAAAAAGCTCAAAGGTTCACAGAAGTTGCCTAGTCCCAAAGTGTGTTCAGAAAATAGGGCTGTGGTGGTATCTGTGTTTGGAACAACTCACAGAGAGCAAACTGTGAGGATGGGGGCTCTCCAGGCAAGTGCCAGGTTCAGAGTAGTCACCTTGAATACAGTGTTCAGGTTCCTGTGAAGGGACTGGGAGAGAGATGCTGGCAGTGAGACTGGTAAAGGCTGATTCCCTTCCCTGCTCCCCCTCCTGTCTGTGCCATCCACGCACTGGGATCAGGGATCAGAGCCACTGGGTGTGAGCTGGTGCCAGGCTCTGTGTGCTGTCACCCCATGGGAACAGCTGTGTGACATTATTCTGTTTTTAAAGAATTTTAAAGATGGTTTATGCATTGACAGTAGTGCTGCTGTGAACATGCAGTTGATTTTGCTTCACTGCTCCTGTTTTCCTGTGTGATGTATCGTCCCTCTGAGATAATTGTGATTTGCTCCATCTAGCTGGGTTGTGTTTGACATTGGTAAAGTGTGGATAGTTGCTATCCCGTGGTGTCCCCTTGTCATCTGTGCTGAACAAGGATGTCCAGTCATCTCCTGGCTTTCGGGAGCCAGAATTGTCTGTTCAGATATGCAGAGTGAACCCAGTGTTTGTTGAGCATCTACTTTTGGTTGATTTGTTTTTTTTTTTAATAATGAGGTAAAAGTCTAAGTCAATCTTTAATGTGTTTAGTTCACAAACAATAAATACATATCTTTCTAATGTGGTCCCAGCTTTCAGAAACAGAAGAAGTTCTAATTTTGATATTTAGCTTAAAACAGAATTGAAATTTTTGCGGAGTGAGATCTTCTCCAATTTAAGCAACCACTGAGGTCAGAGGATGATTTCCCGATGCCTGTGAAGTAGATACAGACTGGCAACATCTCTCCATATCTTCATAAGAAGTCAGTTCCCTGGATACTGAGATTTTCAGGAAAGTTTGGCACTGGGCTTAGTAAAGCTTTTCTGGAAATCCAACTATAGGCATAATGAGTTGTTCTGAAAAAGGTGCCTCAAATGTTTGATGTTGTTGATTTCCAATCCATTTTTTAATTATTTGCCTGGTGTAGTTTTCACTGCTTCTGTCTGACAGTGAGATGTACCTCTGTGCCTGCTGCTCAATATCACACTGATGTCTTGCTGCCTTATCATATGGTCCACTGGGAATATTTTATGGACTGTTGGTGATCCTCCTTTCAGGCTTCTGCTTTCCCAAGCTTCTCATGCTCATCACAGATCCCTGTCTCCAACTACCCCTTCCTAAACTACCTTACTTTGCTTTGTCTTTACTTTGCACCTTTCCTTCCCGGTTTCTGCATGGATCCTTCCATGTTTTCTTAGCTCTCTCACTGCTGCTCCAAAAATAGCATCATCCACTGTTCTAATTAGCATGCTGTTTGCCTTTGTTTCAGGTCATTAATAAGAATGTTGAATAAAAATCTTCTGCCTATTGATTCTGGCATGTTCCCATAAATAGCATTTGTGCACAGGCAGTGTATTGGAAGCCTAGCAACCCTCCAGCTCCCTGCCTGCACATCACTTTAACCTCATGTGTCTTGTCTCTTGCATCCTCTCCCTGTCCCTGTGCACTGGGTCTCTCTTTTGTCCTTTTGCACAGGTTTACTTGCTGTTTTTTCTCCCCCCACTTCCTCCTTGTTCCCTCTTTTAAGTGGCCCTTTCTCCGTTCCAGTTCGGAATCATTTTGCTTATACTGTGCTCTATTGAGTGAGCTGGTTGGAAATGCTCCTGTCAGACCTTAGCAGAGCATGCAAAGGACACATCTGGCTATTTTACCAATTTCCTCTTTGTACATTAGCTATCCCACTAAATTAAAAAGAAATATAACATTAATTGTTTGAATTCCAGGTTGTTAATTGGTAGTTTTCTTGTGGCTTTATTTTCCCCCTTTTTTCTACAATAAATATTATTTACTCTTATTACTTAGGAAATCCATTTAGCTACATTTTTAAGAGGGCGTTTTCAGTATAAGGAGGAATTACTATTAACTGTCTGCTTTGCTCCATATTGCAATTCTTTTGTGTTCCACTGTCCACCCCCTACACACACTCCTATCCCTGAAAATGGGACAGGTAAGCAAGCAGTGGCTTTCTTCTCATACAGGTACTGTAGCTGTGCATGATTAATATATAATCAAATGGTTGGTAGTCTGATTTTTTGTTTGAGATGCTAATTTATTCTGCAAAGGAGAGCTTAACACCTATTCCTTACATGGCAAATATTTGTAACCTTGGCTATTTATATATTGGGAATTAGTGGTCAAATATTATTTTCGGGCACCTTAATTGCTGTAAGAATCACAAAACTTGCTGTCACCAAGCAGTGCATTTGTCTGACAGGATTTGTTTCTGCTCTGACGCTGAACCTCCTGAGTAATTTTGTTTGTTTGTTTCTGGGGATGTTCCAACCCTCGGGATTTATATTAGGAAGATTCCTGCTCTTATGATTCCTCCTCTGTAAAGCCAAAAAATAGGCATGGTGCGTGGGTATAAGTCCCAGCTGTTTCCTTGATCACTTGAGCACTGCAGGGGTGGGCTGGGGCTGGCAAGTCCCCTTGGGGCTGGAAAGGGCCAGAGGGGGTTGTCTCTGATTGTGTTCAGTGCAGATATTCCATATTCTGTTACCTACCAGCCTCCTTCTTACACTGGGCAGAGAAGGGAAGTTAAATTAACCCTAGCGTCACATATTTCTCACTTTACCCATTTATCTTTCATTCTTGTTGTAAGCAATCATTCATGATTAAGATGGATGGGTGCCCTTGAGAAGCACTTGGTCAATTAAATGATTTGTTGCTTTGAAGTGGGAGAAAAGCCCCCTTGTGCTTTAAGGAAGCAAAGAAACTACTGAAGCTGGGAGATTTCAGCTCATGACTAGCAAGAGGTTTATCAGTCATAAAGCCCACAGAAAATACATTCTTGTAATGATTCAGGACTCTAACCTTAATATATGTTTGCTGGATATTGTCAGTATTCTTGTGTCACAGATCTGTTCCCACAATTACAGGCATTTGAGTGATTTGGAAGGCTTTATTTAGTGATTTTTCTGCATAGCTCAACATCATACAGAGCAAATGGTAGGTTCTCACTAATTTCATAGAAGTCCAAATCCTTGGTCTAACAAGGCATATACAAGAAATGCAACTCTGCAGTGGAGACTGGACTGTGAGGAATTGTGGTATGAGCATTTTTACTGATCTGAGAGTAATCTGTAAATTCAGCAAAATCTGTAGATAATGTGCAGAGAGAATGCATGATTTTAGTACATTTCTGTGGCTCTTCTCAGGTAAGTGGAAATTTTAATTTCATTATAGACTTCAGTGCACTGGGCATAACAGCAAAAATGAGCCTTTTCTAGGAGTACCATGAGCATTCAGCCTGCTGAAAATCAGAATTGCCTCTTCAATGATGGCACCCAAAGTAGGTTTTAGAGAGGCATCATCTTTACTGGGACCATTCTGACTCCAGCTGTCTGCTGCGTCTTGTGGGAAAGGCTTTGGTTTGCTGTACAGGAGACAGGGATTTTGGCCATGGACATAATGGCAAGCAGTTTGGGTAAATCTGTTTTTGATGGATCCACCAGTGGAGTGGAAAAAGTCCGTTTGCTTCTTCAGTCTGCAGGAGTGACAATCAATGTGAAATACGGTTGCTGTTGTTTTCCCAAATATCTTTCCATTCTATTTTCTCTCAGATGCTGCAATTTCAAGCACTGTGAGCTGGGAGTTGATAGAGGGACACAGTAGACACACACCTACATATACATTTGTTTTCTTTTTGCAAAGAGAAATGTTTTACATTACATACTGAAAAAAGCAGACTGTGAATTCCTGTCAAGCCACTGCCTGTCTAACAGGGTTCCCTGGCAGACAGACTCTTGTGCAGACACAAGTACAAAACCCCTTTTTGGGAATCTCGTTTTCCCTATTCTGGTAACTCTGTTTAGGTATTTGAAATAGGCTGTTTTTTACCAAAACATGTTTGTGTGTGTAGAGTGGCAGGGAGCCCTGGCTAAACAACACATTGCTGCAAATGGTGTAAATTGAAATTGTCCTGTAATATTCTTTAATGTTTGAATCTGCTCTGGTTTTAATGTTACACTTGCACAATAAGCCTGCCCTCTTTAGCCAAAGAGTCTGTGAGGCAGAGGTGGGCTGAGACCCTCACCTCCTGTCTGCCCAGCCAGTTCTCCTGAGTGACCCTGCAGGTGTTGCCAGGCAGGGCAAGGAGCATCTTTACAGCAAGGAAAGCACAAGCAATGTCAGTTGGCCCCCTGGCACACTCTGTGTTTTGTTTTTGTGTCTTTCAGCGTATTTCTGTTTCCTGATGACAGCTCTGGGTGTGACAGCTGGTGCGCATCGCCTGTGGAGCCACCGCTCCTACAAAGCCAAGCTGCCTCTGAGGATCTTCCTGGCTGCAGCTAACTCCATGGCTTTCCAGGTGAGCTTCTGTTGCCTGTTCAGATTCTTGGCCTCCAGGCATCTCTCTCTGCTGTGCAGGGATCCTCTCAGCTTCGAGACAGCAAAAGAAAGAAATAAAAAAAACTGGCAGAAAGACAGAAAGACGTTTATTTGCTGTAACTCATTCTGCTGGCTCAGGGGATGCAGAGCCCCTCTCACCACCCACGTAACAATGTGCACTGGGCAGACCAGGAGCAATAATTACATTAGGACCAAGCTGAACGTGACCAAATTGGAGGCTCAGCACCTCAGCAACTGATCTGTGGCACAGGTCAGGCCCCACACTTCACAGGACAGCATGGAGACTTTCATAAGGGCCAGCTCGATGCAAATGTGTCTGTGTGTAACCGAGAGTTTGTTCATCCAAGCAGCTGGAGACTTTGTGCCCAGAAATGAGAGCAGGCATCCTTTCACTATCTTAATTTATCTCTGTTTTATGCAGCGTTTTTCACCAGCCAAATTCAAATACGTTTGTGAAGAAGTGTGTTACTAGCTCTGTACTTGCTGGTAGGCAGTCCTAGACCACAGAAACACTTGTGTAACACCCAGCTGGTTGTAGGAGTTAGCCCTGAACCAGGATCTTCTCAGTGTGAATTTGGTTCCTCCTCTGGCTGGTGAGGATAGAGATAGGAACCTGCACTAAAATTAAACTTACTGAGCTTGGCTGCCATAGCCCCTTGTGGCACCGTGTACCACATATGTGTACATTGTGCCCTGAGTTTTCATCTTTTTCTTTTCAATCAGGTTGGTTGACTTTTTGTTCATTTGCCTTGACAGAGAATGAAAAGAGTCCCTTTATCTACCTCTGTACTGCTCATTTATCATCTTTGATTTTTTCTTTTTTAAGGTAGAAAGAATTAATTAGTTAGCCCCTCACACATTACAAAGAGCACAATGCTTTTGCTTGAAAGTGGAAATGTGTCCATTTTGACTATAACCTTTCTTTATTCTGAACCATTTTCCATCTGCTGCTTAGTTCCTTGCAGAGCTTTACAAGCCCTTTGCTCAGTGTGTTAAACAACTGTTTGGAGTTTTGAGAAGCCCTTGGTACTGCCTCCCTGTTACACAGCTGATCTTATCTTTCACAAGTAATTTAAATGAATGTGTAGAGCTGTTTGCAGTGAGCCTGCACACAGGGATTTCATTGCATTCTGCTCCCTTGTTGCTATGGATTTTGCTCTCAGCTGCATTGGCCTCATCACTGCTTTTGTCTGAGGACATGGTGGGATTCTGAAGCAGGGAAGTACTTCAAAGTGGCTTCAAGCCACCCTTGTGCCCTTCATATCAGAAATAAGAGGAAAGGCCAAATTACCCACTCTAAATCTGAAGCCTGCTCCTAATTACCATGACATCCATTGCCTGTAAAGGCTATTTCCACCACCACAAATAGACAGTGAGTGATGAGTTTTCAGGTCCACCTCCTTCACATTGGCTGTGGGAGGAAGAGGTAGCATTGGAGATGCATGCAGCATCCCTGGATGCTAAATGAGGAAGAAATATTCAGAATTCTTGAAGGGCAGGGGAAGGAAACTCTGCTGTAGAGTTTTAGCTTGATACTGCCTGGGCTGTGACATGCTTTAACTCCGCTGAAATACTATCAGATGCAGCCACTTTTGCCCTGTGGATTATTTTATGATTGGAACGTGCTGAGCTGTGTTTCTTCTCTCCATCTAGAATGAAGCTGTCATAATTTTGAAAGACTCTGCTTCTTGCTGTCACTTGTCTTTTTCAGACATAGGTAATACCTGGCTTATTGATCTCCTAGCATTTAAGTTCCAGCATCTCAGCTGGTGCCATCTCTGGTGCCATCTCTGTAGCACAACCTGTGTTTGTGCTGGGTGCATTTGTACACAGCAGAAGGGGTGGTGTGGAAATCTGTGGCAGCACCCAGAAACTGTCACACAGCCCCAGGCTATTGGCACATTTCAGTGTGCAGGTTTGTTAAGGGACCTGCTAATGAAACCTCATGGCTGCATCACTGGCACTGCACAATGCTGTTGCTTTCTCCTTTGGAAGGGATTTCACCCCTGTGTTTGCCCGAAACTTGATCAAAAGTGGTATGTTCTTGAAAAATGGTTGCTAATAATACACTTGGAGCATATTTACACATGCTGTGCTCCAGTTCTTGGTGTATTTATTGTCAACAGTTCTGGCCTCAGGCCTTTATTTCCTCTTAGCCTTTGTGGTTTTTAATTAGATGCGATTCAGTTGTTTCACAACTTCCTAACCCTTTCATCTGGGGAATTGAGGGTTTTTTTGCCAGTTCTGCAGGCATTTGCTGTGGCATGAAAAGCCAAGTTAATTTCTCACAGTATCATTGCTTTTCCTGGTTATTTGCTGTCCCACAAACGACTTTATCAAGTGCTCTTGTGACAAACTGATAGTTTCACTTGACAAATTATTTCTGGTTAAGAAAGAAGACCTTTTCTAAGTGTGCTTCTTGCATAACCCTGTTTTATTTTTAAGTTACCTAATGTTGACATTTTCCAGTCATGTGGATATTACCGCTGAAGTCACTTGAAGTAGTGTAGAGGTTCTCATTCCTTTTGATTTCTCTGTAGGAAGGTAGAGGTCTCCCCTTGTTCTCACTGAGGACTTGGGTGACTTCCTTTGCTTTTTTGTATTTTACTTTGTTTTCTCATGCGGTGAGATAGTTAAGGTGCAACACACTGGAGCCCTAGCAAGGGGCTGATCTTTGCTGTCTGCTTTTAGTGGCTTAGCTGCGTCAGTGCTGCAGAAAAATGTCCCGCTCATCCCCAGCCTACTCTCAGCATCACAGTGTTCACTACATGACAACAGTAAAGGGCTGGGCACAGCTGTATGCAGTGGAGCTGAGGTCTTTCCAGGGCTCTTGTTCCTCACTTGTCCCTGGTGTGCTCTTGCAGGCAGAGAGCATTTTTGCAAAGCTGAAATTGGATGTGGAACCATTTGAGCTGGATCCTTTAGCTGTTCTTTGCAGTTGTTCCCCTCAGTGCTTTCTCTCAAATGTTGATAGCTGAAAGAAAGAGCAATGATTTCTGCAATGCTTTCAGCACAGGGCTTTTGCCCCACAAAATATAGATACACACAGTTTCATTATCTTGTGGTATATTCAGTGCCCAGATG
Organism: Turdus rufiventris; assembly: GCA_013186435.1. NCBI lineage: Eukaryota > Metazoa > Chordata > Aves > Passeriformes > Turdidae > Turdus > Turdus rufiventris. The sequence goes on along the minus strand of PYHW01010582.1, from coordinate 5,770,137 downwards.
GGTGGTGTCCTGTTCTTCAGAGATACTGCAAATGGTTTGTTCAGTTCTATTGGCAGCAAAGCTGCTGCGGTTGGCAGTTGTGGGTGCTGTTCCTAAAAGTAACCCAAGCCTTTCAAAGGAAAGGCATTTCTTGGTATTTCTTGGGTATTTCTGCTTGGGTACCTCCCTGAATGTGCAGAGATGGAGACAGCAACTCTGCTAAGAGCTCTCTGATTGCAGTTCACGCTCCTGTGGATCTGGGCATTAACTGACATTTCCATGTTTTGGTGTTGGTGTTGAACAGTTCAATACTTAGATGAGTGTGTGGCCTGAGGTTTGCAAGTGCTGAATGTGCTTACAGTGCCCTGCACTAATAGCTCAGCACCACTTCTAAAGCTACCAGTTTAGTCCAGAGCATCCAGCCAGGGCATCCTGCAGAGCAAACCAGGAGGCTGAAATCCCTTCGGCTGAGTGAACTCAGAAAATCTCTCTTTATGGATCCAAGTGTGAAATTGTGGTCCATCCCTTCCTCCCTGCCCACATGACTCCATTTTCAGCCATAAGGCATTTCAGTGTCATGTTGTTCACTACAGTTAGTTGTACTGATCCACAAACTGTGTCCCATTTTCAGCACTGTGTTTGTGCCTGGAAGGCACCAGCTGCAACCAGCTGAGAAAGAGGATACCAGAACTGAGAGCCTCTGTACAGTAGTCCCCGAAAATAAATATTCAAGGTTCCCCACAGCACAGTCTTAACATAACAATGTAAACGTGTATGTACCCAGTCCCAGTAGCCCATCCTCGGACACCCAGGGCAGACTGATGATGGTAACTCCGAAGAGGCTTTCACAGCCATTTCCAGCCCTGACACTTGTCCAGTCTGTGTCAGCAGTTCCCAGATCAGGTCCTGTTCCATGTGGGGACTGACAGGAGCGGTGTGATGGGCTGACTGGCTGCAAAGCTGGGGGTTTTAGTCAACAACCTCTTCTGAGGAGCACCAGAGAGGGGCTTGCTGCTGTTACTACATGTGGGAGGACTGGAGGCTGTGGTACCTGGCCCCTCTCCTCTCACCACACTTTTTCTATTTTTTGTACAGAACGACATCTACGAGTGGAGCCGAGACCACCGCGTGCACCACAAGTACTCGGAGACGGACGCGGACCCGCACAACGCCCGCCGCGGCTTCTTCTTCTCCCACATCGGCTGGCTCTTCGTGCGCAAGCACCGCGACGTCATCGAGAAGGGCAGGAAGCTGGATTTCACTGACCTGCTGGAAGACCCTGTCGTCAGGTTCCAGAGAAAGTGAGTGCAAGTGCTGGGCCCTGCGTGCAGAGATCCTCCCGCCTGATGCTCTGGTTGTGGCTCATTTTCTCTCTCTCTTTTCCATCCCTGCCACCTTGGCTGCAGGTGCTGGGATGCCTTTCCTCTGGCCCCCACTATTCCCATGTGGCTGTCACTTGCTGGCTGTCCTTGCAGGCTCTGTGGCACAAGCAGTGAGCCCTGTCCTTGTGCTTCTGCTTTCCCAAAAAGCCAGGGCTGGTTATGAAAACAGCTGTGGCAGAAGTTGCTCGGATTTTGGCCTTCTTCTTTGATCACAGGAGGAAACTCTACAATCACTAATTGCCTGAGCACAGAAGTTCACATTTCACTCTGCAAAGTCCTCTTTGGCACCCCTGGGCCAGTGCAGGCCAAGTGCCACCTCTCCCAAGACTGCCATTCTATACAGGATTAATTATCTCCCTTGGGAATTAGCACAGTCCTAGCTCAGTTTGCTACATACCCTTTGAGAGCTGGGAATTGAGCAACATCTTTTATGCTCTGTGTGAGTACCTGCATTTTAGGCACAAGAAGTCTTTCTGCTTGCAGGCACTTTGGAAAACTGCTTAAGGCCATTTCTGTGTGTTTTCTGATTGACAGGAGCAGTCAGTTAAGTCTAAAAATTAGGGTTTGTTCTGCTGGTGCACAGATTTCTCTAAGGCAAAAAAATACCCTTGTAATGGAAATCTTCCAGAAGTGAGGATACTTCCCTCCACGTATGGTTGCTTTTCCTGGTTCCTCAGTTGGCAGTGCTTTTTTGCAACGACTCCCTTGCAGTTTGCTGCAACTCTTCATAGTTATTACCTTTTCCAAGACAACAGCATCCCACTAGAAGCAGGCTTTACTGGTTTTGGTCATGCTGCAAAGGTTATCTAGTGAAGAAATGTGTTTGTTGTCTTAGCAAATGCCTTTGCTCTGGATTTGGATTTAGGACTTTGTCACTTACTCAGAATTTGGGTTTCTCTTTTTTACAAGGTTACAGCATTGGGGTTTTTTTGACCGTGTGAAAAAGCTAGCAGGCCAGATCATTAAGAATCATAATAAATCCTTCTTGTCATATTTTGTTTTAAGGCCAAACTGTTAGCTTTGCTGAATTTAGTGGTGCTGCTGAGTTGTGGACAAGGCACCACCCAGTCAGTTTAAAACCACATCAGTTCAGCTGAAATCACAGTCCTGCTCCAGGCACAACTGAGAGCAAAACCTACCCTCTGTGGGTAAGGGAGCAATAATCCTGCAAGTGATGTGAGAGAGGAGCTCACAGGTGAGGTGTCCCCATGACAAAGTTTTCATGTGGTGAAAGCAGCAGCAGGGTTCCCCAGGCATGCATTGAGGCATTGATTCCCCTGCACTCCAGGTAAGGAGGTTTCTCACTCCAAGGTGGGTGTACCAGCCAAAGGGAGGCAATGTACTCTGATGTTTGTTCAGATGGGAGATTTCATGTCTTCATCAAAGACTTCAGTCTGGGCTTCTTCCATCTCGCAAGATAGTTTTAATTGGTGCTTGATAAGCTGTTTTCATATTTTATTCTATTTCCCCAGAGTGGTAAGGGCTTTGAACTTTGAAGGATTTTTCTAGACTGGAAAGTATTTTTCTCCTCCAGCTCTACTTAAATCCTGGCCTTGGACTGATGAGGTTTGTAACGTTATCAGAAGTCAGTGATATGAGTGGGAAATTATTTGGTACCTTTGGTGGAGCAAAGAAAGGGAGCTTGTTTGTTTGGAGGGTCATAGCTCAGGTGAGTGAGGACTGAGTTCTATAAGAGAGCTGAGGAATGCCCTCTTCACCATGGCTGGTGTTACTGTAGAGCTGCAAATCTCCTTCTGGAGCCCAGGATGTGAGGCACAACCTCCAAACAGCAACAAAATACATCAAGCAAAGAACTTGCAAGGCAAGAGGTTGATTTATTTCATGCACAAGATGATCAAAACTAGCTCATGTGTTACAGATGAGAACTGTGTTCATGAAAACTTCTTTCCTTCCAAAAATACTGCTAATATTAACATTTTTCCAGTCCTCTGTGGGTTTTAATTGAAAGCTGTTTGTTTGTTATTGTCAAATAAAAATGGCATCTGAAAGACTTTCAGGGAATGCAGTTTTGATGCCTGGAAAGGTTGACCTGGAACAGAGACTAGACAGAGTAAAAGGGTTAAAATAGGTATTTATTGAAAGGATACACCTTGGGCAGTGCAAGAGCCCGGCCGGGGCTACGCCCAAATCAAGTCCAAGATGGATCCCATCCCAAGATGGATTTTATAAGTTTTGGTTCATCTACATCTTGGGGTCAGTTATCCAACCACAGCCCCAGGCTATGGGGTCTCAGCCCCCTGGCTTGCCCCCTTTCCTTCACTGTTGTTTATGCTTTTTGGGTAGTGGGTGTCCTTGATTCTCTAGATAGGAAGGGATTGTTTTGCGAAGAGAACTTAATAACACCTAATGCGAAGTTTCAGGGTTGCACACTAAGCACAAAACTGATAACTGTTTAACAAATGCAAACTCTGTTTTTCTTCATCCCTTCCAGAAAACTCAACAAAAGCAGGGTTCTATTTTACACCTGTCACAGGGGGACGACCAAGATGGGTCTTACTTTGCATTCCTCTTTCCCTTGTTGCTCTGTAACGCCTGCAGGTATTACAAGAGCTCAGTTGTGCTGATGTGCTTTGTGATCCCCACCGTCGTGCCGTGGTACCTGTGGGGCGAGAGCCTGTGGAACGCCTACTTCCTGGCCTCCATCCTGCGGTACACCATCTCCCTGAACGTCACCTGGCTGGTCAACAGCGCCGCACACATGTACGGCAACCGCCCCTACGACAAGAACATCAACCCCAGGCAGAACACCCTGGTCACCCTGGGAGCCATCGGTGAGTGCTGCAGCCCTGGGCACAGCTCTGCCAGCTCAGAGGGATGTCCCATCCAGCTCCACCCTGGTTGGGACTCTGCGTGCCTGCAGCTGGACACCGCTTGGAGCCAGGGTTTGGAGGAGGCTGGAGCTTGTGCATCCTAGAGGAAGGTGCCCTTGTACTGGTGATGCCCACGTTGAAATAACACCACGTGCTCTCTGGGAAGGGAGGTGTTAGCCCCCAGCAGTAAGCTCTGCTCAGCAGAAGTGAGTGACCCCACTTCTGACTCAGCTGTGTGTCTCCCCTCTTGAAGCACTTCTGGTTTTCTTCCCTGAGCATAAAGTGTGGGATGTGCCCTTCCTACTGGGGAGGAAAGCCCAGAGCACTGAAATGGATTCTGGCTTGGGTCTGCCCCAGAGGTCTGGGGTGGAGCTTGACCTCCACTAGATACAAGACTTGGGAAATGGGTGTTGGAGTGTCCTGCCCAAGCATGTTGCTTTGTTGACAGAAGTGCCAGCCGTGTGGTCTTTAAAACTCCCTCTCTGTTTTTCAGGTGAGGGTTTCCACAATTACCACCACACCTTCCCGTTTGACTACTCAGCCAGCGAGCTGGGCCTGAAGTTCAACCCCACCACCTGGTTCATTGACTTCATGTTTTGGCTGGGGTTGGTCACTGACCGCAAGCAGGCTCCCAAGGAGATGATCCAAGCTCGCAAGGAAAGGACTGGAGATGGCAGTGCCTGAGGAGCGACGCTTGGCTGTGCCAGCGCTGCTGGCTGGGTGTGGGCAGAACCCTGTGCCTGTGGTGGATTTACCTCTGGGTAAAAGGTTTTGGTTTTTTTTTTTTTGGTTCAGATCGGTTGGGCTGGATTAGTTCCCCAGGAATTGATTCAGCCACAGCCTTTTTTTTTCCTTCTTTCTTTATTAGCTGTCTTATGTCCAAACTTAAGACTATTAAGTGTAAAAATGTTACATATTATTTAATATTGCAGTTAAGCAGGAGAGAGATTTGATTTTAGTCACTGTAGTTCATGTCTGAGATTTGTTGTAATTTGCTAGTTCATGGTAAATGTTGGTAGGTTGAAGGAACTAACTGTCCTTTCCAAGTGCAGTTAGGGGAGATTTTTGTTCCTACTGCTAATCTAATAAGGTTTTGAGGTGCATCTTTTGGAGGGGACGGGGCAGGGCCCAGTGTGCTGTGTCAGCTGCATACTCATGGAAAGGACAGTAACACCACTGATGAAAAACAGTATGTCCAAGGGGAAAAATCATCCTGAGTTTATTTAGATGTTAGTTTGGAAACCTGCTTTGTTCTTTTTGTTAGCCCTGCTAGCCAGCCCAGTGCACTGCTGTCTTTGCTAAATATGAAAACCATTTATTGCTGAGCAGGCTTTTGTGTTGAAGATTAGTCTCTATACAGGCCAAAATACCAACTGATGCTATATTGAGGTGGCTCTTTTGTTGTCATATATACATTGTAATTGTAAATGTATAGAGCTCAACCATGTCTTAAGCCAAATAAAGCTTTGGTTTCAATGTTTGGAGACCTAAGTCATATTCTAATCAGTCATGGCCATCAATGCATGCATATTTTAGCTCCTTTTGCACAAGAGGCCTCTTAATTTCTTTTTCTGCCTTTGACTAGTGGGTCTTAGAAAACTGACCTATATCTAAGTCAGAGCCTGTACTAATATTTCAGCTGCATGCAACATCCATTGGTTTTTGAGCAAAATATAAAGACAGTTATGTAGCTTCTGAATTTTAACAGTTGCCTTGCTTAACCAAAAAAAAAAAAAAAAAGGAAAAAAAATGAAAAAAAGAAAAAAAAATCTTAAAAAAAAGGCATGTGGATTTATTGGGACATATAGCCCTTTGTGTTAGATGTTAGCCAGTGCAGGAGAGAGGCTTTGTACTGTCAGCACTGGAGCACTTTTGAAGATAGAGGGCATGATTTTCATTTATAAAGAAGGTCACTGCCTTGCCCCTCGGAGAGGCAGTGCCTGTTTCCCAACCACACAGCCCCACACCCTGGGCAAGGCAGGGATCTCAAGATAACTGAGACTCAGGCCCAGATATTTTCAGGAAAGATGCAGAAGTGGGGAAAAAATAAAATGGTTTCTTTTTTGTTCTGTTTCTTGTTTTTCAAATGATGCCATATAATATAAAAGAGTTGTCTTTATTCTGTCTTTCATCCAACAGGTGTTTTAAAAGTGTTATTTTGCCATTAATGATGTGTAAACTCTTGAGTGATTTACAATAAACAGTTATGAGTTAGCCTGGCCACTGTGTTTAATTTTGAAGCATCTCCCAAAGCAAAGGTCTTTGTGCATCACACATCAGAATTACAGCAGCGTTTCGCTTGGCATTTCCAGCTACGCATTTGGTGAAGCTCAAAATACCTCCCCCCTCAGCATTTCTGAATGTCAGGGGAAGAGGAGGTTGTCAAATGGAAGGGCACCAAGGGATTTGATTACTTTGGGCTTCTTGGCCAAGCTGATAGAGGAGAGAAAGAAATTGGAAGCTGACAGAGACCATGGCAAGGTCTCACATGTGAAAATCCCGCTTTAATAGAAAAATACCAGCCCAGTGTGACTGCAGTCACACTACAATGCTTTGGCCAAAAATATTAAATATTTTACTTATATTTTGCAGTAAATTATCTTTTTTTTTTTCTGCTGAGATGGGCCTGAAGATGTATACACAGGAATTACACACACTCACACACACACACAAGCTCCTGGAGCTGGGAGGCTCCTGATCTGCTGGTTAGAAAGATAGAGCTGTTCCTACCATGGCAAAAGTCTTAGGGAACCTGCCTTCAAAGTGATGTGTGTAATGAGTTTGGACCTGGGGTGTGAGTGTAGGCAGAGGCTTGGAAGATGTGCTAACGCCTGATCTCACCAATGCTCTCATCCTTTCTTTTGTGCAATTTCCTGACTAAAGAACTACAGGGAATGCACCAAGATACACAGCTTCCTGTTGATCTTTATCATTTTTCTGTTGTACTGCTATTGCTTGGACTTCCTTAGGCTCATTCTTGTGAAGTGCCTGGTGTAAGAAGAGTAAGCGGCCTTGCTAAGAGGCACATGCTGTTCTGAGCCATTCTGAATACCTGAAATTACAACAAGGTAATATTCCCCCCACCCTCCCCTAGGTATAAGACTTTAAAAGCAGCCACAGTTCCAGGGCATTTCAGGGATCTGAAAATTGAAATTGAAGCCATTGTCAAGATACCTGGTTTTGAAAAACTGAAAATAACTAAAGAAATATTGGTCAGAAAAGAAAAAGCTCCTCCATCAAAGGTTTTATCTGGAAGCTTATGCTACCTGAATCCCTCTTTTTCTAGATTAAATTCTTCATGTGGTAGTCTTGATAAAAAAAGTGTCAGACTTTACAGGAAAGCTAGATTTATAAAGAAGCTGCCTTGAATTTGGTAAAAAAGGAATACTTCTGTACATTTCCTTTTTTGCTTATTTGTATTTTTGTGTTTGTTTTGAACTTTTTGCTCATTTATTTAGATTTTTTTCACAGTTCTTTAATGTGGTTTTCTCTTCCTCAAGATGATGTAGGATCTGTGGGAGGCAGGAAGGGCACTGCCATTTCCCAGGATAGCTACTGGATCCATCCACTGTTGAATGAAATGATGTGGGGAAGTTGTGGAGTGTTGGTAGGGTGGGTACTAGGGCATGAACTGCATTTATTTCTGTGGACTTTGGCACTTTTCCTGCTGATTTGGTAGTTGAAGACCTGGCTAGAGCTTTCTGAGCAGTGCAGGAGTGTTGAGGGACTGCTGGTGGATTGGTGGATTTAACCAGTGACTGTCTTCTGAGACTTGATGGTCTGTCTGGCAGGGCCTGAACTTGTGTTGTCTCTAGCTCTGTTCTTGGCACACTAACCCATCTGGAATAACACCACGTAGCAGTGGGAGCATGTATTTGTACTCTCCTCCATGCACTGTTGCACTGAGTGTTTCCAGGCTCTCAGCTTTGGCACACAGCAGGCATTGGATTGGTTTTACCTCTTTTCCCAGAACTGGTTACGAAATGCAGTGTTGGCTGTGGAAGGAGCTGTGTGTTCCTTCCAAGTGGAGCAGGTCAGCTGCTTTTGTCATGGGGTTGCTCAAGTGAATGCTAGCCTGCCCTGAGATCCTTGGGATTTGGCACAGTCTCTGGAGGAGGATCTAATCTGTAAATTACAGCAGAGGGGAGGATTTAATCTCAAGGTCGAGCACGTAATTGGTTATGCAAACCCGTCCCCCATCAGGACTGCACACAAACACGGCATGCAAGGTGTGAGGTGAGGCCAAGGCTGTGGTGGCTGACTGCAGGGGAACTTCCAGACTCCATCTGACCCCATCCCTGCTGCAGCAGGGTTGGGCTAATCCCTGGAGCAGGACTGATGAGCAAAACCTGCTGGCACTGAAGTTACGCCTTGAGAAAGAGACGGCAGGGAGAGGGTGAGTGCTGGTGCTGAAGAAATGCATGAGGGTTTGCATTCTTGGGGTACAAGGGGTGGTTTTGTGCTCTGCCCCCTTCCTCCAGAGGCTCTGCTGTTCCCTGGTAAGCCCCAGGAATGTCTGCATCCCTCTGCAGTTTGGAAGTGCAAGGCAAACTGCTGTCCCCAGGCTGGCAGCCAGAACACAGCTTTCTAGAAATAAACCCAGCAGATGGGAAATGTGGCCTGACTGCAGGTATCACATTCAGCTGCTGGGGTGGGAGGCTCCTAGGGAATAAAAAGATCTGAAAGGTCTCCTGTGGCCATGTGAACCTGAGAATCCATGCAAGGCTGGAAGTGGGGGCTGACCTATGGGCTCTGGGTAGTTGGTGTTTGGGCTATTTGCAGCTGGGAGACCTCTCAGTTTGAAGGGAGGTTGATGATACATCAGCTCCCAGACAGTGATCCCAAAGGCATGGATTGTATTACCTCAATATTTTTGCACTAAGGCTCTTTTGTAGCTCTCCCCTGTAAGTAGAAAGGGTGTTTGTGTATGGGTGTTCATCACATTCTGGGTGTGTATGGGAATTGTGGTGCAATTTCCCAGAAGATCCTATCTTAAAAGAAGAATGAAAAGCAAAACTGAAAGCAGAGTCCAGTAGGAACGGAGGGCATGTATTCACACGTGCCCATGTGCCCTTACTCCCACAGTGGCTCTGGCACAATTGTGCCTGCCTCGGGAGCAGAAACCTCTGGCAAAAACCTCTACCCAGCAGCACCAGCCCCACTCAACAGGTGAGAACAAGGGGAAAAAAATCAGAACTGCTGGGGTGCCCTGCACGGGCAAAATTGCCCACTGAACGGTTTGGAGGCTTTTGCTGTTTACATCACCCTTTGCACATGGGGCGCATTGCTTTTAGTGAGTCCATCTCCTGTTGCCCCACTTCCCAAAGAGTTAAATTCTGATTTAGGCTTTTTCTGAGAAAGCAATGAAAGAATTCTCACCCTGGATTTCAGACAAGTGACTCCAGGAGGTGTACCTCTCCCCTTCCTGCACCAGCTATGGCCAAGCTGGGGTTAAAGCTAAAAGGGCAAGGACCAAAGGTGTGGCCCCAGTGCAGGTGAAGGCCCCGCCCCACACAATCTACTCCCCAAAGAAGCTGATGAGCAGCAAAGCCTGCCTGCAGAACAATAAAAAAAAAATCCCCTTTTGCAGGACTTTGGAGGAAAGTCTCTAAGGAGCAGCACAGATAAGAAATGTAGGTGAAATGGTGCTCGCCACATCTGCACAGCATGCCTAACCTTTGTATTCACTGTGGCTACTCAACTTTCCTGACTGACACGATTCCCTTACCATTTATAGCATGATGACAGGAAATAATTACTTAACACAATTAACACANAAAAAAAAAAAAAAAAAAAAAGTCCTTTTCCCCCCCAGCATATTTCTATGCTTCATGTAGAACTGTCCTCCTGCCAGGCCAGAATACACACCCACTGGGGCCATGGGGGCACATGAGTCTGCAGCTCTCATCTGCATACACTGGCACTGCAAGATTTCTTCCCCAGAGTTCACAAGTCCTCTTTATCCCATATATTTGCTATCACAGCAGTAATTTTTTTTAACTTCTCTTTTTATGAAAAAAAGTTATAATTTTGTTTCCATTTCCTTCATTTCCTTTCCTAACATTCAAATGGCAGCACTTTGCAGCAGTTAGATGGAATGGGTCTCTTCAATTTGCTGCTCCATTCCCTGATCTAGGGGAATTTTTCTTGGTTGGGATCATGTGGGCGAACTGGGAAGAGCTTCATCTTGTAGGGTTGGGATCTGGGGATGTTTCTTGGAGTGAGAGAGTGCACCTTGCAGGTCACTGCCTCTCCAGCCACCCTGAGCACACCTTATCAAAGCCAAGCCACGGGTGGGCTTGCTTAGGTGGCATCTGTTTATCAGCAGGGCATTTGGAGATATGAAGCCTATCACAATATTTGAAAAGCTCGATAAAGGAACAGATGGCTTTGGTAGGAGATGATCTGGCTAATGAAATGAGGGCTAACACTTCAAGTGAGAAACAGTTTTAACTGGCTCTTAACAATTTTAATTGTATTTAATACATACCTCGGGGTGTGGAGCAGTTCCAATGGCTGCTGCTGAGTGATCCCTAGGCCCGTTTCCCCCTGCTGCTCCTCTTTCTGAGTGGGAAACCTTTTTTGCCTGGCCTCACTCCACCTTTGGGGCAGAAAGGAGCAGGAAAGGAGAAAAAGCTGGCAAATACAGTTTCAAAAAACATGTATCTCCCAGAAATGAAAGCAACTCAAAGCAATGCCTTTTTCCAGTTTCCTCATCTTTGTGTACCTTTTCCTCCCCCCAAAAAAACCAAAACAGTCCAGGACAACCACAGCCAGTCTTCAATGGCAATTTCACCCTGGGAAGGACATAAACTAGAGGGGCATGAGGTTGCTTTGCTTTGCAGGATGAGGGTTGTGGGAGAGTTGCTGCTCCTCCCATGAAGAAATCGTTATAGGAAATACCTCTGAGGACCCACGTAACAGCACCCCTTGATGGCTGATGCCTCCCTGCATCTCTCTTGCTTCCTGCACTGGGTGGGCTTCAACACATGCTTGCTGTCCTCAGACTGTGCCCTTTTTTCAAGCTGTGATTTTTTAAATTTGTAATAGGTTTTTGGTGGGCCTGTCAGCATCATGCGTTTTCCAGCACTCGGAGGGACACCATCTGCTCAAAAAGGAGCTGTGAACAAAATGTCTCAGACACTCAGAGTTTACCAAAAATGAAATTGCCTTAAAATCCATATGGTGCATTGTTTCCCTTCCAGCATTGGCTGACAGCAGAGGTGAAGTGACTAAGGCAGTTTCTGATTAGTTGCTGCATTTTCCTTTCTGGCCAAAATCGCTGGGGCTGAGCACTGCCACTTCTCCCCTGTCTGACAGAAGGTTCTCTTTGGACTCAGTTGCTGGAAGCCAGAGGGTACTGGGATTCAAATACCTCCCTTCTATTGCTTTTAAAGTGAGCTTCCTTGACTTTTGGTGTCACAAGAAGCCTTTTAGGGAAGGATGCAGTTAATGCTGATACCTCAAGCATATTTTTTTTCCAGGCACCCGATTTTGGGGCCCCTCTTGGTGACATGGAGGCAATAGCAGCTCCTTGCCTGAGGAAAGCCGTGCCTGGAAGTCACGGCTCCTAACTGCGGCAGGTGCATGCAGAGGGGAAACCTGACCAAGATCTCTGGATTTTGTGGGGTTGCAAAAAAAGCAAATGCTGCAAGGAAATATTTATTACTCCAGAATAACGTAAGATTTGAAATACCAAAGCAGGAAGACTCTTATTTCAGCTCTAAAATTAGCCCCCTTGGCCTTTAAAATACTGAGAAGCACACATAGTACATGCTTTTCTGTGGGAGCATCTGTCCTCTCCCTTGATGATGCAGCCACTTTGCTAAGGGCTCAGGGGACCTGCTGGTGCAGAGCTTGCTCTGATGATCAGGGTTTTCAATCCCTGGGGATCAGAGACACGAAATCTCTTCAGTGTTCCATGAGAGTCAAAGCTGCAGGGTGAAGGACTGTTGCTTGCTAGAAGGGCAGCCTATGAAATAGTGATAAACTGCTGATGTATAACTCAGCTCAGTTCTGGGGGCTGACATGGATTTAGACATCTGTCTGTTTTGTGTTGGTTCATAAGTGATGGCACCAGGACAAAATTTTGACTAAGTGCTACCTAATTTGGATTGTAGGAAAAGAAACAAGACAGTCGCTAAATAACATCAGTCATCCTGACAGAGAGAGATGGGAGGAAGAGGAAAAAGAAGTGGTAGCATTCACACTAATGAATTAATCCCATGAAGATCAGCGAAGTGACCCCAGGAAACAGTCCAAAATGGTTATCATCGAGCTGTTTTGCTGGGAATGTTTCTTCCCAAAATTCCAACCACAGTCATACTTCACGGAGATCACAAAGACCACCACCCAGTAGGAAAGGGAAAAGGGGTGAAATAGGCTCTTCCTGAGCTCTCTTGCTACTGAGTGGCTGCTTCCTTGGGGCTTTTTAAACCAGCCATCCAGATAGGCAGCACCTTCTGGGAGGGCTGCAAAGATGCGGGGTTTGTGCGGCGGTGCCTCCGAGGGGGCTGGGAGCACCAGGCACACCGGGACCTGCAGGGTGGGGAGGTGCTCCTGGCCCTGGGAAAGGCAGGGAAGGAGGCAGAGCAGGGAAGAAGGCTGGGAATGCAGAGCACAGGGACCCTCTGGCACGGCCCTGGGAATGCAGAGCACAGGGACCCTCTGGCACGGCCGCAGCGGGGCCAGCTCGCAGGCAGCGGGGCCGCGGCCGCACCCGGGCCGTGGTGCTGCCCGTGCCCCAGGCATGCCCTGAAGCATCGGGGGAGCTGTGCCTCATGCGAGCATCCCAAACCGGGCGTTCAGAGCCCCGCACGCTTCCCGCGGAGCTCCAGGGGCCGCGGCGGCTGCGGGCCCGCCCGTCCGGGGCGGGGCTCGGCGGGGCGGGGGCTCGGACCCAGCCGCTCTCGCCGGAGCCGGAGCCGCGGGCAGGTGCGCAGGTAGGAGCCGCTCCGGGAGTGCGGGGCACCCCCTCCGCCGCTGTCGCCCCTCTGTCGCCCCGCTGTCGCGACTCGGCGCTCCAGCCGGCCGGCAGCCCCCGGGCCGCGAGCGGGGCAGGGCTGGGGCCGCGGGGCTGCGGCCTGCGGCAGAGCCGGGACCCCTCGGCCCGCCCCGAGCGCCCTGGGCACGGCCGGGGGCACGGCCGGGGGAGGCAGCCGGAGCCGCTTCACCCCGGGCCTGAAGGAGCCAGCTTGGAGCGGCTCTCCCAGGTCGTGGTTTCGGCATCCCTCTGGGGAATCCATCCCTTCGGCGCTGATGGATGTGCAGGTGACAGGGCTCGGCACGGTCCTCGGGCATAGCGGGCTGTGAGGCTCACCTGGGTCGGGGCTGTGGGGAGGGACAGCTCCTGCCTTTCCCAGGTGCTCTCAGGACATGCAGGCTGAGTCCGGTTAAGTTCCCTGGAGGGAATTTAAGGTGTCAGGAAGGCGTTCAGCTGTGCTGTGGTGCCTCAGGGAGGGAAGGGTGAGATCCTCTCTCCGAGTGACAGAAAGATGCTGGGTGCTGATGTCCAGGGTCGCTTGGGATCTCATTTTTTAGTTAGAGCATCACGCTTGTGCCAGACCTTTGATTCAGAGCCCTTAAGCTGTAAAGGTTGCAGAAATTATGAGTTAGCCTTTCTGCCTATTTTTTTTTCCTTCCCCCCCTACTTTTCAAGCAAAGCTACTTGTGAAAGCGACCCTAAAGGTTGTCTGATCAACATTCACTCCATCCTCATGGCATGGCAATGTACACATGCCTGGTTAATTAGGAATAGCAATTCAATATGGAGGAGAGCAATGTGTGAAAAGTATATCCTGACACTGGCTGCCTGTTGTGTTTTCTGTGCTCAAACAGATGACAGTGCCTAAAAAAGGGGACTTCATTCTTGCCCACTTTCTGCCTTTGGGTAATGGGGTGAAGACAGGGAAATCCTATTTGCCTGATAAATGTCTTGCTCCTGATTTCACTGCTGAACTGCTAAAAGTCAAATTGTTTTGTTGTCATTATCCATGCCCAGCTGTCAGCATTTTCTGAACCTGGGTGCTGAAAGTGCAGTTGTTTTATTTCCCCTTTTAAGATTCTTTGTGCTGCAGTGTTTGCTCTTCAGATGCAGAACAGGGATGTGTGCCTGTAAGAACACCAACGTTTTCAATTGTTTGGTGTTTTCTTCCTTGGAAGAAATGTCATGTCCGTGGTTTTGTCTCTCCCCGCCAAGCCGTTTCCGGGCAGCCTGAGATTGCAAGTTTGTGGTTTGGCTCAACAGAGAGACTTTAAGGTCCCAATTCTGCAGTCCAAGATGAAGCAATGAGCTATGATTGCAGGCTAAGTGGGAGCAAAGAAGCAAAGAAAGATCTTTGAGAAAAGAGAGAGAGGATCCTAGGCAGTATATTGGGAAGGATGCACTGGGATAGGAGGTGGTGGCAGGTGAGAAGGCTCTGCTGCAGTAGAAGGCTTGGACCAGGACTCTGAGTGCACAGTGCTCTGTGTCACTGATTTCCAGTGTGATGTCTCACCGAGCAAATCACTGGCTTTGCTGTCTAAAATGGGAATAATTGTGGGGTTTTGCTGTCTCAAGAAGACTTGAAAAAGTCTCTCCTTGCCTTATGTCCCTGGAGGTTGCAGAAGAGGTCACCTGAGGTTCAGGGATGAGGGCAGGATGAGAGTGAAAAGAAAGAAAAACACGTTGGGAACAGGTGGAGAGAGAAGGGCAGAGTGAATGAGAGGAGAGGAAAAGACTGATCAAGCTTCAAAAACCATGAAAGAAACTGTTAAAACAGCTATAGGTTGCCTCACTTGGGGTTTATTGCACATTTTTAATGCTGAGGTTGCTACTGGATGGCCCTGCCTGCTGGGAAGAGGTCTGGGCTGCCTCTCCCATGGGTAGCAAAAGGAAGGGAGCAAAAGCCCGGAGGGTGTGGGCTGATCTGCTGCAATGGTGGGGAGAGTGTCCAGCATCCTCCCTACAATTTCCTGAGCTGGGGCAGGTCCAGGTACTTAGAGAACTTAAACTCTTGCTGTATTATTTCCTGCTTCCTGTGAGGAACCACTGGTATTAATAGTGGTTACTGCCTAAACCAGAAGAGCCAGTGGCCCTTCAGTTTTGGCACCACAGGGCTGCAAGAGTGGGTTTTGCCTGGCCAAGACACTGAGGATGGCCACAGCTTTGTCAGGAGAGCCTCCCCAGTGTGGTCTTGGCCCAGCTGAATGCTCTTGGACGTGGTTTAATGTAGCCTACAGGAAAGTGTCTCTAAAGATACTGCAATAGACTTAAAAAGTAACAGTCTCTCTGGATGCAATGTATGCTCACACAGGCTTGGCCCATTTAACAGCTGGAAGCTGTTCCCTGCTCCCCTCTGTTGTGTTTGCTTGAAGGGAAATGCTGTATGGTGCCTTCCTCCTGTAGCTCACCCAAACACCCTACGGACAGCAGTGCATGGCTGTAGCTGCTTGAGGCACTGGTAAACAAAGGAAATTGATTCCTACAAATAAGGAATGCTGGCAGTGAAGTGGTGAACACCACAGAAATGCCTGTCTGTGATTGCTTACCTTGTACTTTGGCTCTCCGGGCAAATGATTTGCACAGGTCTCAACAGTCAAAAGACAATCCCTGTGCCAGAGAGGGTCTCTTTAGTGGGATGACAAAAGCCAGGTCCTGGGTACGGCACGTCCATTCCTTGTAGCTCACCCTCTGGCCCATCACCTGGTTGCTGCTTCTCTGGGGCCTTGGTGGTTAATACGTGAAGAGGAGGACCTCTTTCTGTGGGGGAGGAGGAGAAAGTCTCAGGCTGAAGAGGTTAGTGAGGGAAAACTGTCCTGAAAAACAATGTGCTCTGCTACAGTCCCCTAACAGCTCACAGGCCTTGGGTGTTTTCCCCATGACCATTTGCATTTACCAAAGGAATTGCTGCTCTGGGGACAGTGTCCATCTCTCCAAAAGCGTAGAGCTGCAAAATGCAATGAAGAAAGGAGCTTACGCTTCCAAAGGTGAATAGAAGAGAGGTGAAAGGGATAAGAGAGGTGGAAGACAGGGTAAACAGGTGGGGGAAGCCCTGCTTACACCCCATGAGAAGTTCTGTAGCTTGAGTGTGTTTTCTCTTTGGTGGGGGAAAAACAGTGGTGGGGTAGAAAAGGCAGGGGAACCTGGAATTTTTCTGGCCTTGTACGGCATGTACTCTCTTATCCATAAACTACAGGAGAAGGAGACAATATGATCAGGAATAACGTTCTGCCAAGTCAGTTCCCCTGGGCTTAGTCTGTTTTTCCTTACCTTCAAAGCTGTTTGAAGTTTCACCTCCCTGTTAAGTGTTCTTTGCCACTCCCAACACTTCCATTGTTTTCCTGATAATGGGACAAACCTTTTGGCCAGACCTCCTTCCCGCCTTCCGATGTAATGTGTGTCTTGGCTTTGCTTGCTCGTGCACCTTGGAAATGATTGAAGGCATTTGGACATTTGTGATTTTTGGAACTGAGGAGCAAATAAAACACCTCTATCGGTTTATTAATACCCTCTTAAGATCTCTGTATGTTCTGGGAGAAGAAACACTTAACCTGCTTGTTGCTGCTTCATTAGATTGTGGCCATTAGATTGGGGTGGTTGAGGTGGAGGACAATCACTGGACAGCCTGTCTGACTTCCTGGGCTCTGCCATAACATCAGCCTGCATTTCTGTATTGCTTGCAGAGCAAGGAGGTGGTTTCAGAGACTCTTTCCTCATGGCACAGCTGTCTTAATTTTTTTTTTATAAAGCCTTTTTTGCTCTCCTCATTTTCCAGCAATGGGGGTTGGCTTTGACTTTGAGAAAAGTACAGTAATTTCATGACTATAAGGCATGCCCTTTTGACTAAAATTTTGATGGTAACCCAGAAGTGCGCCTTATAGTCTTGAAATTACTGTACCCTTCTTACAAGCATCCCAAACCAAAGGATTCTCAAGGGAGAGATATGCTGTTGTTGTAGTGGTGTGAGACTGTGGGTTGGGTCTGTGTTGAGACTCTGCTAGAGATTTCCCTTGTGTCTCACAAGTCTGGTAACGTGGCTCCAGTCTTGAGCATCTCTGTGTTAAGGAAACTTTTCTGTCTGGCCACCCAGAAGCCGCTCTGTCAGTCATACTCCCACCACTCCAGGCTGTTTCTGCTGGGACTGAAGCCCTTTCACAGTGGGTGGTTCCATTAAGCTGATGTGTGCCTTGCTTGACTCCCCACACACCCCACATTTACACAGTCAGGCAGGTTGTCCTCACTGGCTGGACCCCAGGATTCCCATAGTAGAGTCCCAGAAGCCTGGACCCTTTAAGTAATTCAATCATGGTGCAGTAACACCACAGCAGCTTGCATGGATGCCTTCAGAGGGACTCCCTGCATTGAGGAATCCCTGGCCTTTTATACCCTCACAGTCTGTGTGCCTGTTCCGATTGTGATATTTAGTCTGGGGCCTTCTTGCTGTTTATTTCGGTTCCACAGAGTCT
This sequence comes from Turdus rufiventris, assembly GCA_013186435.1. Taxonomy (NCBI): domain Eukaryota; kingdom Metazoa; phylum Chordata; class Aves; order Passeriformes; family Turdidae; genus Turdus; species Turdus rufiventris. The sequence continues at coordinate 5,752,499 of PYHW01010582.1, read as the reverse complement.
CTGGGTGACCAGCCACCCTTGGCCAGTGCCACAGGTCTCCATGCCCTTTGCTAGGCAAGGGATGGCTGCAGCCACTGCCACAACCTGCAGCTCCGTCTGTGGCTGCTCACCTGGATACTGTTTGTATTCCTCCACATCTGCAGGGAATAAGGCATCTGCCCTGGAGGTGGGCAGTCCAGCACACTGGGAGGACTCACTGGGACCTGGTTGTCACCTGACTTGTGCAGCCCCTGAGGTCAGGAGGAGCTGGGATGGCAGTGAGTGCTCCCTAGCAGAATGGGATCCCTGGGGCAAAGAAACACACAGCACCTGCAAAACGCAGTTCTCCTCAGCTCACCCTGGCTGCTCCTGCCTGGTTTCACTGCCTGCTGCCCCAGCTCCTTCTTTCTGAGCTGGATCTTACCTTCTGCCTCACCCAGCTTATCTCTCTGCCTCCTTTGCCTATTTGCAGGCTGAGGGCCAGGACTGCCCAAGCCCCGCTCATGATATGAGCGGGACGTCATGGAAGTCAGTGTGATGTGGCATAGGTCCACGGGTCAAAGCCTGCAGAGCACCCCTTTAGTCCTGTGGGGCAAATCACACTAATTTTTCTTTTCTAACACCCAGGAGCGTGGTCTGGAAGCGGGGTGTGCCTGGTTTGTGCAGTGCCAAATGCGAGACAGGCAGACTCAGCCCACGAGAGTTGAAAGTCGCGTCTCTGGCTGTAACACAGCAGCTCAGCACTGGTTGCTAAATGGCCTGTAAGTACTTACACCCATGTGACTGAGGGTGAAGGTTGTGGGGCAGCAAGTAGCAGAAAACCAAGGGCACTTTCTGAAGTACAGTGGGGTGCACTGGCCTCCGGACCCAGCAGTGCTGCAGGAATATTGCTGGGTCAGACACTGAGGATATCCATGTGTCCTTTTCTGCTCCTGTTTTTTGGTGATTAGAAGGTTTCATTCCTTTGTTGCACTTGGCCCATCTCTAATAGGTTTGTGTTGGCCAGAGGATTTCATTAGCACCCTGAATGGGGTCACCCTGTGTGAAATGAGACAAGAAACTTACTGATGTTGCCCTGGGTGAAAACATCGCCTCTACATTGTTGCAGGATTACTGAAGCATCTCTCTTGCTTCCCCCATACACAACTCAGAGATGTCTTTACCTTTTCCCATTCCCCTTGTATAAATGAAATGAAAATGGCATTTCTGCACATCCGTGAGATGGTAGGTGGGTACCTGGAGCAGGCACAACATCCTACCTTGCTGACAGAGGGGATTACTTCTTTTCTTGTTACCCCACCATTTTATTATGTATTTACAAGCCGCTGTCACATCTTGTCTCTCTCATTGTGCACTTACACTGGAAACCTTGAGATAAACCTGAAAACACCCTGTTTTGTTATGTTGGCATTTGTGACTTGTGGGTGGCAGGTTATATAATGTGCTGGTTTGTATCCACTCAGTTTCAGTGATCAGCTATCAAGTGACTGTGGTTATTTTTGCTTTTGAAAACACAGAGACCTATACTAGGCTCCCCCAAAAGACAGAATGTGTTTGTTCTCCTTTGATTGTTGTTGACTGGCAGCAATTCTTTATTACTTGCTCTGTTTTTGAAGAGTGTCCTCCTTCTTGCAGTGCTCCTGGCTGTACCTGTTCTCTGAAATAACCCAGTGGCCTAGTGCTGTGAAATGCAGGAGTGTTGCTCTGGCTTATTATGCATTTCAAATACAGCTGCATGCTTTAGTCTTAAAAAAGATGTATGACCCTGTTAATGTGGTAATTTTGTCCTTCCTTACGTTCATGTTCTCCGGTGAAAGCAACTTCAGGAGGAGCCTGTAACTTTGCTTGGCAGATGGAATTAAGATGTCCACATTAAATGAACCTTGAGCAAGCAGCAGTATATGTTTGGTGAGCTGCCTGCTGTAATTGAGGTGTGTACATTAGAGGAGCGGAAGCTTAATTGGTTGAGGGTGTATAGC
>PYHW01010582.1:5727775-5750301 GCA_013186435.1 Turdus rufiventris | reverse complement strand
GGTGTGAGAGTGTGTCAGGAGGGACTGGAAAACCAATGTGAGCTTTTGAGGAGGTGGGCTGGGTCAGCTGTGATACTGAAAATGTTTTTGTTAGTTTTGTGAATCCATTGCACCATGAGGGCTTTCTGTTGCTGAAAGCCCTTGCTGTGCAAGCCTTAGCAATGGAAGACAAATGGGTATGGGAAATTAGCAACAGTCTCTTGGATGCAATGTGTTTATTTGGGAGGACATGGGCTGGCACAGATTGCTGTTGTTGCCCGCTGGAGTTGACTGCTCAGATTTGGCATCACTGGACATGGCAGCAATGCAGAACAGAGCTGTGGAGAGGAAGTTTGGCTTTATGTCATCCCTGTGGAGCAATTAACTGTAAAGAGGTTTGTTTCTACGTTTTCCATGAAGAATTTTGGTAATTTTTCCTATCACCCTTGGCATTTTACTTTGGCTAAACTGGTGTGGTACTGCAGGAGAGGTTGATGTTATGTTCCTTGTTCTCTTGTTCTTATCTGCTTTTAGAGGTGCTGGTGTTAGTGTGCACAGAGGTTTCCCAGCTTGAAGATACAAACACTTCTGAACATCAGGGACATCCCTGAAAAGGACAAGGCTAACCCAAAGGCAGCTGCTGAGAATGATGTGTGCTGACCACTAGTGCAAAGCTAGGCAAGTTTGGCACATATTCAGGGTTTCTCCTTTGGAAGAAGTTTGGATTATATGTAATTTTTTCCTGGCACCTGAATAATACAGCAGGGAATAAATGAGAAATATGCAGGAGCTGAGCTGTGTTTTTAAACCATCCTCTGCCCATGTGGGGATGGTGAAACCAAGCATCCAAGCATGTGTGGGCTGTGCCAATGACCAGCATTAAAAGGTGCTGCTGTTTGGGGACGTGGAGGAAAGGGACCCTTATTTCCTGCTTTTGGTCTGTCAGACCAGGTAGCTTCCTTCTTTTTAACTGGCTGAAATTAAGGTCTCTGAACTGTGGAGCCAGCTTCCCATTAGGACACTGTGCTCTGCACTGATTGTTCATTTAATATGCAATGATTTCAGATGTCATTTTCTGTTGGTGGTTGATGGAAGGAGACTCAGTGTGGCACAGTGAATATTGAACAGAGGGTTGTTTTCCAAGGAGATTATTCTGAGGCCACGTTGCTCGGACTCTGAGGAGATTTGGCACTAGTCTTGGCCTTGCTCTGTTTTAGAGCTCAGCACAAAACAGTGGTTATCTAGACAGTATTTTTGCATTTCCCCCCTTCATTCTGGTGTGGAGTCCATGTCCCTGTGTGCTGCCTCACTGCTCTGCCTGGGGAAAAAGCCCTTGCCTTGGGCTTTTCTATGCATGATAGACAATGCTGAAATAACTTGTGAAGGCTGTTGTTTCCATGCTGGGAGCTGGAGTAACTGTAGCAACCCATTAATGAGGACAGGTGTTATGGCTACTGTTTGCTTTTAATTTGTAAATGGAACTTCTGTACCTTTCCAAAGGTGAAGGGTAAATAATAAGATGTACCATCCTCAGACATGAAAGAATTGTGTTACCTTGGCTCAGTCCAGCCACCCCCAGAGACAAGAGGAGAGTTGAGCACAGCAGTAATTGCCTTGCAGAGCAGGCAAGGGCTGGAACAGGAGCTGATGTTGCTTGAATGCTCCCTTCAGCAGGAGGGGGGAATTTGGCCACAGTTATGTCTCTCTTGAGTGGGAGATACTTGGGCACTGTGCTGCCAGAGGGTGTCAGGGACATGGTCCTGTGGCAGGTGGGGCAGCTGCCACCTGGAAGTGGTCCTTGAGGTTGCTGTCATGGGTCTCCCAGTAGCACAGCACCATCCAACACCAGCTAAGGAATGCTGCTGCAGTGCTGCTGAGCAGCAGGAGCAAAGGTAAGGGCAGCACTTCGTGGAAGAGCTGCAAGCACAACAGAGGGAGCTGTGCAGGTTGCAGAGATGTGAAATGCTGCGTCTCCTGTGCTGGAGGGGAGGAATGGAAGAGAGGTGGGAAATCTAGTCCCTCATTGATAATTCTCCTGATCTGTTCTCTGTGCTAAAGATCTGTATGCACATGGGAGCTGCCTGCCTTTTAAATCAGCATACTGAAAACCTGCATTGTTTCATGCTCCTTGTCTGTAGTTCTTTCTGCTCCCAGGTCAGAGCAGAGAAGAGACCTTATCTGACTGCTTTTCTCTCTTTTAAAGGCTTGGAATTCAGCCTTATTCCAGGCTGTCTATACAAACAGCACCAAATCGTGGTCTCATGGCTTTGTGCACGTGTGGTGTGACTCTGGGCACTGCCAGGGTGTTGTTTTGTATCCCTGCTAGGCCATTTGCAGGGAAAACAAGATAGCTGACCTGTAGAGGTGAGAGTGAGGGTGCCATGGCATGGGGAGCCTCACTCCAGCTCTTCAGCCTCTGTCCCAGTGAGGCAGGGCAGGAATTGGTGTCTGGGGCTCTGAGCAGTCCAGCCAGCATGCCCTTTGCAACTTGGGGTGCCTTAGGGGAGCAGGGAGCTGGGGGCTGCTGTGACATGGTGAGGGTGATGCTGACTCTCTTCTGGGTTTTCACAGCGGGGAGCAGACCATGCCTCTGTGCTGCAGATGTAGGAATGCCAGGGGAGTTGAGAGGAGGAGGATGACAGTGCCAGTACTTTCTTCTCTGGGGCAAAGGGAAGAGTCATGGCTTTAAGGACCTGGATGAGGTAATTGAGCTGCAAATGTAAGCAGGCTTGAGTGAGAAGCTGTCACCTCTAAGCTGTCCTGGCACCCCAGGGTGCCTCACTATGCATGTGAGTGCTGGTGGCCCCAGGGAATGCCTGCCCTGCAGCAGGGGCACTGGTGCTGGTGCCCTGGTAAAAGTAAAGCGGGTTCTGGAGCTGTGAGTCTAGTGGTGTTTTTCCTTCTCTTTGTGTCTCTTGGCTGTGCTGGTGCCTGGAGGAGCATTTATGCAGGAGGAGAGAGTGTGAAGAAATCCTTGATCCATTATCTAAGGACTCACATGGAGATGTAGGACTCTGTGTCAGCAACACAGCAGTGTTTCTGAATTGCACGTATTACAGAAGCAGCCCAGGCGTTCCAGATGCTCATCCAGCGTGATCTTGCCTGGAGGACAAATGCTTCTTCGAGAGGCTGTGTCCACAGCATCCTTATGCCACATGTAGGATTTCACAGTTGCCTGCATGTCAAGAGCTGATGCTGTTGGCAGCACCTCATCCTGACTCCTGACAGTGTACTAGGAACCAGCACTGGAGCTTGGCTCTGCTCTAGGTGTGGCCAGACACTATTTTTAGCTGCTTGCTGTGGTCAGGATAGGAGCTGGTTGTGTACTTTGTGGGGAAGATGACAGCACAGGCGTCTCTCTCTCTCCATGGTGCGGGCTTTGCTGAGGCAGCGTGTGTGGAATTGGTAATAATCCTGGGTAGGAGGCTGCCTTGCCTTGTGCCTGTGGGAAGCAGTAGGGAATCAGAGTTGCAGCTCCTGTGGTCACCTTGCATGAGATCCTTAAGAGAAGTACTTCGAAAGCCACTCAAATTCTGTAGGTGTGGTTGAAAAGTCTCCTGCTCCATGGCTCCGTGCCTTGGTTGTTATCAGCTGTGTGCAGGATGATGCTGTGTGCAGCAGCTTAACCCCTTGTGGCAGTAGTGACAGAAGGAAAGGTTTGCAGTGGCCATGAGGAGCTTGGTGTCTGCTGTGGGGATGCCCTTCTTGCTCTCAGAAGAGGGGGGGCTAAGGAGGGTGGGTGCCTCAGCCCTCTGTTTTTACTTTGTTCTTTGTTTCTAGCAGGTATGGATGGGAAGAAATGCAGCGTGTGGATGTTTTTACCTCTTGTCTTTACCCTGTTTACATCAGCTGGATTATGGATAGTGTAAGTTATCTCCTGCTGGTTATATGGGAGGAGAGTATTTTGGGGTTGCTCTGCCCTTGAACTGCTGTGGGGCACATGATAGGGGCAGTTCATGGCTTGAAGTATCACATTTTTATCCCTGAGTTTCTGTGCTCCCCAGGCCAAGTTGCTGACCTTGCTTTCTTCCTGCTGTGTGTTACTGGGAACTGCCTGAAAAGAGACAGCCAAAAATGTAAAAATTTCCTTTAATCACATTTTCTTTGAATGACTCAGCAGAGCTCTTGGAGAAACACTTAGGCCCTGCTTTGGGATAGAAATTCAAAATCTGCAGCATCCAGCACCACACTGAAAACCCGCCAGCAGCTTCATGCTGACACCTCACTTTCTCCCTAATGCTTCTTACCAAAATGCACACAAGACATGCACTTCCCTGAACTGGGCTCTCTCCAAGCATGCCGGCAGGTGACTGCAGCATGGATTTGGGAGTGATAAATGTGTGATCAGCAGCTATGCTCAGGCTGAGAAGCAGTTATGTTATAGGATGTGGCTTTGGCCATGGTCTATGGATGCTGTTTTTCAGCAGCAGGGGCAGCTTAAGTCTTTTGTTTGACCTCTGTTGCTTGCTGTTTTTCTTGTCCCCTCCCCTCTCTGCTCAAACAGCTTTTGTGGATGGAGTACCATAGTAAATCTGATGAATCAAAATAACTCAAAATGAAAACATTCCCCTGGCTGGTTATTTTAAAGGCAGCTCAGTTCAGTGACCCTGTTTGTCCACTCAGTCGTGCAAATCAGATGCAACACAAAGGAAGGGACATGGTCTGAGAAATAAGCAAAATTGCCTGCTTGAGCAGAGAGAAACACAGACTCCTCCAACAGATCCTGCCAGTGGGCTTTGAAACACTTAATGGGTTGTTCGAGTGATATTTAGAATGGAAGCTAGAATATTTTTTTCCCTTTTTCTTGACAGGTACTTTATAGCAGTGGAAGACAACAAAATTCTCCCACTAAGTGTAACAGATAGGTAAGAGCTGTTTATGGGCTTTATATTCAGTCAGTTGTGTCTTTGAAATAATGAAACAATTACAGCAAAATGGGAAAGAAAACCTTGAATCTTTATTCCTGTGCCTGTGTCTCTTAGGAAACCTGGTTCCAAAAGACCACCTTATATAAGGTAAATGAATTATTTTCTTCCAAGTACTGTTCTGGTTAATGGTTGCTATTTATGTCTTTGCCTTCTAGAGTTACAATTATACACTTTATATTTTCAAGTATTGCAGGTGATGCACCTCCTGCAAGCTGTGTGTTTAGTCAAGTCATGAACATGGCAGCATTTCTAGGTAGGAACCACAGCTGGAGTTTCTTTCTTTCTTTGTTTTAAGTGTCACTGAAATGTAAGTAATATCCTGCACATACTTTTTTTGAATGTGGTGATATGAAACCTTTTGAACTGTCTTATCATTGCTGCTTCTTCCCATTTCAAAGAAAGAAATGTAACAGGGGAAATACAACCTCCAGACTGCAAATGTGGCGTGGGAGGTGTGATGGTAGGTGGCCGTCTCGGCCTTGGTGATCACGAAATGGCTGTGTTTAGAACTTTTGCTGTAATGAGAAAAAGGAATTTAGGGAATCAAAGCAGAATTGATCCCCTAAATTTCAAGAAAGCAAACTTTAGGCTCTTCTGGGAGGTATATACTGAGCAGAGTACCTCAGGAATCTGCTTTTGAGGACTTAGGGTCCATGAGTGCTGGTCAGTCTTTAAGAACCACCTTTTAGAAGCACAGGAGCAGGCAATCCAGCTATGTGGGCTTGTGCTCAAAGAGTTGGGCAGAAGACCAGCTTGGCTTAAGAGGAAAAAGCCATTACATGATCTCTGGAAGAGAGGTTAGGCTTTCCAGGAAGATTGCAGAGCTGTGGTTTGTATATGCAGGGAGAAGATGGGAAAGGCCAAAGCTCAGTTTGATTTAAAACTGGACAGAGTTGTTTCAGACTACAAGAAGAGTGTTTTTAAGTATGTCAATGGCAAAAGGAGGCTTAAAGAAAATGTTGGACACATACTTGTTAAAGGCTGTAACCTGACTTATAGGGATGAAGAAGAAGCAGAGGCATTCAGTGCTCTTTCTGCCTCAGTATTTAATAAAATGCTGACAAAGCTTGGGCTGTCCAGTCCTCTGAGTTGAAGGACTGTAAGTGTGGGAGCAGTGACTGTCCATTTGTGAGCACTGGAATTGTCAGGGACCAGATGTATCAGCTGAATGCTCACAAGTCCCTTGATCCTGCATGGGATTCATCCCAGAATACTGAAAGAGGTAGTGGATGTTGGGGCAGGACCCCTCTCTATCATCTACCCAATGTCTTGGGATTCTGGGGAGGGCCCTGCTGACTGGAAGCCAGCCAGTGTTGTTCCAATCTACAAGATGGGCATGACAAAACACCCAGAGACCTACAGACCTGTTGGTCTAACCTCAGTTCCTGGGAAAATTACGGACAAGATGGTATGGACACATTTACAGAATAATGCAATCACCAGGCACAGTCAGCATGGGCTCACAAAGGGAAAGTCCTGTTTAACAAATTCAGTATCCTTCCATATTCCTGGTGGATGAAGGGAAAGTGTTTGATGTAGCTTTTCTGGATTTTAATAAGACTTTTGACACTGTCCCTCACAGCAACCTTCTGGAGAGGTTGTCCACCTGTGAGATCAGCAGGTTCCCAGTGCACTGGGTGAAGAGCTGGCTGAAGGGCAGGACTGACAGGGCTGTAGAGAAGCTGCATCTGGCTGCCATCCAGCCAGCAGTGGTGTCCCTCAGGGCTCAGTTCCAGGGCCAGTTCTGTTCAGTGTTTTTGTCAATGATGTGAATGAATGACGTGAAAGCACTATTAACAAGTTCAGTGCTGATCCCAAACTGAGAGGTGCTGTTGACTCTCCTGAGAAACCAGCTGGCTTCCAGAGGGATCTGGATAGCTGGGACATTGGGCAGTAATTAATGGGATGAAATTAAACAAGTCTAAATGCTATGTCCTGCACCTGGGACAGAGTAACACTGAACTCAAGTATAAATGGGACGAGGATATGGAAAGGGAAGTGTGGATCTCTTCCTCCTCAGATCCAGTGACAGAACGTGTGGGAATGGTTCAAAGGTGCTCTAGGAGGAATTTGGAGTGAAAATTAGGAAGCATTTCTTTACCGAGAGAGTGGTCAAACACAGGTGTGGGATTCCTAGTGAGATGGTTGATGCCCCAAGCCTGTCCCTGTTTAAGAAGCAATGCCCTTAATAACATGCTTTAACTTTTGGTTAAAGCTGAATTTGATGATTGTTGTAGGCCCCTTCCAACAGAAAAAGTCTGTTCTGTTCCAATCTCTTCTCTGCTTTGTGGATAGTCAATCTTTTCTCTGCTGAATATGTGTACTTCTGAGAGCTGCTTTTAGCTTGTATATCTGACCACCTTAGTTATGTCAAGGCTAAAGGAAAGGAAAAGTGCAGAAACATGCTAGAAATGTGGGAATTACTGAAATTGAAAATACCATTGTTTTGCACAGAATGCTTTTAAGCTGCTTTTGTCATTCCCATCAGGTTTTAGAAAAAGATCACATAATTTCAGGAATCTATATTGTAGACATAGAAATTTAAAAGTTCCTGTATGTGAGCTTGAGTCGTCACAGGTGGCTGTCCCAAACAATTGCCTGGGGATGAAAAATAGAAATTGTCTTTTTGGGTGGGAACGAAGTTCTCATTTTTAAAAATTTGGGGTGGATTGATTCACTAGAGCAATTGTGAGAGAGAAAATTCAAGTATCTTTTGCAGTTTGGGTAAAAGTGGGTATTTTTCACTTACAATGCCCTAATTTTCCTAAACCATGTATTCAATATTATACCAGGGGTTTTGTGGAAAATGCAGATCTGATTTGCTAAGGCAAACTACTTCCAACAATATGGACTGCATGCTATCAATTTGAGCATGAACATAAGAAGGTGTTTGACAGCAGGCAAATTTCCCTGTTCAACTAAATAGATTTTTAGTGGTCTGGCTTGAATCGCATCTGAAGGCCAACTGTTTGCCTGGCTTTCTGCATTCTTCCATGCTCCATTCACTAGGGAGGGCAAGAATACACAGTTTGAGTATCTTCTGGGGTTATGCCATATCATATGGTGTATGATATATCATATTGATCATGTATCACATACCAAAGTGCTTGGGGGAATTGTTAGCTTGGAAGGAATGTTATTCCATTCTTCCTGGAAAATTAGTGCAACATTTCAGCTCATGTTTGTGGCAGCAGAACTTGTTCCAGAGGAGGAGAAGAGGCAGTGGGCATTAGGGCAAACCCTGCAGAAATATGTATGTGCTGTTCATACGCTTTTTAATACAAGTGGGGTTTGACATACCTGCTCCAGGAGAGCTCAGGACTCGTGAGTGGAGTGAAACAATGCAGGTGCCACTAAGTGAATGCATGGTGTGCATGTAATAGTCTCTGTGCTGGGAGCAAGCAGGCAAGCAGGAGGGTGTTCTTTCCCCCAGAAATCTGCAGACAAAGCATAATGAGAAAAGAAAGTCTGGAGCTTGCTGTAGCTGCATTACAAGAGCAATGCTTCCTGTGCTTAGTCTTGTCCCTGATTAAGTGGGAGGGGGCCGTGCTGAAGGCCAAAGCTTGCTGGCCTGAAGGTAGAAAGAGGAGGAGGGGACTGTGAGCCCCCAGGCAGGTGTTGTCTGCAGCAACTTCTATCTAGTGATGCCCCTTGCCTTGTGTTTCCTTCCCAGCTCTTGTTGTGGCTGTCCTGCGCTTCATTCAGCTGAAGCCAAAGGTGCTCACCCCTTGGCTGAACATCAGCGGCTTGGTGGCACTGTGCTTGGCCTCTTTTGGGATGACCCTACTCGGCAACTTCCAGGTACTGCTCTGAAGCCTTGGACTGCTCTGTGTGTCATGTGAGTTCCCTGCTTTTCCAGTGGATCTGCTTGGGTCTGTGAACGACCTGTGATGTGAGGTTGGCAGAAGCATGTGCCCCAGCCCTCCCTACCTGCTCTGCCCCCTCTATCTGCCACTTGTGTGCCGAGATCAAGGGCCACAATCACTTTTCACGTGTCTCCAGCAGGATTTGCACCTGCGTGCTTAGACCTGACCTGCTGAGAGCCACAGCAGGAACCTCCTGAATCTCTTGAGCCCGGGGAGTTGGCACAGATGGCCCTGGGTGGGAGGGTTGAGCAGGAAGTTTGTGGACACATCTGTGCAAACAGATACACAAATGCCCATACAAATTTAACAGATGGCTCAGTGTCTTTTTAAAACATATGTCACTTTAAATCCACCTCCTGCTGATCCTCAGACCTGCCACGAGAGGGACAGAGCAGAGGAGTGCCAGGGCTCCTCTGGGTGTGATGGGTGTCTGGGTGAGGGCCCTCTCATTCTCCCTCTGTCCTGCAGCATTATAGGAACAAACATCTGCCACATCTGTAGGGGTGGGTGTCCCCTGTGATCACGTTTGTGTCTGTCAGGGCAGCAGTGAAAATCAAGGTGTTAAGAGTCAGTGAGGCTTGGGTTTGACTCTGAGGCTGTGCCTCTCACTGGGGTAGTAATGTCCCCCAATAATGGCAGGAATGGAGAAAGGTCAGTGCAGTCTGGCTGCTTTCCTGTCTTTGCATGACAGGGACCCCATACAGAAATGGTACTTGTTTTGTGGAGGGGTGAAGCAGATCTCTCTGGATTGTACAGTTATTGAAGGAACTTTATAGTGTCCTTTATAGGTTTTTTTTTGTTTTGTTTTTTTGTTTTTTTTTGGTGTTTTTTTTTTGTTTGTTTGTTTTTGTATGAGGTGTGAGCTAATTTGACTTTTATGGATTTGATCTTCCTAACTCCATAGCACGGGCCCAAAACCCAGGGTCTTGTTTTTTCACAAAGGTGTCCTAGCTAGACATTATGAAGCCTTTGCAACAGCTTTGTCTGCCTCTGAGAAGAGTATTTCTAGTCAGGACAGGCACTAGGAAACAGTTTTAACCTCTCCTTCCTTTTTTCACTCTTCAGAGCAAATGATTATAATTTAAGAGTAGATACTTTGAATCATGCCTGGCTGATTATTCTCTGATATCTGATTCTAACTATCCATTCCTTGTTAGTTACCTGTATCCTTTCTTAGATCTTTTGCCAAACATGAAAGCATACGGTAATGAGGCCTTAGGCTATGCCTCTCCCTGCCTGACTGCTGAGCTGAATGTAGCATTAAATAGCATTTCCGGAAAATTACACCTTGGGTATTTTAGGGGACATTATAGCTATGAGTCCCCTGCAGTGCTGATTATCTTGGGAAAGGCAGCTCAATCCCATTTTTGCCTGAATGATTATCTGGACCTACTCTTGAAAGAAATTCAGGGTAGAGAGGAGGGGAGGTATCAGTGGAGGCACAGCAGCTAGATTGTTGTCCTGCAGATTGTGTCTTATTTGATGGGTATTTGTTAAATCATCGAACAGTAATTAAGGCTGCAGGGAGAAGTTACAGACTGGGCTTTCTTTTCTAGAAAAGCCTCAGAGGCAGAGGGAAAATGAAAATTGTTTGGCCTAAGTCCATGCTGGACTTTTTGAATGGATTTGCAGCCTCACGGGATCTTTTTGCAGATTCTTGCTAGTTGAACCTAGCTGTCATTTTGCCTTGCAGTTTTGCAGAGTCACTGAGCCCTGTGAGACAGGGCAGCCCAAGGAACAGGGAAGAACTGGCACTCCAGAGAAGTTGGGTTCATGTTGCCAATGGTCCAGGATGGGTAGAAGAGGAAATTTGGTGGGAGAAACTTGCCAAACCAGGAGCATGTATTTGTGTTTTGGCTCAAGGGGGTGTCAGGGCTCTGCTCCCTGCAGTTGGCACTGAAGGTGCACAATTTGCATCCATTGCAGGGAGCTGTACAACATCCACAGTGAATTGTCCTTGCCTGCTCTGGCCATCACTTCAAGCCAACGAAGAATTTATTTCTGAGCTCTGCATTTGTGAATCTTGTCATGGAGCTGTGGAGACAGTCCCCAAGCAGCTGCATTTTCCACAGTGCTCTTGGGCTTTGGGCAGAAGATCTGCTTGACTGTGACAGCTGTTAACTCACCTTGGTTCTGTTACACCTTACACCCCTGCCAGAAGAAATGATACAGCATCTCTGTCTCACACCCCAGTGGTTCCCACTCTCCCCTACCCACCTCAGCAGCAATCCGGTTAGCTGTCAGATAATTTCTGTTGTGTCCAGACAATCACTGTTTTATTTGTTTCTAGCTTTCCAATGATGAGGAGATCCACAACGTGGGCACGTCGCTGACCTTTGGCTTCGGGACGTTGGCGTGCTGGATCCAGTCTGCCCTTACCCTCAAGATCAACCTGAAGAATGAGGGGCGGAAAGCTGGGATTCCACGAGTGGCTCTCTCGGCCAGCATCACCCTCTGTGTGGTGCTCTGTATCCTTTTGTCTTGCTCCCCAGGAAGTCAGGTATTGTGTATGTTCTGCAGCAGCTCTTCTCACACCTGTCCTAGGATCTCAAAGCATTTTGGAATGCTACTCAGTCTGTCTTCATGGTACAATCCTATTTCAGTGCTGCACTGTGTAGAGCAATGCCTCCAAATTTCACAGAAAGGAACAATTTTGCAGGTGGTCTGAACAGAAGGAAATATTTCACAGTGTGGGTTGAAAGGTGTTCCCATTGCCTGCAGTGGGTGCAGTGATCTGATCCAGTTCCCACTGGGAAGCTCCTGGCAGGTAGGGGCCAACAGCCAGGTCCCCACTTGCTGGCTCTGTCCCTGGCTAGCTGGATGTTCAAGCAAATCATTGACTTCTCTGCACCTGAGTCTCCCCCTCTGCTAATGTTTATTAACATTAATAATATGATCTGGGATCAGGAAGCCCTGCTCTGTATAGATCTGCTGTGTTCCATGGGCATCATTGGACACCTGACATCCCTTTCATCTCTAGCATCACATTCACACTCTCCTCATGATGCTTGACTTACCCAGATGACACCATTCAGATTTTTTTCCCTGTTGGCTTTCAAACTGGTTGGTGTCTGCTCCCACTTGTGTTCCTTGACTTTCCTCTTCCAGATTTCATCCTTATGGCCCAGGGCATTCACATGCATGCTTCCAGGATCCAGTGGGGTTTAGTGATGTGCTTCCTGTGCTACTTTGGCACCTTTGCAGTGGAGTTCAGGCATTATAGATTTGAGATAATTTGTTCTGAGTACCAGGAAAACTTCCTGAGCTTTTCTGAAAGCTTATCAGAAGCCTCTGAGTACCAGACAGATCAGGTGTAGCCTGTCCTCTGGCAGGGGGGGAGGGGGGCAGGTGTGGTCTCATGGGTGAAACATAACCTCATTGATACTTTTTTTATGAGTTTGTTTTCATGTGCAATCGTGATGGTATTGCCAAAGGGCTCTGAGGGTGGCTGTCTCACCAAGAGCCAAACAAACAGAGGTGTCTGCTGGAAGAGGAGTGGATCCATCTCAGTGAGGAAGCACAAGCTGCTTAGTTTGTGCCACCAGTGGCTCTTTCTCAGCGGCTCTGTCACACTCCTGTTGTTCAGAACATCCAGCAGCCTGTCCTTGTGATGCCCTGCTGAGACCAGTCCTGCTCAACCCACCCTGCAGAGAAGGAGGTGAAGGAAGCAGACTTCTTCAAACAGCAAGAGTCCTCAGGAGTTGCTGGTTCCCAGACTGCATCTTCTGTGTGTTTCTCAGGTTGTTTTCTTTGCTGCCAACCGGGGGAGCTTGGTAGGCTGAGCAAGAGCAGCTGTTTCTTCAGAACCTGGAATCAGACACGGAAAACCCCAGTGGACTGGCTTTTATGGCAAGCAGGCAGGCATTTCTTCCAGCCTGGAAAGCAGCTGATGGTAAATCTGGGTTTGGAAGGAGCTGAGCTGTGATCAGGAAGTGAGACTTGGCTGATGCTGCTTTGTATCCAGGCAGATCATCCCCAGGCCAGAGAGATGCTGTGCTTGGCTTCCTGGTGGGGACTGGTGGGAGTGAGGTGCTGAACTAAGATGAGAATGTCTGAAGACAACACAGAAAAGGCTGCTTTTTCCATGTGTAGTGCTTCCACCACACAATGTGTATAGTATTTCAGAAGCTTTTAAATATTTTTTTCTTTATGTTCACCGAGGGGGAAAACATTGTGTTAGAGACACCAGGCTCGTCTGCCACAAGAACAGTACTGGTGGTTCTGGGCACAGGGTTTGGTTTTGCTCCTTGTGCAAGCCAAACTTCAGATATGCTGGTTTGGGCTCTGGGCCCCTCAGTGTGGCCAGTTGCCCTGAGTGGAGCCTGCCACAGGTTTAAATGAGCTTCCAAGGTGCCAGGAGGGAGTTCTGTCCTGGAGGCTGGGTGATCTGCCTGAGGGCTGGAGGTATGAGAAGGGAACAGCAAAACCAAGGACTTCTCCCTCTCTAAAGGGAGGTTTTCAAGACAAAAGGTCTGTTTTCAGAGAAGGAGCTCAAAGCCCGTTTGAAAACCCGTTTTGGGAAGGGTTGTATTGACTGGTCAGGGGAGTGACTGGAATTGCTTCTCCTGAACATGGCTCCTATTTTCCTCCACAAATCAAGCTTAGCTTAGTTTTGTATCTTGTCTGAGCTGCAGGAAAACAAGCAGTAATTAAAATGGTAGGAAAAGGTATTTGAAGGGGAACTGGTACTGCTCTGTGGCATATCTGACAGGGAAAAAGCAAAAAGGGCATTCAGTCTTCTGCAAAGGTCACAGCCCTCTCCTGAGAGGAGAAACAGTTGAGACAAACTCAACTGTGTTAAGTAGAAAGCTTCCAGCCAGCCCTTTATTTTCTGTGCACCAAAACTTGTTCTCAGGCAGCTGTTACAAATCCAGAGCATCTTTGGCCAACAGAGGGTTGTTGTAGATTGCTGAAGGCTTCCTCCTTGTAGCAGTGTCATTAGTGGAAAGCTTTCCTGGAAGGATGTGCTGAGAGTGGCCAAGGACACAGCAGTGAGGTGCCAGCTCCCTTGAGGCTCATCCAGGGAGCTCCTCCTGGGCAAGGGCAGGAGGAGAGACAGTCTTGAGAACATGCAGGTGGAGATCCTCTTGCATTGGCACACATGGAGCACAAAATAGCAATTTGTTCTAAAAGTGTTTTACTGTAAATAGTTCACTGTGACTTTTTCCCCCTAATTAATACTTTCAATTTATTATTTTAGCTTTTATAATTTTATCGGAGAAAAAAAAAAAAAGTGGGTTTTTTTTTCTTTTGCTCCTTTTCCTATATGCAATCCAAACTGAACTTCAGGTTTTTAGTGATAATTCTGTACATTTCTTAGAGTATTTCTAACAGCACATTTCAGTACAACTAAATGACAACTGATATACACTGAAACATGACCACTAAATAAAGTGCTTTTATGGAGAAAGTGAGTTTTATTTTTGTCCCTACCCCAAGCATAGCTTTCTGATGGCAAAGGCAAAACAAAAGGTGAGTATTTATTTACAGTGTAATTAACATTATCACTTCAGGAAGCCAGGGACCATTCAGCCATGCAGATACACTTATTGTAACAGCACTAATTAGCAGGCTCTTTCTAGGAGCAGGATCACATCCATTGCACAGCCCAGAAAGGCATCTGGATTAGTTGCCCTACAGCCTGACCTGCTACTATTAAATTTTTAGAAAGGCCATGCTGGCACAATGTGGTTTCCTCCCCTAGTGCCTGTCTTTTCCTTGTTCTTTACCCATCAGCCTCCCTCCACAGGGACAACTGTAGGTGTAGATCAGAGCTCAGGAAGGCAGCATGCCATATTCTGGCTGGCTGTGAGGGCAAGACACCAGTGCATGAAGTGCCAGCAGCAGGGAATGGGGAAATTTCAGACAGGAGTTTCAGACTGCCTCTGACTCCACTACTACCTGTATAACCTACCTGTGGCTCTCACTCCTGCACTGAGCCACAGCTGTAATCCTAAAATGGTCAGGGAGGTAGTACAGCTTCCTTGGCAGGAAAGGCTGCTGCCTTAAAGGACTGGGGAAGGTGAAAGCAGGAACACAGTGTTCACAGGTTTAGAAATAAAATAATAAAACTTGCCTTTTAGGTGCTGGGATCACTGGTGCTAAGACAGGAAGGTTAAATGCTGTGATGAACACAATGAAAGCAAAGTTGTGTTTTTATTTACTACAGCAGGAAAAACTCCATGACTGTCTGATCTACATTGACATAACTTAGGTAAGGTGGAAAGGTCAGGGGTTTAATTCTCATCAAATGCAGCAGGATGTCTGCCCTCAGGAGCATTTTGTCAATGTTTACTCACAGCTGACAGTGCTATGAACGTGTGACTGGATGATGTTGGCTGGAGGAGGAGCTCCATGGGTCAGTACTGAGATACTTCAGAAATGCTGTTAAGCTGACTTTGGGGTTTAGCCAGCTGTGCCCCATAGCCCAGCACCGTGATGCAGTAGTGAAGCATGTCCAGAATTTAATTTTTAAAGCTGTATTTATATATACTTGACTTCATTCTGGGTAGGCTGGCTGTGGAGCTCTAAGCAGCTTCTATAGGCAAGTTGTACTGTTCTGTACCTAGAGCTGCTGCACACTCAAGATATACATTGTTATAAAGAGCTTGCCTGCAGCAAGGGCTGGCTTTCTCTGTGGCAGCCCAAACCTACTGTCTTATAGCTCAAAGTTGGCATTTTCCTTTGGGAGTCCTAACCGTGAATGTTTTTGACTTAGCCAGAAATCCTATCTGCAGGGAGAAGCTCACATACCTCCCCATGATCGCCAGTGCTCCCTCTGGGACAAGGGGACATAAACCTTGTTTGCAGACTGCTTCTAAAAATGACAGAGCTCACAGTGGGGCATCTCAGCACCAGTGGACGAGTCTGAAGGAAGCACTCCCTTAGCTAACTGCTAACCAGGAAAGGGGAGGACCAGCAGGGCTCATGGGTGCTGCTCCCTGCCCTATGCCCAGTTCCAGCTGGCAGCAGGCCTCTGTCCTACTGCACAAGGGACCCCCCACCCTACTGTCCATCCATACCTGCCTGCACGAGGCCCAAGACATAATGTGGATTTAGTTCAAAATTCTGATTATGGACGAAATTACCTAACATTTCACAAGGACAATCAGGTGAAGCACAGTCTTTTGTGCGTGCACCGCTTTCCCTAAGTGGAGGAAGGCAAGAAGAGTTCGGTGAAAGACGAGATGAGGCTGTAATAGGATTTCTCATCGTCCGTCAGTCCTGCATTGCCTGGTCTGACCACCACAGCCACGTGAGTGTCCGCCTCCTCGGCTGCATTGGCTTCTGAAACAGACACGGGGGGAGAGAGGAGATGAAAGCTGCTCACTGACCTCTTCACATCAAGCTCCTTAAGGCTCGAGGATGCCCCAAAATACTCGAGTGCTTTTCAAGGCTGAGACTGAGAAAGCAGCATTTGCACGTGGCAGGGCCCTCGAGAGGAACCAGCTCCTGGCAAACCTGCTGTGGATGACTGTAGCTGCAGGAATGGATGGGAGCTGGCTGCTTCACCATCCTCTCCCCTCTGCCAAGGCACCTTGCAGGCAGCACACAGCATCAGCTTGATTCCTGCTTCAGCAGCTCAATTCCTGTCAAGAGGCTGTGGTCAGCCCTCCCTGCCCCAGTCACTTCTCACAAGCATCTTTTTGCTCCCTGAGCACAAAAGGCCACTGGAAGATGATCCAGGGAAAAGGTGGTAACTACAAGCTCCCACCAGCTCTGCTGCCAAGGCTGGGAAGGAGGTAAGGACTAATTCTGAGGGACTGAGCTGTCTTAGACTGAGACCCAGTGCCATTTCTGCCAGAAAAATATTTCTAGCAAAAGCAAGAATTAAATTAGCTTCTCAAGCCTGGCTGTCTCATGTCTCGGCAACCTGAAGCAATGTTTTCCTGCTGCTGAACACAACGTAACCACGAGTGGCACAAAGAACCAGCCACGTAGCAACACAGCAAACACCATCATTTCCCCGAGCACTGGCCAAACCACTGACCCTGTTTGTAAGAGGGGCGTGCTTCAGCTCTGCTTCATCAGTCTCTCCTTCCTGGCTGGTGCAAAAGCAGGTTTTCTACTTGACCTATTTTCCCCCATTGCAGCACTGCACACAGACATCCCACTGCTGCGTGCAAGCCTGGGTGTGTAAAGCCTAGGATGGCAGCAGCTGGAGGGAAGGTGCTGAAACATTTCTGGAGTGCTTGTGAGAAGTCAGCAGCACACCTCGGAAGAGCACCTGCCTCCCCTGCACAGGTGAGAGCCAGTAGGAGTAGCAGGTCACGTACCTCGAGGGACATCTGTCAGGAAGAGGATGTTGTTGGTGGCACACCCAATACTGGCGGCAATCCTCCTGTAGCTCTCACTTTCTACCTTGGGCCCTATTTTGGTATCAAAGTGGCCATCAAAGAGCTGAAAGAGAGAGAGAAGCACAAGCCATTGCTGAGTGCCACCTGAAGAGCAGGGATAAACCTCCCTCCCTCCCTTTCTGCCACAGTAAGGAGGGCTTGGTGCAGCCATGCTCTCACAATCAACTGCTTGAGCTGAATTGCCATGGATCAAACCCACTGCCCTGCCTTCCTATCACAGAATTCATACCCAAAGTATTACAGCAAGGGAGGTTGTGAGGGGAGTGCTCTGCGGGGGGAGAAGCTGTAAGGAAGGTGGTAAGGTTATCTACCTCTAGGATATCACCTTCTGTAGAGTATCCAAACAGAAGCTTCTGGGCTTCAACGCTGCCTGAAGAGTAGATATAGACCTTCATCCCTGCTTCCCGCCACTTCCTGATGGCTGGAACAACATCCTCGAAGATTCTGGAGCAAAACAGGGTAGCAGGTAAGGGCAAACCCAGAGACACCTGGAGGGACATCATTAGCCAGGCACTGTGACAATTGATTTGTCCCATTAGTTTGCAAGGGGACTTCAATCTGCTCAGGGCTCCTGGAACCAGGCAGTCTATTTCACCAGCAGGTGATGCTGAGCTGGGCAAGGAGATTTTAGCCATCTCACTCCTTGAATGTAGCCAAGCAGACAGCTTTCTTCACAGTTTTTGGGTCACTGAGACAATTTAGCTTTGTTTTTAAAAACAAAACCAACAGGATATCTGTCTGTCTTGACTTCTTTTTGGGTTTTGTTACTTTCTCTGGTGGATGTTTACATTTTTGTGTGAGCTCATTTTCTTCTTCCTCCTTCCTCATTTGACGAAACACTTCGTGAATTTATGGGCTTGTTTTACTTAGAGACCTGAAATGCATTGTTTAACCAAGTATCTCTTAAATAAGAATACTTATTATGCACTCCTTTATTGTGGCTGAAACATAAAGAGGAACCTGAAGACAAAAAGAAGTGGAAAGGCAGGAAACTCACAGGTAAAAGACAAAAGAGGAAACAACTGACAGAATCTGACCCTGCAACCCTGGCTTGTTTATACTTGTTCCAAAATATGAGTGCAATTTGGGGATAAAAAAATTTAAGATGGAGAACTGTAAGAATCTCATACTTGTGTCTTAGACTCTTGGTTTACCAAGGAATCTCTCAAATATTGGCTTGTCTGCTCAGTTAGTGATGCTACTTGTATTTGTAAGTGCGGCTGTTCCCAGGAATAGCTTATACAGCTGTTCCAATAAACTTTTAGGGAAGGTGCCCACCATACCTGCCCCCCAGGAGGGGGCACACAACTACTCACACAATTACTCACTCTCCTTTGACGTGCCCGGTGGCATAGGCTGCCCTCCACATGTGGCCCTGCAGCTGCTTCAGTGCCGTGGTCTTCCTGTCCAGGGACATCTGCCAGTGCACGTTGTCTACGACGGCCTGGATGACGCGCTCCAGCTCCTCTTCCCCACTGCCGCTCTCCAAAGGGATCGGCACGGCCCCGTCCAGGCTGGAGTCCTCCTGAGCCTGCAAAGTGGCGTTAGAGCACGCTGTTAACAATGCCAAGCTTGTGGGTTTGATCCCTGCTTGCTGATCCTTGCAGGTCCCCTCCAACTCAGAATATCCTGTGGGATCATCCAAGATAAAAACAGGGGAGGGAAGAGGTGGAGCAATTTCAACACCTCTAATGTAGGAAAGTGGTCTAACACTTGCACCCCTGTGCAGGACACTGCTTGAACTGCTCTTCACATGAGGGGTTACAACGTTGTCTGAATGCTTTTCTCAATGGAAAATTGAACTTCAGTTTTATTTAGAAATACTTGCTTGGATTGTACTTTCCAAAACAAACAATTAGCATTACTGTAGCCATATTGTAAATACTCTAATGAGAACTATGCGTGTTTAAGTATTTAATTACTGCAATTAAGGCAAAGAAGCAAATGTATCTGTTGGCTTCAGCCACAAGTCTCAAATTGATGCTGTGTCCTTGTACAGAGGCAGCATCCACTGCCTGTGTGGAACAAGTGCTCTCCTGTGCTGCTTCCCAAAAGAGATTTAGATTCAACAAGGGCAAAATGCAGGCAAAAAGCTGGAAAGTCTTGCCTCAACAGCCTCCCAGGGGCTGTGAAGATCAAGGTGAGCTGAGGGAAGCTGCTGCCTGCCAACACAACCCCAGGCTTTGGATGGGGGAGAACTTGACCATCAAGGCAAACAGCCTCCATGGATGAGGGCAGAGATAGGGACACATGTGGGGTGACCAGGAGAGCCTGAGTGACCTGAAGCCTCAGGCATGCTATGAAAATGCAGAGACACGGAATAACTCTGTTACTTAACCTGTTTCCTCAGAAGTCCGACATCCCGCTGGCACTCCTCCTCCTCCCAGTGAGCACGCAGGTACTCCTTTACGTTGTCTTTGATGTAGGGGAACAAGGTCTCCTGGCAGAAAAACAGGCTGCTCCTTTAACCTGGCAGAGGTAAGGCTGACCGGCTTTTAAAGGAACCATTTGCACGTGCTGCCGTGTACAGTTATTTTCCCAAATTTAAGCTTCCCCTACAGTGCTGTAGCTGGTGAAACTTCCTGCCAAAGGTGTCTGCCTGGTCACAGGACTGAGCCAGCCTCAGACCAGCATCAGTGCAGGTGGATTTTTTTATACAAATGTTTATGTAGCTCTAAGTTTTAAAGCCTGTGATGGAAAGGTGGGTGCTAACTTTTCCTGGGCTTGCCAAAAAATGTCTCAAATGGCACAGTGACCCCACCTTCCCACTAGCTGAGGAGTACAAGGCTGACAATGTATGTACTCTGAACAGGTAAGTTATGCTATTGTATTTCTGATGGGGCACTTATCCTATTCTGAAAATAAATCTCAACCTCTCACCAAAGCTAGAGGACCTTTCAAAATTAAAAGCCTGGTCCAGTGACACCGAACTCCACAGGACACTCTTGCAAATGAAATTAAATGGGGTTTGGGAAAAGTGCCACAGGAAAATTACAATCCTTCACGGAGATCCCAAGGGCAACCAGAAATAATTACAAATTGCTCTCATTAGTGGTGTTTCATGAATCAGAAGCCACAAGTAGCTACCATGCATCTCCGGGTGTGAAAAAAGCCTCAGGCCAAAAAGGGCAGGGAAGTCCTTCCTTCGGGTAGAGAACAGAGCTTTTTTTAATTGGGAAAAAAGAAACTTGAACTCACCTCTCCTCAAAAAATGACGCATTTGTTCCTTGTTGTATGTCATCTTTAGCTTGTTACTGAATTAAGAAAGCAGTGTTCCTGAGAGTATGATGTGGTAGCAGAACTGCAGGATTTTCTATTGCTCTAATATAGTGTTTTCCATGTTGCATATTTTAAAAACAATGCAAATTGCCTAAAGAATTACCACAAACTTGTCTAGGGAAATCAAAAGCCTTGTAATGCCCCCAATAGCTCTCTCATTTCCTGTACTTTCAAACTATCCTTTATAAAAATCATGGAGGAAATTAAAGAGATTCCACTGGGAAATGCAGGTGACCTGCTGGCTTGTTTTAACCTCCTTTGCAACTCAGTTGTCAAAAGGACCCAACTCTTTTTCAAAAACAGTGTTTCACACTCTTGTGCTGGTTAAGAAAAACTTCCAAACAGACTGTGAAAGATCAGTGGATTCTGTAATTTGGGGGATTTTAAAAGGGTAAAAGTCTTGGTCCACTGGCAAATGCACCGGTCTAGGAACTAAGAGGGGACACCCATGTGACAGCTGGAGTAGTAGACGAGCTAGTAGGACAGATGGATTACGGATGCCAAAAGTGATCCCAGTCAATGCTGTTCTAAGTTTAATAGGTTGTGAGTCGGTGTGGAAGAAAAATTCCAAATACTCTCTTTTCTGCTACCTTTCCTTAATCTACCCATCAACTGACTCATTCTATTTCCTCACTTTGCAGATTCAGTAATTCTAGCACTAGAGAAAGGATTAAATAAAATCGTTTAATATTGAAGAATAGCGTCTGCTGAATCATCAGTGGGCCTTTCAAAGGCAAACAGAGGTTAAGTGAAAGACCAAATAAAATAACTTGTTCCAAGCATTTTCAGGATTTCCATCAAACTGAATTTTATTGAGAACCAAAAGTCATTTGGCCTCCCTGCAGCAGAAGGACACTGGGTGGAAACCCAAAGTCTCAGGTGTGTGGCGTGTTGTTTGCACAACCGCAAAACGGCTTCAAGGTGGACAGAAACAACTTATTTGCTCTGTTAGATGTTAGTAAGAAACCTGGGCTGTCCAAATTAATTGAAAGATACTGAGGGGAGGGAAGCAGCTGCAATGCCATCTAGGCCTGAAGTTTCTTCAGGAGCAGGGACAGGAGAGATGTAGGTCACGCTGTTCATCTGGTAAACTGTGTTAGCAGAATCCTCTAGAAAGCCCGGCAGGAGCCTTCACCTGCCATGCGGGTCACAAAGCACCCTTGTAAGCCCCAAAGATCTACCCAGAGCTGTAAGGTCTCGAGGAGAAATCCTGGTTCATTCACGGCTGTTCCGGCAAGCCGCTCCCCGCTGCCAACCAAAGCCTCCGGGAGAGGAGGGACCCGCCGCTACCCCCATGTGCGGCTCTGTGCCTCGCCGCCTTCCCAGCCCTCGGTTCTGCACCCAGCCCAGCATTTCCAGCATCCAGAGCTTTTTCCTGGGCTAGGGAAGCCGCCCGTGCAGCCGCCGTACGCTCGGTGTGAGCCCTGCCCTGGGCACGTTCCTGGGCACACGGCTGTGCCAGGCTCCCCAGGGGACACAGCAGCGATAACTGGGAATTACCGATCCCTGCAAATCGCTCATCGCTGAAACTAAGGCCAGAAGCATCGTTCTTTAGAGAGATCGCGCCTGAGGCTCTCTGCAGACCCGGGCGCGGTGCTGCAGCTCCGGCCATCAAAGAACAGCGATGCTCGAGGGCTTTTCCGGTTCGGCTGCGAGCACTCCAGCTGCCCTAAACCCATGGAAAAAAAATCCCCGACCTGCCCGAATCTCAGCGGTAGTGACCCGCTCCCCAGCCCACCCAAGGAGCGGCGAGACAAGGCGTGAGCATTATTGGGAAAAGCGCAGGAAATGGGTCACGGCTCTCGGTGCCCCGAGACGAGCTGCCAGGGCCGGAGAGGTCACGGTACGAACGGAGATGCTACGGGAGCGCCCCGCGACGCCAGGGCTGGGGGGCACGACAGAAGCCGCGATGCTACCGAGCCCTCCGGGTCTCACCTGCACGAAGGCGATGGGGGTGGTGGTGCCCTCGATGTCCAGCAGGATAGCGCGCACCTCCGCCGGCACCGGCAGCACGCCCATGGCGGCGGCGGCACGTGGGGCGCACCGGGGACGCGCGGCAGCGGCGGACAGCGCCGCGCCGGCTGTGCCCGCCCACGGAGCGCCCGCCTCGCCCCGCC
>PYHW01010582.1:5717550-5727508 GCA_013186435.1 Turdus rufiventris | reverse complement strand
ATCAACGCGAGCAAGAACCAGCAGGACGACGGGTAGGGCCGGGGATGTGGCGGGGGGGAGGTGTGGGGGAGCCGCGCGGCCATTTCCGCCCGCCGCCCCGCGGCTCGGGGGGGCGGCTCGGTGGCTGGCGGGAGCGCGGCCTTCCCTTCCCGCACCGCGGCCGCGCCCGCCTTTGTGTCCCGCGCGGGTGACCCAGTTTCCGCGGGGCGGGGACACGGACGGGGGGGCCGAGCGGGGCCCTGACGTCACCCGCGGCCTGTGGGGGCGCAGGGGGGGCCCCCCGTCGCTCCCTCACCCCTATCCGTGTTTCCTGCTCTCCAGGAAAATGTTCATCGGAGGCCTCAGCTGGGACACCAGCAAGAAGGACCTGACGGAGTATCTCTCGCGCTTTGGCGAGGTTGTGGATTGCACAATCAAAACAGATCCGGTCACTGGAAGGTCGAGGGGGTTTGGATTCGTGCTTTTCAAGGATGCTGCCAGCGTGGAGAAGGTGGGCGCTTTTCCTGCGGGCCGATGGCATGAAGCCAGCTTGTGTAGCTGTAGCTATCTGAGACTTTGTTTCTTTGTCTGCTTTTTAGGTGTTGGAGCTGAAGGAACACAAACTGGATGGAAAGTTAATAGATCCCAAAAGGGCAAAGGCGCTGAAAGGGAAGGAGCCACCCAAAAAAGTGTTTGTTGGTGGGCTGAGTCCAGATACATCTGAAGAACAGATTAAGGAGTACTTCGGTGCTTTTGGCGAGGTATAGTATGTTGGCATATAACTTCTCTGGTTCTCGATTGTAGTCTTGCCTCCCTCTTAAGAAAGAATTTGTGAGAAGGGAGTCGGCCAAAACTAGAAGTAAAATTTAATCTGTATGCTAATGCTTTCATAAAATTGTAATGGTCTGATTTATAGCTCCCAGAAGTAGTCAGTGTAGATTCTTGCACTGCCAGATGGTTCTAGTGGCATAAAAAGTTGCTCGCAGATTTCACGCATTGTTTATATTCATTTTGTTTTCAGATTGAAAACATTGAACTTCCCATGGACACAAAGACGAATGAAAGGAGGGGTTTCTGTTTTATCACATACACAGATGAAGAGCCAGTAAAGAAGTTACTAGAGAGCAGATACCACCAGATTGGTTCAGGGAAGGTGAGAAAACTCTTGTTCTTAGCATGTGAAATCTATCTCTGTAGGCTTCTATGAAAGCAGCTCACAAAATGCTCTTGGAATTCTTGATAAGTTAAAGGATTTCTGTCCTTGCAGTGTGAGATCAAAGTAGCACAGCCCAAAGAGGTGTACAGGCAGCAGCAGCAGCAGCAAAAAGGAGGGAAAAGCAATTCTTCTGGTGGACGTGGAGGTGGAAGGGGGCGTGGACGGGGTGAGTGTTTTCAGTGGTTCTATTGATGTAAGTACTTACCTAACACTCGGGTGTTTGTAGATATCCCAGGCTGCAGGATGTGTGCAGATCTCATGTGTAAATCAAATCGTAAAGTCGCCTTTTAGTAAGTGGTGTTTTGGTGGTTGTGGTTGCTTGTTGAAGCTGGGGAATGACCTCTTGGCTCTGCTTGCCTTCAAGAGGCAGGACGGATGTGGGTACTTTTGCACAACTTTAGTGGACAGTGTAGCCAGCGCAGTTACACTTTCAACTGAAAGCGATACACTGATTTGGCCGTGGAAGAAGCCGGCTGCTGCTCCTTAAATGGATCAGAAGGAGTCAGCTCTTGTGTTACAGGCTAATGCATCTCAGTCTTTAAAGGCCAAGCAGTCACAACTTGCACCTTGCAGTGAGGCTTGCCCTGTGCTGTCTCTTGGTGCTGAGGCAATTACTGATTACTCTCGTATCCAAAAAGTTAGATGAAGGGGCATGGGAGAGGAGGGAAATAAGTTTTGAAACTTATACTTGTTGTACTTGGTTTCAGGTCAGGGACAGAACTGGAACCAAGGATTTAATAACTATTATGATCAAGGCTATGGGAATTACAATAGTGCTTACAGTGATCAGAGCTACAGTGGCTATGGAGGCTACGACTACTCTGGGTACAACTATCCCAACTATGGATATGGGCCGGGATACACCGATTACAGTGGTAAGTGGTTTTGCCCTCATTCCCGATAACAAGAGCATGCATCCCCTTTCTGGAGCGCTGCTCTTACTCGGCCCATGGCTCTAAAGATGAGATCTCTTGGTGTGCTGCTGTGTGTAAAGTCTCCTTCTGAGGCTGGGTGTTAACACTTGTGGGTTCTGTTTTTTTCCCCACGTTACCTCCAGGCCAACAAAGCACGTATGGGAAGGCGTCCCGTGGCGGCGGCAACCACCAAAACAACTACCAGCCGTACTAAAGCAGTACCTAGTACCTGACAAACAGGTGTGTACATGAGCGCGAGCTCCACTCCCACTATCTCTAATCTAATTTAAAGATCAATAGACAAACGAAGAGTAAAAACTTGCCTAGCATGACTTTTCCTTTAATTAAGCTTTTTGTTAACTTTAAAAATATTTTTTTTTTAAAACCAGCTTTGCCTACGTGTCTATAGATCTTTAACTTTGTAAAAACGTGACTTTATCTTCTTTAGTACTTCAGAAAAACATAAGAGTTTTTCTGGTTTGCGTTGTGTACCAGGTGGTCTAGAGGAATAATTAAACTTATTAGAAGTATTAACAGGTAAAGTACTGAAATGGGTACAACTTAAGGAAAACAAGAATGTTGTCTTCTAACTCTGACATTATACCTTGTTTGTACCCGCCAGCGGGAACTTCATTGCAGGCCGTGTGTCACCCTGACCACGTCTATCTCTGGGGTCGCACGTTGCAGGCAGAGCGCAAGGCATACACCAGAAAACGCTGTCCTGTGGTATGGTCTCTTCCAACTTCATGTACCAGCGTAAAGATTAAAGTGGAAAACTTCAGACTTTGGCTTCTTTTTTTAATCTTTTTTGGAGATTAAGTGTCTTTAACTTAAATGGTTTTTTACAGGAGTTAAAGTACATAAATGCCTTTACAGCTTAATCATTTGGTCTTCTGTTTAGTGTTGTATTTCAATTGTGGAACCTCATTTTAAATGTGCATTCTTTAAGATTTTAATGCTTGCTTTTTTCTTTTTATAGCTAATAGTGAAATCTGCAAACCAAAACGAACTTTTAAATCTGGATAAACATTAAAGATCATATGCATATGGACTGTCTTAACTAAAGTGACCTGACTTGTGTTGCACATAAGTCGTTACGTTGTATAAATAAATAAATAAACAAAAAGCCTTTTGGCAGTGTTTCTAGTGGAAAAGAAAGTGATTCAGAGCCTGCTTACTTGTCTAAATTGAATGGCTGTTGTTTTGGTGCAGCCTCCTGGACGGGCTGAATGGCAATATTTGGGAAAATAAATTACTGATGGGTGACTTAACAAACCTCTTGTGTTACCTTAACAAATATGCATATGATCTTTAACAGTGAAGAAAGGAATATATAGAAGACTTAAAGCAGTTCATGAAAATGGACCTTTTAACAATCCTGTAGTAACTGTCACAGATCTGACATGCATTTTGTCTTGATTTTTTAGGTAGAGATACTGCAACAAAAAGCCATCTTGCAGCGCATTGTGAATGAATTGAGGGTGGCCTTCGTGAGAGGAGATGACTATTTTATAAAAGACTTTTAGTGTATGACACAACTGTGTCCAACTGTACATAGCGGCCGACTAGTTTTCTTTTATGGTTTTTACTTTCTTTTTGCCATTCATGTTATGACACAATGTGGACTTGTGTTTATACAAACTTTATTTGTATAATTTCATGTTAAAAGATTCTCTAATAAATGCTTACTTAAGTGAGTGTGTAGTCTTGCTGTCACCTTAAAGTGGCATAAGTATAGTTTTAATTGCATAGGAAGGCAGTTACCTCTCTGGAGATCAGGGTTACTATGAGAGCAGATCCCTATACCCCATTCTTCCTCCTGATCTGTCCTGAGAGCACCGCAGTGCTTGGAAATCAGCATCAGTGCGGAAGATGGCAGTCCTGTCCTGCCCTCTGCAGTAACAAGGAGAGTGTGGTCTGTGGCACAATGCTGCTGTTTTTGTACATCTTAGGAGGGATCTAGAGCTATAGCAGCACATTTTTAATGCTGATAGTACTGCTTGAGGAGTTGGAGCTTTCCAGGGTTTTTCAAACATTTAAAACATCAACTATTCTCGAACCTGGCTTATTTACTTTTCTACACCACTTCTATTCCAGTTCCAAGCAGGAGCATACAAGTTCTTGAACTTTGAGGTCAGCAAGTCTTTTCTGTCCAACTTGATCCAAGTTATATGCTGTGCTGTACTCTTCTCACCTGGATCAGAAAACAATTTCCCATCCAGTGCACACTAACAAGCAACAACTTAAAAGCCTGAGTGCAAGATTGCTGGAGCAGGAACACTGACTTAACCCAGCATGTTTCTGGATTGGGATGGGTAAAGGGGCACATATACCTAGTCAAGCATCAAAATAAACCTTGCTTGTTAAAGCTCACTGATGTCACTGGCTTCAAACTAAAGAATTAGCACGAAACCACAACAGTGTCTTAAGTTCATCTGCATTTGTGGGTGCAGCTGGATCCAGCACGGTCCACGGCAACTGAGGGGTTGAGGGAGACTTGTGCCACAAGGATGTGGCTTCATTGCTACAGGAGGTTGTTAATACACAAAAAACAAACAAACAAAAAAAACCCCCACCAAGCTCTACTTGGCCATAGTGAAGTGCAGCTGGAGTACTGTGTCCAGGTCTGGGCTCCTCAGCACAAGAAAGGCCAGGGGCAGGCAGAGGGTGCAGTGAAGGGCCACAGAGAGGGTGAGGGGGCTGGAGCATCTCTCTCACAAGGAGAAACTGCAGGAGCTGGGCCGGTTCAGTCTGGAAAGACGAGGGCAATGCACATAAATATCTCAAAGGCAGGAGCCAAGAGGACGGTACCAGACATTTTTCAGTGCTGCCCACTGACAGGACAAGGAACGCCAAACCAAAACACAAGTTCCACTTCACCATGAGGAAGGACTTCTTAAGCGGAGGGTGGCAGAGCACGAACAGTTTCCAAAGAGGTTGAGAGACCCTCTCTGGAGCCATTCCAAACCCACCCCGACCTGTTCCCGTGTCACCCGCTCCAGGTAGCCCTGCCTTGGGCGGGGGGTCGGACTGGACGATGCCCAGAGGCCCAGCCCAGCCCCACCGATTCTGTGGCGGTGCCCGCGGTCCCCCCGGGCCGTGCCGGAGCTCCCCCCGCGCTCCCTCACGGCTCCCGGGGGCGGTGTCACGTGTCCCGCCCGCCGCGCTCCTTCCGGCCGCCATTTTAGGTTGGGTCGGTGGCGGCGCCATTAAAAACAGGGCGCAAGAGGAGGAGGGATCGGCGGGATCGGCGCGCTCGGCCGGGGCCGCCAGCGGGGCCGGGGCCTCGGCGGGGAGGCGGCGGCACCGGGGGTGGCCGGTGCGGGGCGGCGGCGCCATGTCGGATCAGCAGTTCGCTCTGGACTCGGCGGCGGTGGCGGCTGGCGCCGGGGGCAGCGCGGCGGAGCCGGCGGAGCAGCCTGAGGGGCAGGCGGGGGCGGGGAGCACCGATGGGGGAGGCGGCGGCGGCGGCGGGATCGAGTCTGAGGGAGCCAAGATCGACGCCAGCAAGAACGAGGAGGACGAGGGGTGAGCGGCGGGGGTGGGTTGTGTGTCCCGGGCGGGGCCCGGCGCCCCCGGCCCCCTTGGCCGCCCTGTTTGTTTACTTGGCGCCTCGGCGACGTCACGGGCCGGGCCGAGTGGCGGGGGCGGTGTCCGGTCCCGCTGTGTATAAACGGGGGGATGTGCCTCGAACTGCAGACCTCTTTTAGTTATTTTTCTTGTTAACGGTGCTTTTTCTATGAGTTGAAGCGCGGTGCGTGCGTGCAGACCGTAGCTCGGTGTAGCCGAGTGCTCTGGTTGCAGTCGCAGCGTTGCCCTGTGCTGCAAACATTACAGTGTGTCAGCTAAGTGCCAGAGGCGTCAGACACCGGGACTTCTTCCCAGCTTAAAACATGTCTCTGCTGCTCACGGAACTTGCTGTCGGGAGGATTATGTTAGGTGTTGTCCGAACTTGAGAAGTAAGAGTTGAAAAGGCAGGAAGCGAAGTCGGGGGAGGTTCACGTTATGCATCAGGAAGAGGTTTTTCACCTAGAGGGTGGCTGGGCACTGGAACAGGCTCTACAGGGAAGTGGTTACAGCACCAAGTCTGACAGAGTTCAGGAAGCACTTGGAAAATGTTCTCAGGCACATGGTGTGAATCTTGGGGTGTCCTGTGCAGGGCTGGGAGTTGGATTTGATGATTCTGATAGGTCCGTTCCAACTCAGCATGTTCTATTACTCAGTTTATGGAGAGTAAAGGCAACTTTTAATCTTCGTAGGGTCTCTGCCTGGGACAGTGTCCCTTTTGTTTTGCCGGTGAAATTTGTGTGTAATAAATCCAGTGACAGGACAGGCTGATGTGCTCTGCTGTCTCCTGTCGGGCTCGTGAGAAACTCGAGCTGCAGGTCTGGTTTTGGTCAAGGCAGAAAATAACCTGGATAAAGGAGCACTAACCACTGTGTCCTGCACATACCTACTGCAAAACCTTCCTGAGTGTCTTCCTGCTTCTGTGATAACCTGGGATGTTGCTGAGAGAAATGTTAATAATCTGGGATAATGCAGAGAGAGAGAACGGGAACCCTTTTTTGAGTATTTTGCTGGGATTAGCAAAAACTAAAAGGGTTTTGTTGCTTCTGTTCTTAACAGCTTCAAATGCCTTTGGAGTTTGCGTGTTTGTTTTACTGATTACCCTTGAATATACACCAGTGAAAGGGTTTTGTTGGGCAAACTCAGGTGCTTTTGAGGCAACAGAGCCTAGAAAAGGCTGTCTCTAAGTGGTGCAGTGACACTGGGCAGCAATTACATGTATCACACGTTGATTTGTAGTCTAGTTCAGTCTTTTTGACCTGTCAGTTCTTAATCCTGTACAGGAAAGAGTGTTTTAACAACACTTCTGGTGGTGAAAGAGGAAAAGCGTATCTGTGATACCTTGTTTAGCTAATTCTGATGTTTGAAAGCTTTCCCAGTGCACTTCTGGTAGCTCATTTTGCAAAGCTGTGTGTGCTGATGTGGCTTAGACCAGTCAGGCTGTGGGCTAGGAAATGTATTTATTTTACAAGCTTTTGGCAGTGCTGTGACACTACTCCTGCATTGTGCTCATGTTTGTGGTGTGGCCTTGACCTGAGCTCGGTTTTGCCTTGCAGCAGTGGTTTATGTAGGGGCAGACTGAAGCAGCTGTGGTTTACTCCTCTGTGACTGGGCTCAAAGGTGCAGTTACTGGGGGGAGAGGTGAAAAACCTTCAGAGGCTTCAAGCTGGTGTTGTTGGTGTGCCTGTCCTTAGGGACACAAAGCAGCGTGGGTATCTTGAGACAGGTGGTTTGTGTAGCAAGTGTCAATTCAGCAGTAGCTGCTGGAGCATTGCTACCCCCCTTGTGTCAGAAACACGATGCTGCATCCTCTGTGTCTTCTGTTTGACTGCTTGAAAATCCCTCCACAGAACAGCAAACAAGCTAAGGACCCTAACGATGGGTGAATAAAGAGCAGAAAGCTCCTTTGGTTTACTGTGTGTACTGGTATGAGGCTGCTGGTTTACCAGGGTGGACTTGAAGACAGTAAGAAGTCACAG
Organism: Turdus rufiventris; assembly: GCA_013186435.1. NCBI lineage: Eukaryota > Metazoa > Chordata > Aves > Passeriformes > Turdidae > Turdus > Turdus rufiventris. The sequence continues at coordinate 5,719,853 of PYHW01010582.1, read as the reverse complement.
CTGATAAAAAGGGCTGTTGGTACTTTGTTGAAGAGAGATCTGGAACTAATTGGAAAAGTGGATAAAGGGATGGGGAATTGGTGCTCCTTCGTTATAGTTTTGGAGACCTGTTCTAGAAATATCTGAAGCTCCTGAAGCCCTCATCTGTATGGGTGTTTGTCAGAAATGGAATGCTCTTGCTAGTTCTGTTAGATCAAAGGTAATTCAGCAGAGGTAGTTCACAGGAGCAGCTTTTGATTTGAGAGAGTTCGAGTTGTGGAGGTGCAATGCTCTTTTACATGATTGGCAGGAATATTTGTGTGTGGGAAGTGGAAGGGTTGGAAACATGAGACAGTGGTTTTTCAGGTTTTCTGATAACTGTGCCTGATTGAGAAATAGGTTGGGACAGTGAAAATGGGCAGAGCTTTGTTGAAAGCTCTTTTATAGATCATAATGGATCATATTTTTTTGGTTAGAGCTCACAGTAAAATCTTCTTTATCAGTATTAGAAGTGATCATCTCAAATTAAATCCTCTTTTGAATGGGTTCCTAAACCCTATGCTTAATAACCTGGAATATTTCATTTATGTGTATACTGGCTTGATTATTAATCTTTTAAATTTTTTTTCATGTTTTACTAACATGGTGGTATAGTTATGATTTGATTCTAAGCTTCTAATGTGCTTTTGAAAATACAGGTTATGAATTAAGTGCTGTACACATCTGCCCAGCAGCACTGGTGCTGTAGAAATATTGGGAAGACATTCTCTTGAGGATACATAAAGTTTTTGTGAGGAAAGAACTTCTGACCATCCAATACTTTGCCTTTTTTAACTGCTTTCTGGGGAAGGAAACTTGACTAAACTTTATTTATTCTAGTTTATTAATTTGTGGATGTGTCTAGTCCAGACTGGTAGATAAATGCTTCTGTTTTAACCACACTTCCTTAAAAGTCTAATCTGCCTCTGTGTGTTTCATGAGCAGTTGTGTGGAGGCTCCACAGATAACTGAATGGAATTAAACCTGTGGTGGAGATGCAAAGAAGTAGAGAAATATCTTTTTTTGTCACTACTAGTGGTTTCTTGGGACAGCAGAGTAAACAGCTGCTGGAGAGGAGAGTGAAAAATGTTTGTGTATGTGGAAGTCTTTATCAGTCCTGGCCAGAATCATTTAAGCAACTTGTCAAAAAAGTGCAGGCCCGTGTGTGTAGTGACATGACTGATAAAATCCTGCCAGCTCCATGCATTAGATAATTGAGCTCAAAGCTTGGCAGTGCAGGATTTTGGGTAACACACGTTTACAGATTGACCAACTTGTCTTAACAGGAAGATGTTCATTGGTGGCCTTAGCTGGGACACAACGAAGAAGGATCTGAAGGACTACTTCTCTAAGTTTGGTGAAGTTGTAGACTGCACTCTGAAGTTGGACCCCATCACTGGGAGATCGAGAGGCTTCGGCTTTGTGCTCTTCAAAGAGTCAGAGAGCGTGGATAAGGTAGGATTAATGTAATGAAACATTGGTATCAGAGATAAAGCACTCGCTGGGGTGACTGTAGGTGTTGTTTGTACCTCTTCTGGTAAAGATGATTCGGGGGTGCAGCATGTTGAATGTGCTTGTTGAAAATGCTTCCTTCTATCTTTCTCATGATGCTGTGTCCAGGGCCAGCAGTGATTCCTGAGGTATGGATTTGGGCACTTACAGGTTCCGCAAGCCATTGGACTTGGGCACTTGAAAAATACAGTGTAGAAATGTCTGCTGCCTGCTGCTGTGAATGCTCTTTGCAGCATTTGCAAAGAGCTTCTAGTCTTTGCATGCCAGAGCTGTAACGTGAGCCCTTAGAGTAGAGCCAGTAGCTTTGATACACTTGGGCTTTATCCAAGCAAAAATTTGCTGTTAACTTTTCTAAAATGCTGAGGATACAGCACATAGAAAAGTTTTCACCTTCATAACCTTCGTGATAGCTCAAGTATAGATCTTTTACTTCGTGAGGTTTGAAGATGAGAAGAGTCCCTTTTGAGAAATGTTACACCCTTGCTTCTGCTGGGTAGTGGGTGGTTCCAGTTGTCAGAACTATCTGTGTCAGTGGATAGTGATGAAAAACATCACAGAAGTCTTTGTTTTTGTGCAGCAAATTATTGGTGTGATCCAGGTATTGAAATTGAAGCAAATTTGGCCTTACTCAAAACATCAGTGAAACATTAAGCTTTACCTGTTTAAGATTGTGTTTTAATTTTCCTCAGGTCATGGACCAGAAAGAACACAAGCTGAATGGAAAGGTCATTGATCCAAAAAGAGCTAAAGCCATGAAAACAAAAGAACCTGTG
>PYHW01010582.1:5690050-5712550 GCA_013186435.1 Turdus rufiventris | reverse complement strand
TGGAGCATGTAATAATGCTCTGAACTCTAATGAGTGGGGGATTTCTGACTTGGGTGACTCAGTGAAGATAGTGGTCTGTACAAAAGTCAAGAAAGTAGTCCACAATACAGAAAACTATGATGCAGAAAATATGGATGGATTTTACCTATTGTTTATCTTTAGCAGCTGCCATGATTTTGGAAGATGTCCAGCAGAATGTGTCATGAAAATGGGCGAAGTAATCAGTAAGCATACCCTGGCTTTTAGTTTCCTTTGGAACTTGGTGACTATTTGGATGTTGATGTAGCACTAGAGAATGCCACAGAGAGATACTTAGTGGGCAAATTGCTGCAAGTGAGCTTGAGTCTAACTTCATTTCCAGGGAGCAGACCTGTGTTTAAACTGCTATTCTGTCTCTGAAACAAAAATACTAAAAGCTAGTTTAGAGGCTGGCTCACAGCAGGGTAACATTTAGAATACCCTGTATCTGACTGAAGACTTCTGCACCCAATTCCTGCATGTCAAAGGTTTGCTTGTCACATTGCCGATTCCTGGTCAGTTCAGAGTAGAGCTGTAACAGTGACTGTACAGTGTATTAGGTTGAAAGAAGTGGAACAGCACAATCTGCCTGGTCTCAGGCACAGAGTAAGCAGGGGTTTTATGCTGCTAAAGGTTTGAGCTTTGCTTCTAGTTAGGTTGATGTAAGCTGTAAAAAAAATCTCTTGATTGCCCTTCTGAGTTAGGACCAGAAATGAAAAGTGTCCAACCAGGCCTTTGCCTGGGACAGTCAGCATGTGGGCTGAGGGCCTGGTTGTACCTCGTGGGGTGTGCAACACCCTTGTCATGGTAGTGTTTGCTGGTGCTGTGAAGGGTGAGGTACTAAATGGGAAAATAGATAATAAAACCTAGGGAAGGTTACTGGTCAGCTGGCTTTGTAATTAATTGGTGTTTTGTTAGGAGCAACCATAGAGCTAGATGAACATATAATAACTTGTCATTAGCTTGTTCTGTGAGCAAGTGAAGACATAGGGAGTGCTGTAACCACCTGGGTCATGTCAGGTTACTCATTTACTTTTATGGCTCCTTCAGAAAAAAAAGGTGTGTCTGAAGTATGGCATGTTCCATATGCATCTGCTGTTTCCTTTACAGTAAGAAATGAAAACACAGTTCTCTGCTTGTCAGCTTAGCTCATAGGGGTGTGGAATTAACCCCTGAGCAGGGAGGGAACTGTCACCTGGACTTTCCTCCTACCTGCTACTTGCAAACAGCTGCTGTCTCCAGTCCTTTCCTAAGTCCTTAATTTTGGTCCTTTTGTAGCATTCAAATAGGACTGAAAGCAGATTGATTGGACAAGTGTGAGATGGATTTACATACTCAGAACAGTGAAATAAGCCTGTGGAGATTGTGCATGCTGTTTCAGCTTTGTTTAACCTGTGCTTTGCAATGCTTGGCCAGTACTTACCATGAATTCCTTGTGTATGAAGAGTGTAGCCTATTCTACATTACATGCTAGCAGTTCCCAATAAATGTATTAAGCCTTTCTATTTTTCAGTCTTTACTAGTTCTCAAATGCATTTGGCTACAGGAATGTATTCTTTGTCCCTAGTCTTTGTTTCTTCCCTGTTGAAGAACTGTTCTTGATGATTTACTGAACACTTTGAGCCGTGTATTTGTATGTATATACTTCTCGGAGAGACTCTACTGCTTAGACTTCTTGAAGGACCTTCCCCAGGTAATGTTCTTCTGATCCTGCAGCTGGATAACATCCTGAATGCTCTCTGAGTGTGTTTTGGGGCAGGGGTGGGTTACACAACCCCAGCTACTGCTCGGGTGTCCAGTACAGCTGCACACAGCTTAGCAAGGAAAGCAAGTAACATACAAGTGTTTAATTAGGTTTTAGTATTAGAAAAACTTGGAAGTTTCAGGAAAGGAGGCATCTGGAGCCTTCTCTGTCAGCTGTGCTAGAAGAGCTGTGACCTTTCTGTTGGTGCAGTGTCATTATCACTGCACAGCTTCGCTATCTCACTGTGTAGGCAATGAAGTGTTGTGTTGGCTGAGCTCTTTGGTTTCCAGATGTAGGGGAAGTTAAAACCAGTTTTGGCTCTTGTGAGTGATGAGGAGGAACGTTTTTCTAGTGACCTTGGAGTTTCAGTCTTGTAAATTGGAATTTGCAGTTTCTAAGCCAGGAGTTCCTTTTGGCAGATCATAGTCTCTCATCATGCTGCCTTGCTGCAAAAAGGTAGCTGAGCTGGGATTGTTCCTGCTCTGTGCTACACCTCTGGAAGCCCAGGGCTGGTTTTCACCTGAAATGCCTTATCACAGAAATATTTGTAAACTTTGTGCTTGAAGTTGGAGTTGGAAAGGTTCACTGTGCATCTTCTGTAAGGTAACATAGTCCTTCCAACCTTTAGACGTAGAGATAGAACTTGTATTTTTCCTTGCTGGAGGAATGGGAGGGCTTCAGTGTCCCGTACAAGTGGCATGTTTTGGTCAGGCTCGTAGTCTCAGTGAGTGATCCCAGCAGCTTGGCTTCCCTACCTTCTATTTCTGTGATACTTGATCCTGGTCGGTTATCCCAGCACTGGAGCAGCCAGGTGATAATGTACTCCCACAAATGTGTTTGCTGCAAAAGACCTGTGAACTGTTGTTTTCAGGACACTGTTCTGTGGATGGTTTTCTTTTAGATGGCCATTGAAATTCATGTCTTGCTAAGAAATACTATCAGTTCTCTCTTAAAGCTGTGGGTTTGTGACTGAGTAGCAAAGCCTTTTGAGAAAATGTCCTTTTCTTAGAAAGCAAAGTAAACTTGTGGATAGAGATTTGCAACCAAATAACCATCAAAAAGTGACTTCCCTCTATAGCTCAGTCTAGCCTTTTTAATGAGGAAAAAGTAACATTCTTTTACCTCACAGTTAGAAATTGTGTGATCCTGGTACAACCCTTGAAGAAAGCCAAGGCAGAGATGCTGGGCACAGGGGCAGGGAAAGACACTTGGACCTTTTTCCAGCGCTGGGCAGATGTGTTGACCCCTGCTGGACTGTACTCCTCAGCCCTTCAGTGCTCTGGGAAAAGAGGAGGGTTCTTGTGCACCTCTGGGCTAGCACAGGAACCTCGAATGTAGTTCTGATGCTCCTGAAAAGAGCCAACTTTCAGTGGAGATGCACCTGCACCGAGAAGTGCCAAAGGTTGGGAATATGGCATCACTGACCTGAACCCAGCACAGCACTCATGCATGGGCTGTGGGTGCATGAGAAGCAGCTGCTCCTGTGTGAGCTGATTTAGCACTGGGGCATGGATTAATTGGGTGCTCATGTGAGCTGTCTCGAGGCTCGTTTGTCAATACATTGAGTGCTTGTGCATGAAGTGATTGGGAGGCTGAGGTATAAATAAATTGGGCACTAATGCATAAGCTAATTGGGCACTAATGCATGAAGTTTTAGGGCATTCATGTGTGCAGTGATGGGATGCTGTTCATAATTTCATGGGCTGTTCATGCATAAATCTATTGTGTGCTCATACATGAACTGATCAGGCGCCCATCCTGCATGCCATAGCTCCTGCAGTATCTACTCAGCCATTGCACACTGGCTGGGCTTTGTGTTTGCTGCTGGCTGGGAATACATGGACATTCAATCACACATCTCTGCCTCCAGTCCTGGCTGGCCAGCAAGCACAGAACAGAATTTTCTGCAGGAACTGGCCTAGAACAAATCCAAACCCAAACAAGCTTTTGGCCAGGAGATGACAACTGTGTGACAGGCTATCAAAAAATAGCTTTTATTTTCTGTATCCAAGGGAATTGACAACACTATGCTGTAAAAGATGATGTTGCTCTCGCCTGCCCACAGACACAGAGCACATATTTGCAGCCAGAGCTGTCAGAGAGCTTGTGATGAGATCCATGGGGTTGATGGTGTGCTGGCCTGGCTTTTATAGTCCATTAAATGAATTGAGTGCCTGTGCAGAGACACTAGAAACCTGGACCCTGGTTTCTCCTGATTCCCAGGAGCTGCATGGCAGCCTTTTTGGGAAGGCAGTGGGTGTGTGAGGTTGAGAGCTCTTGATTTTCCAATGGAAGTACCTGTGTCCTCACAAAAACACATTGTCCCACCAGTACTCCCACTCTTCTGGCCAGTGGTGCTGTGTAGAGCTGGAGTTACAAGAAGCAGGAGCTGACTTCAAATAACTTCCAACTGGAAACATGCTGGAAAATATCCTTCATCAGCAGCTACTGGAAGAAGCAGGAGCAACTCTTTCTGGGCATCCAGTACTAGAGGTAGAGCTTCAACAAAGTGGAGCTGGAATGAACTGGTAGTCAAAATAAGCTTATGTCCATTAGCTGGAGTTGTAGGAAGCCACAACTGCCACAAGAAAGCTGGCGTTTCAACAGGCTGGACCTGATATCACCTTCAACTGAAAACTAGCCAAAGCTATAGGAAGCTGGAGTGTTCAGTAACTGGAACTGAAATCACCTGAACTGAGCAGCAGCAGCAGCATCATCTCTCATCACAACTGTGCAGGAGCTGGAGCTGCAGGACAGAGATGGAGTTTTAAGAAGCAGCAACTGAAGTTAGCTGGGGCTGAACCCTCTGTCAGCAAGAGCTGCCCCAGTCAGGGAGCAGGGCAGGCTCTGAGAAACAAGTCAGCAGCTCATAGCTGAAACCTGCTGCTCTTATCTCTCTTCAAGTGATGCTTATCTGATGACAAACTTTGTAGTGAAACAAGCAGCTCCTTTAGTGAAAGGGGGAAGGTACAACCCCAGCAGTGTGACATTTAATCCTTTAAGCAGGTCTGATTATTAAGGGTTTTTACTGCTTTAAACTGCCTTTTCTAAGCCTTTGGTTGAAATTCTATCCTTGTGGCCTTTCTAATTGTATTTATACTTTCACTTGACACTGGGTGGCAGCAGCTCTATGAACACGCTATTCCGTAATCCATTTCTTTCTCCTTTTCCTCTTCCTTCTCCTTCAATATTTTCACAGTTCAAGTACCAGACCAATAAATTGGATGTGCTTATCACTTTTTGACATTTCTACATATACTTATGCAGAATAATTAACAATTTAGCTGTTGTCCTTCTCTCCTTTTAAAAAGAGGAGAAAAGTGCATTTTCATAAAATTTCTGGCTCAAACGTTCCTTGAGGTGGTGAGGGCACTGAAAATGCCACTCTGGTTTCTGACTTTTGCCTTGCCTGCCTGATGGGCACACCCATACTATTTCCCTTTCAAGCTGCTTTATTTCCAGATCCTCTGCTCTTCCTGTTGCATTTCTTGGTTGCAAATTTCAGACTCCCACGTGCTCCCCCTTGTCCTTAATGTGGCTGTTAAATTAGTTAAATCAGTTAATCTAATCCGTTGCGTTGCTGTTAATGCTTTTGCACATTATCAGAGCTGTTAAATGCAAGTTTCTCTTTCCAGGGTTCAGTCCTCTTAAGGGATAGGATGATCATTTCATCCAAAAGTGCCAGATTGCACGATTACACCTACCCCTAGAGCAATTCTTGTGGAACTGTCTTTTCTTCCCTTTCAAAATTCCTTTTCTTTGTTGAAATTGCCATGCAGACAAAGGAAAACAAATCCTTTGTGGGGAAATCAGCAAGTCACCAACCACTATCAGCATGTGAAAAAAAGGACAGGCTAAATCCCAGCTTCTTTTAGCTCGAGACCATTAGGAGTATTTTGCTTTAAGAGACATTTGAGGAGTGTGCAGGGAAGAGACAATGATAATTGTTTTTTGTTTGGATGGTTTGTTTTTTTTTTTATGCTCTACCTCTATACATCAAATGCAAGCAGCAGCACCCTGGTAGGTTTTAGGCAGAAGGAACTTGAAAATCATTAAGCCATTTTTTGGCCAGCATGAGCTCATATCTGCAAGCCTTCTCTAAGGGAAATTGACTAGGAGAAAAGTAAAATTTATGTGCAAAACAGGTTAAAAAGTGTTAAAAACTGGAAGACAAAAGTGCTTTTCTCCTGGCTGAGAACACAGGCAGTTGCAGACAAAATGCTTTTCACTGCTGTGTCGTGGTAATGAAAAAGAGCTTAACTCTCAGGTGGGGGGCTCTGTGAACGCCGGTCTTGGTTTTAAGGACAGACAGAAGTGCACAGGCTCACTGTACAATAGGATTCACTTTTTAATCCAGTGGTCACTCCTGGGCTTGGTGTCATTAGGACACGTGGGGGATGCCACCTGCTAAGCTGGAAACAGGCTTGGATTTTCGGTAGGCATCAGGCTCTGCACGCAAAACCAGATGCAGGAGTTTCCGACAGTTGTCTTGTAACAGCTGCTCAAACAAATCCATAGTTTATAAAATTCGGTGTGACAATGCCTATTGGTAAGAATCTGACAAGCTCTCCCAACTGAATCTAATCAATTTGTAGCGAGCTTGTTGCAAAATAGATTTCAGAGAGCTTGACACAGTCACAGCACATCAGGAGTCACAATGAGCTCACATTTGGGAATTCTGCCAAAGGATGTACCTGACCCCTGAGTTAAATCCTGCTGCTGTCTTGCTGCTATCCCCAAGACAGACAGCTGGGCAGCATTTATGTGGCAAACAACTGCTAATGGGTTTACAAGAAAATAATTACCTACCTTTTCCGTGCCTGGTGTGCAGCTCAGTTTGCTTTGAACTTGTAACTCCGTGTCTGGCACCATCTTGCACATGAGTACAAAAGAACCAAGCCCTCATTTCTCACCTTTGATTACAAGAACAGCACCACAACCATGGGAATCACATCCCTGAATGTGGATATGCAACCGCTTCATTGGTGACAAATATAACTGGGAAACAAATTTCTGTACTGGGTGCATTCCAGTGTGCATGTTGATTTACCCCTACTGGTTTAGCCCTGCATCAAGATGTAAAGACATCACTCAGAAATATTCAGATCCGTGCCAGGAAACAAAACAACTGTGCTACATTCAGGCACAAGAAACATAAGAGAAAAAGGGTGCAAGTCTTGTGCTGCCTTGCAAAAAGTGGGAAGGGAAGAGGATTTCAGGACGGTATGCTACATTATAGTTGGGAAGGCTGGTTTTAATTTTCTCTTCTTTCCCACATTTTCTACACAATTTTGAGGAAGCCAAATTGTCAAACTGTCAGAGGTTTCAAAACCCGAAGTAACGCACAGCTCTTCAGAGTGACATCAAAATCACCAAGGGACTTAAATCTCTCAGGACTTTGTCAAAGATAAAAATTCTTCTTGCCACTGCACTGCATCCTCTCACTCTGCTGCTGTTCCTGCCTCTCTGAAGTGCTCACCTGCATCACCACTCTGATCTGGTAGCTGGGGGAATTTACTTTCATCTCACCAGCCCAGGGTAACTGTTCCCTCACCTCTGTTCGCTGTCAGGAACAACCTTCATCCTTCCTGCCTCCTAAGGCAGGTTCTCTTGTGGCAGAAGTGCAGGGAAAAAGCACAGCTACAGCTGAGTTTCTGAGGGAGCCACACCATGAAAGCAAAGCTGACAGGACAGAAAGGCAAAGCACAGATAAGAACAGCAAGGACAGAACTCAGACAATTACTAACATATTCACAAAACCTGAACGTCAAAATCTGTTATTCAATGACTTTAAATTAGGAAATTCAGCAATAAGCATAATTTGATCATCATCCTGATTGTCCATTCAATTCTCCTATCATCTCCTGCACTGTGACATTACTTAAGCCTGACTCACTTATTCATCCTCATGTTTTACATCAGCATAACTCCACTGAAGTACATCTGTCTGTCAAAGACACATGGTGTGAGATAAGTAATATTTAGTCTCTATTGTATCAGCTTCTGCTTGTTTCTGGAAAACTTCCCCTCAGTTAGCTGCATACATACCAGAACTAGAATGAATCAAATGTACATGGGAACTCTACGTAAGTACAAAATAATCTGTGACCTCATTTATTGCAGCTTCTCGTATGTTCATTTTTTCAACATCCACTAGGGAAAGCAAAATCTGAGTGGGGGACACGCTGCAAGAAATGACATCAGTGGCTCTCTCTCCAGGGTAGGCTTCTCTGCCTCAGTCTCTTCTGAATCACTCAGACAGGAAGTATAAATCCAATCTATGAATCTGGACTTCCGTATGGAATGTGCTTGTAAAAAATTAATGTCCTTCTCGTCACATTGTAAGCTTACTTTATTTGCACACAAATAAACAAGCTAAATTAAACTTTATCAAGGAAATATATCCCACAGCTGCACAGACAATGCTAACTGCACTAAACTTATCATACAGGTATTTTTTCACTTAAAAAACATATATATATCTCCCAATAATATTTTATATATGTATAAGGAAACTACATATAAATACAATGGAAAAATACATTCAAAAGCTTTTTATAAAACTTGTCACAGTATTATTTTAGCTGTAATAAAAATATTTATGAGGGAAAGACAGATGCATGGAGAAACACAAATATCTAATGTCTAGTGCTTCATCTAAATCCCAAAAATAAAATTTAGTCTTTGGTATTACTAAACAAAGTTAAGTTGCAACCATCTACAGCTCACAGCCCCTGCCTCACTCTCTCTGATTCCACTTTGCACAGACTCTGCTGGCTGCAAGTTTCCATAATAATTTGCAAATAGGCAGAGAAACAAAACCAGCTGAATGTGTAGTGTCTTCTTTCAAGGACTCCATCCAGCCTTCATTGAATTCGATGGAAAATATTACATTGCCTTGTTCAGGCTGAAGGCTATACAAAATATTTAAATTGATTCGCTGTCAAAGCGATGGTCACCCACCAGTGAAAAATAATTATAACCATGGAACAAACCACAGAACTGTCCCTGTGGCATTCCCTCCCCCATTTTCCCCTTCCCAGTGGGAAAAGTCATGACCAGCAGCTAGGGAGATGATCCAGCAGCCATGGGTAACTAAACCCCGAGCACACAGTACGAGTTGCCCAGGAGGTTTTCCATCCAGAGTGTGAAGTGCAGTAATGCTGCAGCAGCTTCAGAATGGAAATTTAGATTGGACTTGGTCTCAGCAGAAGCTGAAATAAATCCAAGCAGTGGCTGCAGAAGCTTCCATCCCATAAACCCAGCGTGAGACCCAGGAACATCCCTATTTCAACAGCAGTCGGGGTTCATAACACAGAGCAACAGAATTTTTCCTTATAAGCCACGAATGCACAACATCCATCTGCATTTTTTTCCCTGCAAGGTAAAAGCTTTTTGTCCATCTATTTTATCTTCACACTACACAAAAGCAAAACATTTAAAGAAAGGCACATGGCTCTTTGAAGCAGTGAGGGAAATGCACAGCACAGTCTGATTCTCTAGGCAACTTCTATTATGGATATACCTTTTTGTTTGACCAGTCTCTCATTTAACCTGGTGCAAAACAAGACTGACAGAGGGGCATCTTACACAGGGATACCCTTTTAGCTCTAAATCAAATCAACCTTTCAGTAAAAGTCTCTTTTCTACACATTTCTGGATCCATGCAATACAGGACATTTTGGGGGAAAAGCGAAACACAACAGAGAAAAATAAGTGCCTGTAGTTTTAGCTACTGACAAATGTCCCAACTGTTGGCTTCTGATACCAACCTCTCCACCCAAAAAAGATGTATGGTAACCTTGTCAATATCAAAATTGTAGCTAGTGATATTTTCAGTGGCAAAACCATAGATCTGATCAATGGTATCTGAAAGTGTTCATAGAGACACTGTGTATTAAAAAAAAAATTCAGGTTACAGCTGCTGACTGAATGCATGCCCTTGTTATAAAATGCACAGATTTTGGGGGATTATCCAAACAAGTTCTGGTTCTGTACTGTCTTCTGTTCTTTAAGGAGTACTGCATAATTTGTGTAACTTCATTTTAAGCAAGAAACAGGGTAGAACTGATGCCTATGAAACACTATAAATGTACCAGAAGATTATAATGATCAGAAATCCTTGTCCCAGCCTGAAAGTTCATCTGGAGGGCTTCCCACTTCAGGTGGATAGCTGTCAAAGTAGCTGTAATCAGTCGGTCCAGACAGCTAGGACATTGAAAACACAAACAAAAGAGTGTTTCAGAAAGCACCTTTTGCAAATGTTCTCTATTGATTATGCATAATTTTTGTTGTTCCCAACATGGAAATGAAAGGCTAATATGTTATAGATGATGTCTTTCAATGGATGCAATTCCTCATTCTTTAAAAGAAATACCTCCAGTAATTACATTGTACAACAGAATAGTGGCATCAGCCTTCTTATACAAAAGGACTTCCCAAATCTTATAAAATATTTGATTTCACCCAAAGCTCTGTTAATTCAGCAAGAAAACGGGGCTACACCGCACAATTTGGACTCATAGGGTAGCTACCCAAAGCAGACCTCAGAATTACTTTTTGTTTTAAATTAAGATCAATGTGAGTTTCAAATGCTTTTCCCTAATCTTAGAGCAAAAACAAATAGGCCATTTAAAACTGGGAGCTTACTCAAGGATGTGTTGGAACTCAACAGCAGAGCACAGGAATTTGTACTCTTCACAGTAATATGGACAGTGCATCTTAATAACGTGCCCATTACCAAGGGAGATATATTTTTTCAATATTAGTTTCTGACCAAACACCATTTGTTCTAGTAATGGTGAAAATGTAATTCAAAGTATACAGGCAGAATAATATTTCCATTACTTGACTGATTGTAAGTTATGTGTTGCTCTCTTCAATTTTCACAAAAAATGTTGAACTGTAATAATTCAAATGGGAAATTTTGCTGCCACCCTCAGTTCTACTTTGTAGCCAAGCTGAGTTAGAAAAGCATTATGATACTGAAAGGCAAAGCTGAGTTAGTAAAGCATTATGACACTGAAAGGCAAAGCCAATACCTCTCTTTTCAAAGGTGATGTTAATTTCCTCACTTTCAGACTGTCCCAGTTAAAACCACTCAACCACCTGATTAAAAAGAGATGAAAGACAGGAAGACACCCAAAGAGAAAGGTTATTTTCTGAAATTATACCACAAAGAGCTGAAAATCACTTGAACAAGGGCTGTAAGAAGATTTTTTTCATGCCAACTCCTGTAACAACAGTTAGAAGGAGGAATTTGGAGCATCATCGTTGCCATACAAGGGTAGCTCCTGGACCACCAGGCACTTTGGCACTTGTGCATGGCAGACGTGCAGAGACAGGCATGTTAATACAGGCAGAAATGCAGCCATGCAGAGACTCATGTGTCTCCTTGGAATGTCACCTTTTACAGCAGGAGAAGAGGGAGACAAGCGGAAAAATCAGAGAACTGCCTTCCCCAAGCACAAAGTGTAAGGCTTAGAAACAAGTCAGATAAAAAGAGAAAGCAGAAAATGTTTAATTTACAGAGGGCTTTCTTCGTTAGAAGAAAGACTTGCATTAGAAAAATTCATTATGAGAAAGACTTCATTACAAGAAAGAGAACAAAACCCTAAAATCATTGCTCTGGAGCTCTTAACTACTCATTCTTAAAAAGTAAATGTTGAAAGGTCAAGAGGTCTGGGAGGCAGATGCTGAACAGGCATCGATTTCCCTGAGAATTGAATTAAACTCCTACATCAACCACCTGCAGCAAAAACAGTAAAAAATCAGATTTCTAGATAATCATGCTGATGATTCATGTTCATATTGTTGCTTGCTGTAGTTGCAAAAATACTCAAGAACAACAGAGATGTCTATACTTTACCAGTCTGGGTTCTAACATATCAAAAATACTTCAAATTGAACCAAATTTTCTTCTTGTAAGTCTCTTTTGCTTACCTGTGCTTCTTGATGTCATTTATTCCATTCCTCAAATTGCCTAATCTTTCTGTAGGGTTTTGCCTTAATTAAAAAAAAAAAAAAAAGAAAAAGAAAAAGAATAAGGATAAGAATATATAAAATATCCCTATTTCCAAAAGAGCATTTATAGGTGCTAACTGCTTGCATTTAACAGTTGCTCAGGGATGCAGCTTGCATAAAGCATGTGGCCTCATGAGGAAATAGAGTGAGCTGCTGCTCACTGCTCCTTTTTTCTGAGGATGGAGAAACCTTCTAGAAAGCTCAAACAGCATCACTCAGCTGTGAGAAGCAGCACAGGGAAATCGGCTGGCTGAGGTTTAGCTGCACACCCTTTTGTTTTTTTCCTGGCCAGCATGTCTGAGTTACAAAAGGAGGCAGATCAAAGTTTACAGCTACAAAGATCATTCCAGTCGTGGTACACAAGAATGCTGAGCACTCTTGCTGGTGCCATGGGTGAAATCCCACAGGAGCTGGGAACCCAAAGTCAGTGCCACCAGCCAGGTGCAGGCCACTAAATTAGGCTGGCCCTTTTGATATACATTTTGATATATTTCCATAGGACTTGAGCAGGTCTTTAAGTGCCTTAGGTTTTCTGTAGAATCTGTATGCCTAAATCATTTTGGAAGCTTTTTTTTTTTTCCCTTAACAATGTGCTTGATTTGAAAATCAAATTCCTCAGCTCTTTCCTCAGCCCCCACTTAATAAATTTTCCCAAAGATGTGTTTCAGAAAAAATTCCCAGCTACAGAGAAAGCCCAGAGCCTCTGCTGCCTCTGCAGCCTCAGAGGTGTGACACGTACAGGGGCATGCAATGCCTGCTGAATATAATCAGAATGGATCAGGCCATGCATAACAATTCCAAATGAAATTGTCAGGAATTCAGTGTTCCAGTCTGGGTTCTAAAAGAGCTCAATCTATTTACACTCAGGCTTTGCCCCTCCTACCTGCAGAGTCTGCGGATCAAATCCTCAGGTCGCCTTGTTATTATTTTAGGAAAATCCAGCTTTTCAATGCCTTTGAGAATCAAATTGTATGTCATCATTTGATCAGCCCCAGAGAATGGTGGGCTAGAAAAAGAAAGCAACACTAGTAAATGGAACATCTGGCAAGAGCAGATGTGGCCAGAACTTACCTAGGCAAATAATTGAAAATACAGAAAGAAATACGGAAAAAAGCCCACCTTCCTATTTTTACAACCCTCACCCTTTCAGCCTATTTAGGATAATAGAAAGGCTTGAAGCTGAGAAGGTACCAGGTAAAATGCATGACCACATGTGTCCCTCTAAGCCTAACTCAGAGCAGTTTCCATGTTGTATTGAGATGATGGAAGGTAAGACATGCATAAAGAAGTGTAATTTTGCAAAGCTGTCTGAAAACGGCCTTGGAAAGGTTTCTGAAAACAAACAAACTAGGTGAGAACTTTGAGTAGGAGGCACTTACCTGCCAGTGAGGAGTTCATACACAAGAATCCCAAGAGACCAAAAATCCACGCTGAAATCATGGCCTTTACTCAGAATGACTTCAGGGGCAACATACTCAGGGGTTCCACAAAACGTCCAGGTTTTCTGCCCTGATCCAATCTTCTTCGCAAATCCAAAATCAACCTGATCAAAATTAACATATGCTGCATAATGCAGAGGAGTTTTGGACTGGGAAGCTTTAAGGTCTTAATTGCCTCCACACCTCCTGCAAAGACCCCAGAGCTGCTGGTTTACAGCTAGAACAACTGCACAGAGTAGTTGGGAAGGAGAGAGAGGTAATTCCATGGGATTACTGAAAACAGATCCATCTATTTCCACAAGTAATTTTCTGAATAGTTTCCCTTTTGGGGAGAACAACCCATGATTTCCTCAAGGACATGTGATTTACTGTCCCTGGAAAGCAGTGGGTTGCTCATTGTCTGCAGAATGGATATTTCCAGCTCCCTGAAGGGTGTTCTTGTTGCACTTCTCATGGTCACAGTAAAGCATGGCAGGAGTTCTTTTCTGTGCTCCCTCTCTACAAAGAGAGGGAACCTGTGATTGTAAATGGAATCAATGAATGTTGAATGTTTGAGGCTGGACAGGGAGTTAATTCTGCACCTGGAGGTGTGGTTTCTGTTCTTACAATAAAACCATTGGGAGAATCTTTTCTTTTGCTGTTTATGCTGCAGCAAGAGCTCTCAGAGGCTGCAATTCCCCAGTTTGCCCATGGCTTGCAGTGGCTTTGCAATGCCTTTGCTGCTCACTGTGCAGTGAGAAGCCTGCCCTCTTTACTGTTGAAGCAGAGAGTTACTGCACTCCAGGATCCTGGTTCTGTAATTACCTGCTCTCTATTTATATCCCTCTGCAAAGAAACAGGATACAGGCACAAAAGGGTAACATTACAATGGATTACATCTTACCAGTTTTATATATCCTTCAGCATCCAAAATTAAATTTTCTGGCTTCAGGTCTCTGTAGATAATTCCTATTTGATGCAGATAGTCGAAAGCTTCTGTCACACACCCAACACAAAACTTGGTGGTGAATTCATCAAAGCTGCCTCTGGAACAAAAATAGTCACAATTAAGTTTTGAAAACATCTCAGTTATTAACCAGATAATGTATTATAACCAGAATATTAACCAAACTGAACCAAACATCTCTCATTGAATGGAGGACCCACTCAGTAGCCCCATGGGGCTGACTTTAAAGGGAAGGTGTTTGCTGTTACCTGTCTCTCAGCAAGCTCCACAGTTCCCCTCCAAGGCAAGCCTCCAGGAGCATGTACACATATTTGTTATCCTTGAATGTGCGATACAGCCTGTGGACACAGACAGAAGCAATTTAGGAAAAGCAAAATAAAAAGCAACACTTCCAGTGTCTTTCCTCCAGAACTCACGTGCCAAATCTCATTCCTAATAGTGCTGCCCCTGGGGTCGGCTGGGGGAAAAAAATCAAGGAAACCTTATGCTCAACTCACTTTACAACAAATGGAGAACATATCTGCTCGAGGATTCTCTTCTCAGAATAGATATGCTCTTGCTGTTTGGTGTCCACTACGTGTTTCTTCTTTATACATTTCATAGCAAAAGCCATGTTCTCATTTTTAACTTTAACCTGTGAATAAAAAATGATGAAAAATGAGGCAAAGAAAGAATGTCTTACTAAATAATTCTCAGTAGATACACTGATATCCATATTTTCCAACACAGCACAAGACTGAAATTGATGGCTGTAACCAGGGACAAATTCCAGCTTTTCTGCAGAACTGTTATGTAGGATTTTAAGCTAAGCATCAGATATTTTAGTTTCCCAGTCCCCACTCATAAAGTGAAATGTTCCCACTGTTCATTTTATATATACCAAATAGCAGCAGCTTGGTAAGTACTACATTTTACAATGAGTTTATATCACAGTGGGTCCCAATTTCAATTTAAGGTTTCTAATCACCAGCATGATACAAAAGAACAAAAAGGAGTTTAGGAAGAATGTTTACAAATGATTTTGCATTACACTGAAATATTATCCAATATGCAATAAAAAGATAGAAGTTAAAACAGGGCTTCTTAGAAATGAAGTAAGTATATATTTGTGTTCTACAGCTGGATGAGAATTCAATTCTTAGCTTAGCATTTGGATGCTGCAGTAGAATTCCAGTGTGGATTTTTTTTTTTTGTGAAGCATGAATCAGAATTAAACAGTTGATGATCTAACTACTGTAAAGGGTTATTGACTTCACTAAAAGCACAAAGACTCCTTTGATTTACTATCACCTCCAGCAGCCTGCACAAAAAGCATTCAGGTTTTGTCAGATGTTTGCAACGCAGCCAGAGGCGAGTGGGATTTAAGGCTTTGGGCTAATGAAGCTCTTGGTATCCCAGAAGCACAGATGTCCAGGCTATTGAATATGACTCAAAAGAGCCATTGCAAATTGCTGGAAATTGCCCAGTGACACAGCTCAGAGACATCTCACGCTGGCTGGAGTTGCTGTGGGGCAGGCAGAAGCAGCTCTAACAGCACAGACTGTGCGGTGCCACTCAGGCTGCTCCAGGTCCAGGCAGATTCCTCCTGGAAAAAGGCCTGCCATTCAGGGCACACAATGCAGGCAGGCATGTCTGATGACTATGTCTAGTGACCAGGAAGGTACTTTTAACAGCAGGAGATGGAGGCACACAGAATGGATTTGCTTCTTTAAACACCCAAGTCTTGTAATGTTTTTTTTAACTATGCATTGCTTTATGGAGAATTATTTCTGCCTGAGGGACACTAGCACACAGAATATCAAAATCCTTGACATTATTCAGAGGCTAAATCAGTCATCCAAGACAGAGAGCTACATGAATAATTTGAAAAGATTCTCTTACAAGCTCAACCCTTCCGAACCCACCAACACCCAGAGTTGTGACAACTTCTAAATTCTGGAATGGGGAAGAAGGAAACTGGGCTACTTTCTCCTTCAGCTCTATCATCTCCAAAGACACCTCTTTGGTCAACTGTCCACAGAAGGATCTTCCTCTGCATTAAGAAAATTAACATAGGTTAGTGCTTTTCCTTTTAATGCCATTACTTTTAATGATCCTATATAAAGGAAAGGAAAGGAAATGATATGGAAAAGGAGGAAAGAGGAAGTAGGAAAGGAGAAGGAGGAAAGGAAGAAAGGAGAAGGAAGAAAGAAAATCCTTCTTATTTCCTAACAGAATCTTAATGGAATCCTATGGAAGTGAATTAGAAGAAAAATGCTACTGAAATTCACTGAGTGGACCGACAGTAATTTTAGCAAGAGCTGATCTCTGGTGAGATTCCTATTGATGCAGACAGCTGCAAAATTTTGGGCACTCCAAGCTGGAGAAGCAAGGCTTGAAGGACTGTGTAGCAGTTC
This sequence comes from Turdus rufiventris, assembly GCA_013186435.1. Taxonomy (NCBI): domain Eukaryota; kingdom Metazoa; phylum Chordata; class Aves; order Passeriformes; family Turdidae; genus Turdus; species Turdus rufiventris. The sequence continues at coordinate 5,695,984 of PYHW01010582.1, read as the reverse complement.
CAGTAGAATGATCAGAAATAAGAATGCAGCTCTGTTTCTAAACAGAGGGAAAATACACTCTGCTAACCTTCCAGCAGTGCTCAGACTGAAATCAGAGGCACACAAACTAAAAGTGTGGCCCACAGCTAAAAGCAGACATCAATACCATCAGTGCTAAATTGAAACATTAAAAATAAACACTTTCTTTTATGTCTGCTTCTTTCTTTTTGAAATGACACAATCTTTTGCACAGTAATACAATTTCCTTAACTCAACTGGAGTTAAAGTTGGCCTTCAGGGGCAAAAACAACATCAGGTTTTTTTCTGTGCTCAGTTTTCCAGGAATAGAGTGAATTCGTGTTTGGAAGTCAATACCATGAGATTCTATGGAATTTTTGTATCAGAAAAAGTTTGTTTGGCTCCATAAGCATAGCCAGACTGTTTTATTGCAGTGACTGCTGTCACTCCTTGGGGTCCATCTCCTTCAACTACCACCCACGATTTTACTTACATATCTATCACTCTTTTTTATAATTACCTGCTATAGGCGTAACAAACAAAAGATCTGACTTACTTTGCATGTCTTCTTTCATCAGCCTGGGCCAGATTAGCCACATAACCTTCCAGGTAAGTTTGCAGCTCCTCATAAGTTCCAACTGTTTGATTAAATGTCCTTAAAACACAAATGAAACATCATAAACCACTGAACTTTTAAGTCATGACCCAGCTGAAGTTGGTTGACGCTCAAGGATCACTTCCTCCAGGCTCAAGAAATTATCAAGAAATCTGGCAAAGGGGGCAAGAGATTTGTGTGGAGAAATAAAACTCCTGTAATTACTCAGGCTTAAGTGGGAAACACACAGGAGGAGATGGAGGCTGGGTCAGGCTACTTGGAATAATATAAATGAGGCAAGGAAGGCTTGAGGGTCATCTGGAATTGATACAGCCAAGGATGTCAAGGACAAGAAGAGAGGCCCTTCAAACACATCAGTAACAAAAGGAAAGCAGAGGATAACGTGGACACATTACTGAATGGAGCAGGGACTCTGGTGAAGGGAAGGCAGAGTTACTGAATGCCCTCTTTGCCTTGGTCTTCACTGATAAGAACAGGTCTTAGGAACCTCTGACCAGGAGATCAGGGTAAACATCACCACTACAAGGAGAGAAAGAGTAACTAAGCTACTCTTAAGCGCCTGTGCTCCAGCACCTGCTATCAGCTTCTCTTCATCAGCATTCCTCAAGCACAACCCCTCCTTCAGGATTCATTTAAGACACTCTGGTACTGTCCACAGTGAAGTCCCATTAACCCACAGCAAGTCAAGAGGATGCCAGCCTTGCACTAAAGTGTGATGCACTTACTCTCTGTCTATCACCAGGCACTCCACGTTGTGCTCATCTGCAATGACGTTGGCTGATCTGACGTCGTCACTGAGAATTGAAACACATCAGGAGAATTCAGGACATGTCAAAATCCCCAAAGCACCTCACACTGCACTCATGGAGGGTCACAGTTCCTCTGGGAACTCCTCAAAGGTCTCAGCAGCCTGTACCTGGGGTAGTGCTGCTGAACCAAATACAAAATCTAGCTTTTTGCTGGTTATTATTATGGTCTAGCACAGTATTTTTTCCAATTTCAATAGGGTTTGGATCATGACATCCTTAAGCAATCTTCCAAGACATTAGGGTCAGATGTCATTATCACTACATCAGGATTTTCTCTAATTTCTGAAATGATCCTTGGATATAAAACATTCCCAAACCCAAGTGATGCCCTGCTCAATCACACACACATAAATATGTACTGTGTGACTCCTCCTCTCCATGGCAATGGAAACAAGAGCTCATTCCAGTCATGATGGGCTTTATCCATTCTGAAATCACCTGGCACAAGTTCTCCCCACAGTTTTTACTGAAGGATTAACAATGCAGAGGGCCAGAATTTGACTCCTACAGGGAAAACCAAAGGTAGGTGCCAGTGTAAACTTTCATGCTCTCTTCAACCCCTCAAAAAATTAACAGAAATTTGGTCACTACCTGCATCTAATGGCTTTGCAAACGAAAGAAAGATTATATTCTAAACAGCCATGTGTTGTAGAATCTGACACATGGTGATGGGAGAATTGAAATCCTACACATCACAAATCAGACAGTGTGAACACACCTAATGAGAGCCTTTTCTCCAAAGTAATCTCCTTTGTGTAGATTTTTGATCACCTGGGGCTGTGAGTGGTCTGTAGTGCTCTGGGTTACTATCACCTGCAAAGTACAGGAACAAAAATTTAGTAAAGTAAAATTTCAAAGTATTGCATGATTTTTTATTTCTGTGTATTTCAGAAATGTCTCAAACTCAGTAACGCTGCAGAAAGAATTACAAATACATATAGTTACCCCCTCCTCTCAAAAATTACCACCAAAAATTCCCTAATCCCTCTCTGATTTTTGCAAGGAAGAAGGAATAACATTCGTTACTGGCAACCCCTCAACATTTTCTCCTCACATCTTCTGAAACAGAGCAGAATAAGTGACATTTTAATGAAAGACTGAAAAATACTTCAGTTTCCACATGGGCAGACGTCATAAGAGCTTTTTTTCCTCTCAGGTGAATAGGCAGCCCTCCAGAAGCATTAACTGATATTTCCCCTCATGAAACTCTGCTTCCACAGGAGCACATTCTGCTGATGCCCACGTTAGCAAAAACCAAACTAGGATATCCACAAACACAGAGCTGTTCTGGAAACTGGAAGTTTATTGAGGAAATTTCCTGATTCAATTCTTTAGAGTCCTGTGTCAGCCTCCAAGCTATCAGCTGAGGGATAAAGGCTGCTGCTCTGCTCCTCTGGGACTAACAAATGAAGGGATTCTGAGACACCTCAAAGGCCATTCTCCATTAAGCCTGGGACTCCATCACTTTTTGGACCTCTCACAATTCTATGTTTTGCCCATCAGATATTGCACCATCTAGGAGAAGACTTGGGTCAAATCTCATTTACCAAAAAAATTACCTTTACATCTCTGCCACAGTGTCAAGAGGCTTCAGGACACAATTTAATTTCATTTTAATTAGAACAGTATAACATGGGTTCACTGTGAATGGAAAATCAGGCTCTCTGAACCTCTGCAATGCTGCTCCAGGCTTTTATCACTGCATTATAAACTAAAAATGTGCACAAACACTCTGCACCATTTTTACTGAAGACCACACTCCTCAAGACAGCTTTTGAGCTCCAAGTGCTCGTACATGTTACTTTACAAATAAGGTTTATTACACCTTACCTTTCCTTTTGCTATGATGAAGAAGGTGTTTCCTTCCTCTCCTTCCCGAATAACGTAATCTCCCTTGTCATAATACTCCTGGTGGGGGGCAATGAGAGACATCACCGTCCAATAAATCTTTGAAAGGTTACTATGCAGAGTTCTTAACACATGTGGATGTTTCATTGATGTTTAGCTTCCTACATCCTTCATACCTCCGTGCAAAAAGAGTAGTTACATTGCCCTTGGAAAGAAATCCCAGCTATGGTTATGGATCCAGCCTTTCCCTTCAAAGGTTGCTGCCAAATGCAGCCCTAAGGCACACAGATATTTGGCTGGAATCACATGCTAGGGACCAGTGCCTTCTTCTCTTACATTTTGCAGTGTATGTGGTCCAAAGAATATGAAAGTATTACATATCCACATCACATAGAGGTAAATTTGATTACCAAAAGAGTCCTGGAGAACAACTTTGTACTTAATCTTAATAAAGGATAGATTACAAATCCTCTTAACTACTTGCTTGACTCCTTTGATGCCAGAAATATAACTTACTTCTATGTCCCCAAATGTTATTATTTTCTGCCAACCTGGAATTCAACTGCAATCACTCCAAAATCACCCTCATATTAAAAAAGCTTGGTTGCTTTTTATTTTTGCTGATTTATACTCCTTTGTTATTTTGGAAGCTTACTGAATGCTATTAAGAAAAAGTTAACAATATCTTACCACTTCCAGACAGTCCATGATCTTGGTTAATTTATCTTCGGGTAAGTTTTTCAGCAGGGACACACTTTCAGAAAGCAAACAAACAAAAAAAAAAAGCCCCACAACCCAAAGTAGTTATCATTAGCAATTTTTTATGATTTCATCTGTACAATTTTTACATTTTATAACTAGTTAAATTAGTGGTGAACACAGTACAACTAAATTTGGAAGGTTCAAGCATTCTCATCCTGTTTTTAGATAAACAAAACTCACACAACGTAGAAATGTGGCAAACATTGGTCAGTTTGTAAATCAGCTTTGTGTTTCAGGAGAGGAAGGACTTTAGTGGATGTAAGGATTGATTTCAAAAGAATTCAGCAATTACAAACCCAAGACATTATAGCAATTCAAGAATATATTTTCAAGTGCACTGCAGAGACTGCAAAATCAAAGGCAAAAACTTCAGTACTCTTTGAACAGCTATTGATAGATTATCTAATTACAGTAAAAATTTTGTGAACTTGCTGGTAAGAATGAAAAATAACTCCCACCCTGATCACTCAGACTTGTAATATTTAGGAAATTATAGAAATTTTTATCTATTTAGACTCAGCAAAGAAGCATGTATAGAAATCAAAGTTAGAGAGGAATGTGAAAATACACAAGACATTCTATGCATGGCCAGGCTTGGCATCTTGATTTGAAGGCATAACAGAATGGTCATTCTGAGTTAAAAAGATAAAATATTACATCAGCTAATTATGGTTTGGAAACTCTAATTTCCCCCTCTTCCTAATGAGAAGCATGGCACCACTCTCAGTGTTCCCTGCAGGACAGAATTACTCTGCTCTGCAGATTTCCTAGTAATTTATGTCAGAATTAGTTAATAAGTGGAGACATGCAGATCTCATATTTAAATCTCCAAAGGATAAGGAATATTCCTTAATCTACTCCAGTAGCAAACTAACTACTTTTTGGAGGATTTGCTTAACTTTACTTATTATATTCTTTTAAATTCTAGACCTGTAAGTTTCGTATACATTTATAGACTACTACTTAAAGGCATTCAAGCACCTATTGAAGTTTTCTAGTGTGATGCAGGAAAAAAACAATTAAAATGGAAAAACGCTCTTATGAATCTTAAAATAAAAAAAAAAAGACACATTCAGGCTTTAGAGGCCACATTTGCAAGAAGAGCACCTTTTTGTCTCTGTTTACAAGATGGGCACAGCATTGTTGTGCACCTTAGTCAGTAGCACAAGGCAGCATCAGAAATAGAAATTAATCATATTTACCTCCTAAGGAAGTTTCTGTATTGCTCTTGTCTGGTTTGTGCTGTCACTCTCATGATATTTTGAAACACTTCTCTATCCAGTGCCCATGTTTTAACATTAGTGATTGCTTTGAGAAAACAAAAAAAAAGAACAAAATCAGCAATCTTTCCAAATTACTTGATGGGTGATATTACAGCATCAGCTCATGGTAGAAGACAGACTGGCTATTTCACAAGGCCCAAGGCTGAATTTTAAAATATCAAGTGCCTATTGCCATCAATTTTCAAAAAAATGAATTCGCACTTAAACAATGCTCACTAAAGTAAGGAATTGATTTCCAAATGGTTCCTCTACAGAGTGATTTAAATGTACAGTAATTTCACGAATATAAGCCGCACTTCGGGTGTTGGCAACTGTCTTGGGTTACACTACAGAGTGTGATTACAGGTATCTATTCTATCACCATCTGTTGAGGGTGGGGGCAGTGATCCTTATCTCTGTGTGAGATATTCTGCTAATGGGCCGTCCATTGAAACCAGGCAGGGCATTGTTCTTTATCTTTTCACAACCCATCCTTCCTCCAGAGAGCCATTTTCTGCTAATGGCCCATCGAGTCCCACTGTGTGACTGATCAAATTACTGCATCCCATTGGAAGTTGCTCCTGCCAGGGGGAAGAGCCCAACATTTCTTACCAAGATAAAAACAGAGGTTTTGGGACAC
>PYHW01010582.1:5667107-5689907 GCA_013186435.1 Turdus rufiventris | reverse complement strand
TTCTCCATTTCAAAGAGAAGCTCCTGTCTTTCTCAGCAGACACCTGTCCTCCAAACTAAAACAGCAACTTTTCTTTCTTTGTCCATATATGAACTGCACCTGATTATAAGCCTCACTTCTGGGTTTGGACCAAAATTTTAGTCAAAATGGTGCGGCTTGTAATTGTGAAGTTACTGTAATTTCTGTGCAGGCTGAGCAACCCTGAAAATGACAGTGTTGAACACTTGGGAAAATCTACCCTAATCATGGACAGTGACTGTCCTCAAAAGCTGTAAAATGCAAAGAAGCTGATTTGAAAGAAATAAGAACATGGTTGGTTTTCCAAAACCTATGATATTAAATACTGTGCCTTGGATCTAACTCTAATTCAGATTATATGCAAATGCTCGTGAGATCTGCACTAAGACAGAAATAACAGAGGTGAAGAAATACATTTAATCCTATGATCCTCACACACTTTTCCTCCATATCATCCATTATATAAGGGAATAAAGGGTAATCAAAATATTAATGATGCATTTTCAAAAGATAATCAAACTATTAATACAGTAAGCAGGCACAGGATTCAAGAAGAAAGATGCAAACCAGTAAGAAGCCTCTGAGTGCAATCATCAACACAACAGAACACTTATGTTTTGAAGTAAAAGGTGATTCTATTAAATTTAATCTCTTCTTGTAAAAGATGCTACACCATATTCAGCAGTTTTCCTTCTGCCCTAAGAAAGAACAAACCTGTGTTTTCTGGGAGATAAAATTTACAGAAAAATTTAGGACAATTGATTCCCTCCATCTATCATCGACATAGAATCATTTCTACAGGGAGCAAAAATGCCAGGTTTAAAATGAAGTGCAGTCATTTCTCATTGCACACAATATACACATATGCTCTGCCATCTATCAGAATCAATAAACAAAATATTCTTGGATAGCTGGATCGGAGAACAAAGGTGTTACTTTGGTTTTATTTCTCTCCTAGAGAACATCTTTCAGTTTATTTGCATGAAGAAAACATGGCAAGTATCCAGGCTATTTAAAGTGCATTTCCTGTATCTTGCACCTTAACTAAATGAAGCAGTTATAGAGTCAGAAAAATACCTGCAATCTCAAAGATGAAATTTAAAAAAAAAGGAGAAATCCAGAAATATAGGGGTAAATCACATTGCCAATTTCAAATACAGCTGCTGAGCAGCAGCAGTCACTGAAATGCTGTTTGTATGAGATCATTCACTTTTGGTTTTGCAGGAAAAGGGAGTCGGGAGACCCAGCATCAAGGAAGGGTTTTCACATGTGTGTTTACTACTCATGCTCAGTTTTGGAACTGAGCATTGTACTGCTCTTCCTCCCCCAGGAAGACAGGAAAACCTATTGGGGAGGGGTGGATTTCTGCAGTGATTGCAAGCATTCAAATACCTTTTCTTGTCCATAATTGGGCAATTCTTGTCCTACCTCAAAACCAATTAATGCTAACAAAGGCCTAAAGCAGCTTGACATCTTATTATGCAGAAACACTACTTTATAATGCTAATACTATACAGCAGGCAAAAAAGAAAAATAGGGAACATATTCAATTAGAACAGCATGTTAGTAAGAAAAATAATCACATTACTGATGTTGTTCTGTTTATCAGGCAGCAACAAAAACAGATTACATGTAATAACTTCCATCTGCATAGCCAGCAGTGATTAAGTGCCTAAGCTGAGTGCAGGAAGAAAGACCAAAAGCTTTTACAGCAAACAACTTCTTGTTTTATTCCATATGCTCCTTTTTAAGTCAACATGAACTCTTCATACTTACTGGTGGCACCAAGTCCCTGCAGATTTAGACAGAACAGAAATTAGTTTTCAAACATAAGTATTATTTATGGAATGGTGGAGATTGGAAAAGTGATGAATTTAACCATATGTAGTCACTTACTTGTTTGTCACAGAGCAATTATGGCATGTTGGAAAGGGAATCAGTGGGTATTTAATGGGTATAAACCCAGACTTATGCAGGAAGAGGAATATTTGTATCAGAGCAACACTTAACTCCATCCTGGTCCCCAAACTGCCAGCTGCAAATGGATCTAGGTAAGACTCAGCAACACAACGACACGTAACTAAAAGAAGCACAAAAGCAACTAATTCCTCAATATTTTATTTCCTCTTGAATTGGACTGTACTCACTCTACTAAAACCACCATGGTTCTAATATGCTTTCAAACTCACTGTCATTTCACCCTTGGTACTGCATTTGACACAAGAACGTAAGTGCCAGAGAGCACCACCTCTACTAAAGCATCCAAAATTAAAACACAATCCTGCCCCAGCTGTTGGTATGCTACAGATCAGGCTAACCAGCACAATTTGGAGGTGCCTAATTGTTCATCAAGGGTTATGCCAGAGATGGAATTACATCCATGGCACAGCATTATTCAAGTTCCCAAGCAGAAAGAACTCAAGGAAGAAATATGTGAGTTTACTGCAGATAACCAAGACATGCAAACATGTATTAAATCAAAACTTCAAAGAAAACCTGGATATAACAGGGATCTCACAAAAAATCCACAGTTTGCATGGTGAGCAGGGTTGCTGTATTTAAGCTCAGGTACCTTTCACAGAAGCTGTCCGTGTGCAGTTGTACAAAATGGCCAGTTCACCAAATGCTGTCCACACAGGTATTGAGGAGAGTAGTTTATTCTGCTGAAACACTTCCAGACTGCCCTCTGTCAAAAATCATCAGGATAATAGGTATTAAACCTGTGCTCAGCTGTACAGACTGAATGGAAAACAAATCAATATATTTCTGATTTTGCCACTCCCTGAAACAGAGGAATGGGACAAGCAATGCAAAAAGAGCTGTGAAACACAAGTACAAACCAGTAAAGATTTATTTTTTTAAATGTTCTGCTAATCTACAAATGTGCTCTGGAAGGGAGGGCCATTCTAAATCCTGATGGGATAAACCTTTTCTACAACAAACCACTCATTTGTGGTTCAGATACTCTAGTGTGGTCTAAAGAAAAAAAGCCTTGAAATAATGACCACAGGAGAAATGACTCATGGTTTATCACTTCATGCAGATGTATGAGTGTATATATATGCAGAATGCAAAGGAGAGGGCAGAAAAATTGAAAGCACATTCAACCTTTATTCAAGAAGTTGTTCTTGAGCCTTACTAGCAAAAGGCAAAGAAAGTCTGAACTTCTTCACAGTTTATGGCCCCAAAAAACCATCCCTTAAACATGTTATGAAAGTTCTGCCCTCTTCTCTCCAAGGAACACACCATCTCCTCAAGAAAGGTTCTAATGTACCAGAAAAAGCTCCAGGTGCACATCTCCTTTGTGATACTTCATCTGTTTTCAAAGTGGTATCATTTTATCTTGCAAGAATATGACCACACTATCACAAATCCTGCCTCCTCTGCAACATTTCTGTTTTCCTAACATAGTTACCATTATTTTGTTCCAACTAACCCATCCATCTGAAGCCAGAAAATAAGCTCTCCAACAGATACCAGTTTGGTCCTGTTTAAATATTCCTGCCTCAACAGAACACACTCTTTATAGTGCGAGCTCAAATTCATATAAGTCTCTGGGACTTTTAGTGGTTCTCAATTGATGAAATATGCAAATTAATCACATTTTTTTTTAATAGTGAAATGATGATAGAGCTTATTGCTGATAGGAGCAAATTCCAGGTGTTAAAATATAGCTGATCAGCAATTTGAGGCACAGTAGCAATCAGCACAAAAGATTGCAGACTTGTTGGCCTTATTTTAGGAAAGTCGTCTAATCTTAAAGCTTTTTGTTTGCGTTGCTGTATTGTTTTTGGGGTTTTTTTTTGTTTGTTTGTTTATTTTTTTGTTTTGTTTTGGTTTTTTTTTGGGGGGGGGTTTGTTATTTTTTCCCCCAGGAAAAGAAACCAAGCAAGTTTTTTTTTTTTTAAAAAGCAACCTCTCAACTTTGAGAACTATGAATACAGACCTCATCTTTCAATTTCCCATAGACAGAAAACTGGTATCTTATAAATGTTGAAAAGTAAGTTTATTTCAGGAGTGGCTTCACCATTGAGCAGTTTTCTGTATTTTAAATTATACTTGTTCTTCCTCTGGAGAAGAAAGGGCTGGCAACACCTACAACAGAAAGGAATTGCTGGGCTCTTTCAGAAATGAAAAAGATAATGAAAAACATTAAATCAAGACTCTTGTTTCCAGGATGCTTCTTATTGCCCTCACTCTGTTTCATAAAAGTCACAGGTAAAACTTGCATTGCCCTCCACAGGGACAGATTATTTAGGAGCACAAACACCCTCACTGTGATTTCCTGCAAAACCTTTAAATCCCTTTGCTGTTTCTTGCACCTGTGAGATGTACAAGTAAGCAATATTCACCTTTGAGCACAAAAATGTGGTTTCCGGGTTCTCCCTGCCTGATGACGTAGCTCCCTTGCTGGAACGTCCTCTCATACATGCATTCCACCATGTCTCGTGTCTGGTGAGGCTCCAGCCTCTTCAGGAACTGGTTTTTATTCAGGGCATCTGTGATAAGCTTCTTCTCACTGGTTGCAAACAAGAAACCACAAAGTTTGAAATGCCCAGCGTGGCTGGGGTTTGTTACTCACCAAGCATTCCTTCCTCTCCAGAGGACCCAGCTCATTTCTGACACACTGCTCTGCCTGCCTTGCTTAGCCCCTGTGGGATGGGAGCCTGGCCAGTGGGGAATTGTCTGTGCTGTGATCACCTGGTGGAACAATCCCATTGCACCATCTTGTTCTCACTGCTCCCTGAGACGGCCTCTGCATCATTTCCTGCTGTAGTAAATGCATATAAATGGGGGGCTTTTAAAGACAAGAACTGTGTGTATTTGAGCTGCTGGTGGCAGAGCCCAGGGGTTGGATTTTGAGAAGGAGAAAACACGGAAAAATGAACAATGGGTGAGTATGTGGGTAATGCCTAACCACCCAAAAAAAGCAGGCCATACTTGCATTCTGGCAATCTATGGATTCTGATTGATTTGTGTGTGTTCTGGCTCAAGGGCATCCTGTAAAGCAGTGCCTCAAGTCCACACCAGAAATGAACACAATTAAACAACTTCTGCACTGAAGGGCCTTTGATGGCCCTGCTGGTTAGTTTTCTTTTACTGCTGAAGTGGAAGACAAATTCTCCCTTCAAGTCCCCGTGCTCCTAATGTTGACAAAGCCAAAAACCTGACAGATTTCTGAGGCATTTAAGGCCTCCTCTTGTTTGTATTTATAAAGCAATGGGAGGTTGTCATCAAAACTAGGTTATGTGGGAAAAATCTCCTGAGGACAATCCAGGAATGAACAAACCTAGGGCACTTTAATACACTTACATTGTTACTAGCCATGTAATGACTGAAAATAAGTAAAGGTGATGAGATGAGGCAGGAAAATAAAACCAAGTAGCTATGGTGAGGACTGTGTTTAGAAACAGGGATCATAACTTACCTTCTGCTGAAAGCAACAGGGTTATTGGAATATAAGCTGTAACTTAGTTTTCATCTAAAACCAGCCTTGCTAATTTGATTCATCCTGGCCTGTATCATGTATACAATAAAATACAGTAATTGCATATAACCCAATACATACAATTGCATACACCCAATATAACCCCAAGATGAGCACAAAAGCTTCCAGAACTATAGAAGAGGAGACTATGCTTCTAAAACTTTCATTAAAATAATTCCTGCTGAGATACTCCAAACAAAAGCATGGCACTCAAACCCCTGCCATACGAATAGCATCAAATTGTGCCATTTGTTTTACAAGTATTTCTGAAAGGGACTGGTAGCACTCTGGAATCAATGCAAATTCAAGAAGCATGGAGCTTCCCCTCCTTCTGAGGCAGCTCCTGTCACAGCTGTGCAGCAGCACTGTGAGGTTACCTCACACAGCAGTGGGGCTGCATTCAGTCCTTCCTCTGCAAAGGGGAGGCAGCTGCTGACAGCACCGGCTCCAAACTCCCCTGTAGACACTGTCAGGCTGAAGGTTCAGTATTTGCTAATTACAGTAGACAGAATTCTGTAGACAGTGAAGGTTACACTTTGTTCTTAGGTGTATGAACTGCCTGAACTTGACCTACTACAGTATTTACAGACCAGGTAAGGAAACCAAATGTTTGTGCCTTTCATCATTTGGCTGTCTCAACAGCAAGGTGATGGTGTCTTACATGAGTGCATGTGTATCAGAGGGTTATCTAAGTTAGGGGTATAGCAGTGCATAGCAGTACAGCTTCGTGGTACTTCTTTTGGCATATGTTTGCTTCCAAAATATTTGGAAGATCAAATAATACTTTGACCACTACAACATCTAAAATGATGTGCACTACGTTTGAATTGCTTAAGCTGCAACACTTGCTTTGGTTCTGGCTGCTGCACTTTGCTAATCCACTGACTCTCCTGCTGGCTTTACTCCTCACTGCTGTTACAATTCTGTCTCTGAAAGCACCCTAGAAAACCATGTGGTGGACTGCAGTGTAAGGATTGTGCCAAGGAGAAGACAGGTTACAAACAGAACAGTCTTAAAACTATGATTTAAGCACTTGTGATAAAATATTAATGCAGTTCCTTACTCTGGAAAAACACTGCTAACTGAAGTTCTCAGCTCTTTGTGGTGACTCAGGCAGCCTTTCTGATTCATGAGGCACCCTCCAAGGTGCAGTGCTGGACATGATGGATGAGAAAACACGCCTCATAACTCCCAGGTCTACGAGGTAAGGACTCAGATATGGCATGAATAATAAAAGTTCCCCACAAATCTGAAGGCACTAAAGTCACTGGCTGAAGTCCAGGTAGAGTCTGGCTACCACCATGTTAAACAGACTCTCGGGTTATGTCTACACTGCAAGGAAAAAGAGGGTCTAAGTTGTGCTGAAGGATACCCGTCTGATATCTCTGGCTGCAAGGTCTGCTCTGACCACAGAGTCTACAAAGTGTAATTGGATCCAAAGAGGAACAAGAAATATTCAGTTCCTACACCATGACTGTTAGAAGCTGGAGGGAAGGAGGGAGCTGGCAATAAAGGTAAATCCCCCGAAAACCTATGAGATTCTCAACTGAAATACAGAGGCTACCCACCACTCTCGTCTGAAATCTGTGGGACACAGATGATTCTTGGTTAAAGTTACCCACAAACTCAGCCAGCACCTATCATAGCTGCAAAGCCTACATGAAAAGGATAAATGCTTTAATCCTGATTTATCATGAGGACAGGATATAATTCCTTGTAACACAAACATAGAAGCCCTCTGAAACGAGCTCACCTGGAATCCTTTCGCACTTTTGCTTTTTCAAGGGAAAACATAGTTTGCCTGCTCAAATCACACAGCCGTGTTGTTGGCTCTGCAGACACACCTTCCTTGGCTCCTCTCCTCCTATCAGCAGAAACTTTAAATGGAGAAGGCTGAAGAGAGTGCTCTCCTTGAGTGCTAACAACATCCTGCAGCTTGTTCAACTGTATACACTTGCTCTGCAGCTCCTTGGTGAGTTCTGCTATGACCTTAGTCTGCATAGCCAGCTGTTCCTGAAGCTTGGCAACATGGCTCTGACTCTCTTGCAGCTGCTGATCTTTTCTCTTCAGCTCCTTTTCCAGTTCAAGTACCTTGCTGCAGAGGACATCAGCTTGCCCATTGATCACATTGATGCCTAGGCACGGGTCCATCAGAAACCTGTGGCTGGCAGCACAGCCAATGGCGAGGTTTGCCACATGCCTATTGGGCTGCCTCAGGTGCTTGGGTTTCACTAATCCATTCCCCATTTTGTCCAGAGACCTAGGTGGGAAAATAAATCTGTAGTTTTATTTCATTCCTGAAGGGAAAAAAATAAAATAAAGTCATGGAGTGTTGAGCAGTGAATTTAGTAATTAGCTGGCAGCTGAATTTGCCATATGCAACTGTAGTAAACACAGCTGATTGCTTTCATCCTCTCCAGTCCTGCAAGTCAGCAGGAAAAAGGGCAAGGAGAAGAGGTAGGGAGAGGGTTTTAGAAGCAAATCAAAAGATCTCATGGCTACTACTTCATTTTTGTGAGCTGAAGAGATGTGTAAGCTCCTTTCAGCCTAACAAGAACAAAACAAACATTGGGAAGGAAAAAAGCTTGTGCTTGACTGCTAAAGCAAGAAAACTGTTAGAAGCCAAAAATAAAAGTTGGGTCACTTCCCCATCGAGGAATAATTATTATTTACACAGACTAATTTAACCAGTGGGTACACACCTGCCTGGCATAAAGGATATGTGATTACTAAGTATATGTGTATATATAACACACAGGCAGCTGGCATCATTTCTGCAGCTCACTTATCTAAAACTGGATCGCATCTGTTAGTAGAACAGTTGCTTCTGCTGTCAAGGAACAATTATCTTTTTATGGGGAATTACCCCCTTCCATGGGCTACTCATGAAAAGTGACCAGGAAAAAGAAAGGTCTTGGGCTCCTGTCAGAACACACCCATGCCTCAAACAAGCACTTGTTGCAACCAGCAGCCTTCAGCAGATTTGCAGTGACCCACCTCCTTCCTTGGACACAATCTTTGGCATGTTTGACGGGATCATTTTAGTGGGAGCAGGGATTCATGCTGCTGTTGTGGTCAGGCATCAGCAGGCCCAAAGCTGCTGCTTGTCTGGCCCCATGGATAGAGGACACCTTTTTCAGGCTGAACCCCCAGTGATGTGCATTAAGATAATCTCTTTTACCATTTTATTGGAACTGGATAAGAACATGGCTCTGACAAGGTACGTTGATCAGATGACAAGAAATAAACTGTGAGGCTCCAGCAACTTGTTTTTACTTGTTAATATAACCATGCTTTCAACAGATGCAGAGTTCTATTCTGGTTTACAGCCTTCAGTGGGTCAAAACTGAAAGAGCTGACAAGGTGCCTCACATTCCAAATCTATTTTTATTTAAAATAGTCTTTCTTCTCAGCTCTGTCTTGCTTATTGTGACTTTGAGTAATATTTTTCATTTGTGCCAATTTCACAGATGCATTTTGACAGCTGGTACTTCAGCCTGTTAACAGGGACACCTCAGTATGCCAGAAATGAAGGTAAATCTGTACTGCACAGGAGAATTTAAACAAATTGCACATCAGGGTACCAAACCAAATAACTCTGAAGAGGGACCTGTGTGTCACTGCACATGGTTTAGCCAAAGATCTTAGCTCAGCATGCAGCCATTTTAAAAAGCAACCCCAAACAACAATCAAATAAAAGTTACAACACAGAGAGGAGATTGTGGGAAACGCATCATCACACTGTAGCAGTCTCTGCTACTCAGTGACCGTGACTGCATTTCAAATAAAGGATATCCCATACACTTTAAAATTACAGATGGCAGAGTGACTGCCCCAGGGCACAGAAAAACCTTGCTGTTTGGCCTGTGTCCAGAAACAGAACAGGTTTACTGTGTGATGTTTGAAGTTCATAATCTATCACCCTCACTGGAGTGCCAATGTTAGCAGTCCTGTCTTCCCACTGTTAATTGTCAGTGGACAATGGAACGAGCAGTTGGATCTGACAGATCCCTGCTTCCACATGGTGCCATTTACTGGCCACTTGTGTCGGAAACACAGGTATGTGGCAGGAATCAATAACAGCCCGACAGGTGATTTCAGTAATCCAGCATTACAGTAGCCAATTCTAGCAGAAAACTTAAAGCCTTGCCTCTCCAGCTTCACCCAGAGCTCAGGAGACAAAAGGCACAGCAGGGCGTTCAGTGCTGTTTGCTACAGGCACCTCACCCTGTTCGGGGCCACTGGACCGACAGGGCCAGGGACCGGCCTGACCCAAAACCCACCCGGGAGAGACGGAGGTGCCTGCGGTGGGATGCTCGGGGGATGGTCGGGGGATGATAGGAGGATGCTCTGGGATGCTCGGGGGATGCTCTGGAGTGCTCTGGGGTGCTCGGGGAATGCTCTGGGATGCTCGGGGGATGATAGGAGGATGCTCTGGGATGCTCGGGGGATGCTCGGGGGATGCTCTGGGATGCTCGGGGGATCCCGCGCCAGCCGAACCCGGGTCCGCCGCAGGCCCGCGGGGTGCGGGCGGTACCGGGCCAGCACCCCCGCCCCTCCAGCACCCGGTAGGGCCCCGGGAGGCCGCAGCTCCCCCCGTCCCCGCCCGTGCCCGCTCTGCGCTCACCTGCGTGCCCGGCTGGCGGAGCAGGGCTGGCGGCGGCAGGCACGGAGCGCCGCTCCCGGGGCCGGCTGGGCACGAACCCGCTCCCGCTGCCCGGCAGGGGCGGGACAGGGGCGGCGGTGCCCGCCCGTCCCTCCCTCGCCGCTTCCCTCCCTCCCTCCTTCCCTCCTTCCCTCCTTCCCTTTGTCCCTCTGTGCCTCTTCCCTCGGGGCAGCGCTGGGAGCCGGGAGCGTGTGCGGGGCTGCCCCGTCCCGGCTCCAGCGCACCCACCGGGCACAGCGGCCAGTGCCCTGTGTACAGGTGTTCGTCCTGTTGGCTCTCCGCCCCGGGAATGGGTCCTGGCGAGGCTGCAGCTGCAGAGATCCTGCAGCCCTTGTGCTGTCAAGCTCACCCTCAAACACCTGAATCGTGATTTTAAAGAGTTAAGATTTTGGCTAAGGGTTAGGAGCAATTAATATTGATCTTGAGCTAGAGATAATAGAGATGTTGGTTCCAATTATGAGCTTGTTTCGGTTTTGTTTATAGAAAGAGATGGAGTAAGTGAGCCATTGTAAGAACAGACTGAAACCAGCAGAACAGTGGCTAACACCTGGATTTTATACCAATCCATCATGAAGCAGGGGATATTGGGTTGTGCCAGAGGGTCACGGAGACCTGATGAAGACTTTCCTTACTTCAAGACCACTGACCCAATTCGAGACCACCTACCCAAGAGAATTCTTCAAGAGAAGAATTGCACACGTGTGATGGACTGTTAGCCTCATTTTAATACAGGGCAGGGATGGGAGGTGCTGGGGTTATGCATATGTACGGAATGTAAGACTTGGGGAAATAAACAGAAAGCAAGGAACCTCGTAGGGGGCTGCCAGGTCTCTAGGGGATCACCCCCATGCAGCCCTCTGGAGTCTCAATAAATGTACCACTTTGTAACTTTAACTAGTTAGAGAGTCTTTGTGAACATATCGGTTTCAAGGATTCACACCACTGCACAGTCCTGCAAGGAGTTTGCCCATGTCCTAGGATGAGCGTTACCTATTTTTAGCATTGACTCTAGCATGTCTCTTTATGCTGATTCAAAACATCTGTCTCTAAGGGCTGTTTACCCATGCAGCCTGAAAAACCAGGGATGAAAGGATTTTACAACAGCAAGGAGCTGCGTGCATACCTGTCCTATGGATGCTGTCAAGAAGGTTTGATCTAATGCCAACCCGTAGCCTCTAGGACACTGGCTCTCCAATTTTCTTCTCTGCAATTAGCCTCTCCTTTTGGCACTGCCTACTTACAAATCTTTCTTTGGTTCCAACAGATCTCAGTGTTCCACAATACCTGTCCGTGTCTGGGATGAAGCAGCTCACATAAACTCTAACAGAACCTGCCCCCAAAAAGAAGAAATTACAAATAAATTCTGGTCACATACATTTCACTACTCAACAGCCTCAAACCAGAAATGTTACAGTGCTCAGTGAAGCATGTGATGAGAAAACTTGTCCCAGCAACCCCTCACACTCTGTCTGCAAGTGAGCTGCTATGGGATGGATGCAGCAGCTGACTCAGATTCCCTGAGGAAGTTTGTCAGCACCCTCTTCTCCTGTGGCAAATCTCCTAAGAAATGCAGCCAGGAATCCAGAGACTGCTCCCTGTTTGTGGTACACCAGGGCTGTGTGGGGTCTTGCTCTTTGCTGGTGCAGTGGGAAAGGTAATGGGTACACCCCGGAGTGCATCTCTCAGGAGATTTGGAGATCAGCATTCCAGACCTGAAAGGACTGAGGTCAGCTGCAGGGCACTGTCTGCAGGGCCTCATACCTGTGTGGGCAGGTCCAGATGTCACACCTCTCCTAAAAATTCCTTAGATAGATTACAGAGCCTTTTCATCCCTTCACAACTTGTTTCAGGGTAGCAGTTATGTTTGGGTAAAATCAGGGATGCTTTGGTCCAGCTAGATTAGAACTTCATTCGATACAAGTTAGCTTGAAAATTTGGAAAGCTTGCAACTTATTTTGGTGTTACTGTAAAAGAAAAGGCTGTGCAACCATATCACACAAGACCTATATCCTATAATAACCACTGTCCTATCTGCAAACTGCAGGGGCAGCTGTAAACCTATGAAGCACAACAGGGGTGACCTGTGGTTAATCTTTTCCATTTGTACTGCTGTCTTAGAGAGAAATAGATGAGACATTTATTGCCACAAAGTATTGAGGAGCAGGAGCTTGAAAACATGGGGATTTAGGTTGTACCTTTCTGCTGCTTTCATGTTTTGTAGCAGAATAAAATTGATGGTGTTAAATGTTGCTTTGCTGGGTTGGGGTTTTTTTTAGGTAGAAATCAAACAAGGATTGGAAAATAGTGGTTCTTTCATGCCATGAAATATTTCTTTATTTTAAGAATTTTGCTCTTAATTTTGTGCCTAGCCAGTTGAATCAGTAGATCTAGAAAATGGACCTCAACCTGAAACAGAACACAGTCTCACTTGCCCACCACATTTCCAGAAAGAGTGTTTTGTTTGGGGTTGATCCCTTCTTCCCTTCCACCTCAAATACAGGTTTTATTTATTATGGGTGTGGGGGTGTTCTTGTGGTTTTGGCTCATCTAGTAACATAATTAAAAATCAAACAATCAGAAAAAACATTGTTTAAAACCTAAAGCACATCAATTATCTAAGCTCCACTGCCGTCAAGAGAAAAAAAAAAAAAAACAAAAAAACCAACAAACCCACAAAACCAAAAAAACCCCAAAAAAACTCCAACCTGTTTTGTTGTTTTGTTTGCTAAAATGTATAAATAGCAAAAGGTTTATTTGCCACTCAGCATCCCTGTCTGCACAGAACTGTAAATAAATACCTCAGGTCTGTGAATTGGCCTCTTGCACACTGGGTGAGAGAACCATTTTTGGGACAACACCCTTGGAGAGAGGTGATGCTGCAGTCCTGGCTTGAGGCTGGGATCACAACAGTTGTTGTTCAGAAGGCAGCAGATAACAAATGAGCTCCTGCTTTTCCTTCTGTCCCCATCTGCCAAAAAAAATCCTCCTGCCCAGCCTTGTGGGAAAAATAGCTTCTCATCCTGCTAAAATGATCACTGGGCAAAGTTCACCATATTTTACTGCTTCTCTTTAAAATTGATTGACAGGTTGAATGTTGCTAGGATGTCTTGAGCAGCCTCTTTATGCAGATATGATAGCAAAGGTTATGGCATACAAAAGAGAAACTGTATGAGGGAAATGGCATTGCTTCTTAATTCCCAAACAGACACCAGCACTTAGTAATTATCTTTCATGGATGGTATTAAGGTTCAGCTGAGACCTGGCACACTTGAAAAGACACTCATTTCTTCTAATTCAACTATCACATATCACATTTCAAAACATCCTGCTATTCTGATTACTTTTTGCATGCAACACCTTTTCTGGTTGACCCAGGTCTCATCTTTACATTGAAAAAGTCCTCCTGTGGGACTGCCCATCAAGTCACAAGTTTGAGCAGCCAGGTTAAATAGCCACAGCACTGCTTCCAAGCATTCCCTTTTCCTGACCACTCTGCAAAGAGATCTATCTCAATTCAGCATCACTGGTGGTGGGAATATAGTCCTGGACTGTAGAACAAAAGCTCACCAGGAGGGCCTGAGGATCATCCCTGACTCAAGGGTGTCCAGGCCTGAAATAAACCCTTACAGCTCCCTTCATGCTTTCCCTCCCTGTCATTTTTTGTCTCCTTTCATTTCTTTTTCCAGCTGCTCATCTCAGTGCTACGTTTCGCTTTTCTGTTGGGTGCAGACATCTGGTGGTTGAGCTGGTGATGGCAGCTGAACAAGGGAAGCCAAACAAGGGAGGGGTGCAGGGTCTCTTTTTCTTACACTTTGGCCCAGTGACTGGAAAAACAAATTCTGCTATGCAGCAAGGATTTATTTTCAGTTCAGTTCCCCTTCTACCTTGTCACTCATTTTCTCTCATTTCTTTCAAGTCTCAGGTTTGATGCACCTGGGTGTTTAGCGGAAAGGGCAGACAATGTGCCCAACACATTGCAAGTCACTTCTGTCACACAAGTGCGCTCAGAGCAGGAGAGGAGGCTCTTCCAGCAGCTCTAGTGACACCTCCCCAAGCACTACCTGCCACACAGATGCTCCACAGGGCAAAGAATGGCTTCAGTCAGTCCTGCCAGCTGCAGAAAACTGCACCTCATTCCTCCCTGAGACAGCCAGGAGAAGTTGGAAGCAGGAATATTTCCAGACAATGTGTGTGGTCCTTCCTGGACCACCTCCATCTGCCTGCAGTCTCCAGCCTCTTTTCTTCTGGGATACATTTTGTGTATGTTTTGGCTCTGTGGTGCAAGAAGGGAAAGGAGCTACACATCACTTTGTTTTAGTACATGCTGAAGAATTGCTTATGCAAGGCACAGATCTTCAGTGTATGACACATCTGGAGGGGCATTCAAGCTCTCCCACTTTTGTGCAGTAGGACACGTATGGAGAGTATTCCATGAACTGGAAGAAATATGTAGAGTCAGGGACTGCTCCATACTCCACCTGCTAAAGGTGGGATCAGTCCTAATTTTAGATTTTCCAGGAAGAGCAGCAAAGAGCGAGATCACGTCACCTGGCAGGAGATGAATGAAGTGCTAGAGGTGCCTGGTTCTTCCCAGTGTCTTCAACCACTTGTGCAACACCCTGGCTTGTAGGTGTGACACCAGGTGACTCCCTCAGAATGCAAAGCTCTTTTGCCCAAAGAGCCCAAGGCAAAGGTAACTTGTCACAAAAGACTGGTCTCAAGAATGAGCAGATACTCCATACCTCTGACTCTACTCAGTGTTTCTTCAAAACCAAATGTGCTTCCAAGACAGGCAATTTCCTCAACTTCAGACCACTGTTTTAGGGCCATTTTGCTTTCAAATATTTGTTGTTGGAAAAGCAGGAGCCAGCCTGTTGCCACGAGCTTACCTACATTATATAATTTGTTCTATAACCAAGAAAATTCCAAACTGTAAACTAAATGCCTCATCTGCTTACAGGAGGTTGTGGAAGCTATGTGATATCAAACTGATACATGAATGGACTGAGAGAAGCAGCAAGAACGTGATTGAAAACTTGTAAGAGACAGCACTTAGAACTAATGCTTTTGCATTTGACCAATGACAAGGCTGGCTAAAAGGGGAGAGAGGGAGAATAAATTTATTCAAAACCATTTTAATATGCCCACTGGGTTAATTTCCCAAGTACTTGAGTATTTCTTTCCAAAAATTAAATATGTGGGTGATGGCAGGCTTGTTGCTTTTTTCTTTACAAAAAGCTTTTGGGTTTGCACCTCTCCCTCTGCAGTTAAGAGTGAAAAAAGGAATTACAAGAAAAAAATTATGTTGAATCATATACCACACATAGCCAATCCCAAGAGAAACAGTCAATGAGTGCAACCATGACTCAGTAGGATGTAAAATTACAGGAAAAAAACTCTGGTCATGCTCTCAATGCTTTTCTTTTTTTTTTTTTTTTTTTTTCATTCTGCATTTTACTTTGTCCCCATCTCAAAATATCTGAACACTTTCCAGCTGGGCATTAAGCAAGATAACTTTGCTGACTCTCACTTCCTTTACTCCGAAGAAACCAGTTTTCCAGGTGGTTAATCTGAATTGTTGCTTGGCTTTAGCTTTATTTCAATTACAAGGTAGCTATTTTGAGGAGAAAGCTGAGAGAAGTGAGGTTGTGTAGGAAATATGCCCCAGTAAAATCCACTATAATGCTTAATTCTCATTGGCTTCACACCACTGGCAGAAGTTGAAAATTATGGAGATAAAGCAATTACTGGCATCTGGGTATGGCCACAGTTTAAACACATTTTTTCTTGGGAATCTTAATTCTTTTTTCCTCATCCCGCCCCACCCAGATCTCTGGATTTGTTTCATTTGTATCACAAGAGGGCACCCTGCATCAGACTAAAGTTTCCCATCCACATCTTTAAAGGCAGCAGCTGAAACCAGGAAAATTGATGGACTAATTGATGGACTACAATTTTTTAATGGAAAAGCAGAATTCAACTCTTCTGAACCATCTGGAGGAGAAAAGAACAAGGGAAAAAGTCTAACTCCTTCTGAAATTATTTTCTCCTAGCCCTAATTAGTTCTGACTTCCTACCTATACCTTTCTCCCAAGAAAAACCCATTTAGACAGCAGTGAGGCATTCCATATGTAAATGCTAGTGAGTTGTCAGACAATAAGGACTCGTTAATGCCAGGAAAGTTATTTAATTTTCTCACCACTAGGCCAGACTTGGGGGCCTGCAGGAGATCCTGCTGCAACACCAACAGATATTTGCTTGGTTTATTGTCCCCTGGAATACACTGGCTCCAGATGCTGCTTTCCCCTGCAGCTGGAAGTTCACCCAAGAACCATTTTCCCTTTCAACCTCAGGACTTCACAAGGCAGGGGAGAAAAGCGCAACAAGAAAGAAGATAATCTGGCCCCACAGAATCACTGGCACTCAGACTTCTTTGCCTATATAAATAATTGATGAAAACCAGCTGCTTTATTCACATTGTCTTTTGTATTTTTCTTCCTGAAAAGTAATTTCCATGCAAGGAGGACACTGTATTTACTTGGCTTACAGTGAAATCTCCTTTTGGGTCACACTGCAGCTAAAACTTTCTAATGAAGGAGAAAGAAAAACATCATATTCCACAAGAGCTTTATGCAGCACAGTGTAAAGTTGATGAAGTGTCAGTGGGTATCAAATGATGCCCTTGCTGGCACCAAACCCCCACTGAACTTGATCAGTTCTTTGAGTATGAAGTGTCAGCTTAGCACATGCCTTCTCTTTAAGCAGGAAAAATCTGCTACCAAGATTAGACAGAGGAGCTGAGAGAAAAAGCAGATACTAGTGCACTATAAAAGGATTATTCTTCTTTTCCAGCAAAAATACTGCAGGAAGCCCACAAAGGAGCATACTACACACAACTAGTAGAGTAAGCCTCCCAAAATGACAGGGAATATGCCCTAGAGTAACAGAAGTCTTGGAAAATGAATGACATTTTACCTACTAACCTATTTGCCTATTTTAGTGCTAGATCAAGTACCAGTTTCAGCTCTGTCAAGAACATCTGTCTGGGAAGGCTGACAAAATACAGCACAAATGCAAAGATGTGGAAGTAAAGGTTCCTACTTTACTTTTGGACATGACAGCTGTAAAAAGGCTCTTGCACATTTTTGCATTCATCTGACTGTTCTTTTCATGATGACACTGTGAAGATTTTTCCAAATAGGAGATCAGGGAAATAGCTGGATGGTAAGGACAGGTGTTGCTCTTGTGGTCTTAGCCAGACATCTATAGACTCTTTTGAGTTGGTTCACATGGGTCTGTAAGAGGCAGAGTTTTTGCTCTGCACCACGAGAAGGGCACCACAAATAAATAAATATGTTTGAGCCATTTTTACAGGAGACATTGCTGTCTCTGCCTCCATTATGCACTGAGCATCTGTCAGCACTGAGCTGGGGTTTTCATCCTGCCTGAACACTCAGCTTGCGGAGTTAATGAGTTCTCGTAACTCCTCATTTTGGAGAGTCTGTGATGGTTCCTTTGGGAGCTGCTCAAATCAGAATCAGTCTTTTTCTTTCCCATTTGCTATGGACAGGTGTGAATGGCTCTTTCCACTCCAACAGCCTGACACAGCTTGGGATGTTCAAAATGAAAGCCCAGCATGGTTTGGCTGCACCAAATGATGGAGCAGAGGGCACAGAGTATGGCAAGGCTCTAACATCAAACAGTGAGTGAAATGATGGCTGAAGGAGCAGCTCTGGCTTGCCAGAGTCTTGGTATTTGCATTTCCCTTTCAAGCACCAGGCTTAAGCTTCAGCAACAGGGGAAGGATGTGGAGAGGAGGCTGGGAAGGAAGGACCTCACCTGATGAAAGCTGGGAAGCAAGTCTGTGCACAGCAGAAGCATTTTTCTCCTTTCCAAGAGTTTGCCTCTTCTTCCTCCTTTACCCCAACACAGAGAATGGGAAAGGAGAGGAAACCTTCTCTGTCAGGGCTTGAGGCCCTGCTGCTGGGCTTTGTGGAACATGTAACTCAGAGACTTCCAGTACCTTCTACCAGCAAACACTTGGTTGTAGTTAAGGACGGCATCCCCACTAACAAAAGCTACATCAACATGTCACTGTGGAATTCAAAATTAAAGTATTTGCCTGAAAAGGTACAAACAAAACATAAAACCCACCTTACTTAAAGACTCAAGAGATGCAGTGCAACAAATAAATATATTTATTCTTACTTTTTTTCCATTTTTTAAACAACAGTAGCAGAATAATTGCAAATAGGTTTTTTTTTTTGTTGCCAAGTATATACTTTGCTTATTAATTTTTGCATCCAGGGTGATCTACAGCTACAGGCTTGGTTTTGTATTTTTTTTTCAATCAGGTTTGTCCTAGGATAAATAGAGTGACTAAGTATTCAGAGCTACTAAAAACTTATTAGGTGTGTAACACAGTGAACTACTTCACAGTCATAAACATAATTCCTAAAGCAAACACACAAGAAGACTATTTTGTTCATAGCTGGAGTTGAGAAGAAGCCTCTTTTTTTCTTCTTGGCATCTTGCTATTTCAGTCAAAATGGATTGTGCTTACCACTGTTACTCTTTCAAAAAAAAGCAGTTATAAAAATTACTTAATAAAAACATACTCTCATATTTTTTATGCCAGTTTCTCAAAGACTATTCTAGAAAAGTCAGCTTGCTTGACCTAATATAAGAAGAAGGTCAAGTATGGAAAATCAAGAGTAAAAAAAACCTCACAGTAAAAATAAGAATGTCTGTAGCATGTAGTGGTTAGTTGTAAAGAAGTGAATAAAAGAAAAAGCCTCACTAGAAGTCATAGAGCCACATAGCTACTATCTTTTTATAGCAGGGGTATTTTCTACCACAGCCTTGATTTTTATTACTTTATATATTTTTTAAATAACTTAAAATAATGATGAGTTTGCCTGCCAGCAGCCAACTCGAAAACACATTGGAAAAAGAAAAAAAACCAACCAGCCACCATTACAGTGGTAGGGAGAAATTCTCCTCAGCAGCCAATTTTTGTGTCCAGTCCTTTCCCTTCTTAGCAGTCCCAGTCTTCTGGGATATATTCAGCTTATTAGGAATGAGAGGTCTCCAATGCAGACTTGGGTTTCACTGAAAGGAATGGTGAACATTTCCCCTCCGTAACCTCCTGCGAGTCCTTGTGGCAGTTTTGCAGAGTCCTTGTAGCAGCAAGCTGCAGCAAAAGCAAAGGAAAGAGTATTCCATCCAGGTGTAAAATGATTCATAGGCAGCATCTGAGATCTTCAAAGGATTCTCAATCAATACTTCAGCCTAAATACCAGCTGAGTGGGCTGTGATTTTTATCTCATCTGTCAGATGGGAGAAGCTGCCTGTTTGTTCTTGAATTAACTTCTTTCATCTTTGCTGCCACAATATCGCAAGTGACTGCACATCTTTCATCGTTCTGAGTGCCAGTCAGTGCACAGAAAAATAAACCAAGCCATGCCCCTTGGCAATCCATGTAACACAGCCACAGCAGACACGGGGTGCTCTAGACTCTGCCCAGAAGCGCTGACCTGAAAGGCACAGGGAAATGCAAATGGGTGAAGACAATCTTTGGAATGATGTAAATCTTCTCAGACACAGGGACTGCGATAAGGAGCCTGTGAAACTGAGATTCGTGTTACTACAGATTTTCATCTTGTCACCCTGTGTCGTATGGAATGTCTGCGCCCTGATGTAACTCTCTGTCTTCTCAAAATGAGTGGAATCGGTCAGATGGAATTGTTACATCCCCCCTGCCTTAATGGTTCATGTATCCTTCCACAGTTAGTAAACTCAAAGAGCTGATGACGCTGCATTCTAATAGCAGTAGAAGAAAAGCCAAAAATATTATTTTGCTGAATATTTTTCCCCAGCCTGAACTCTAAATTGCTAACTGGTTTCATTAATGCATTTGCCCCAGAGCAATCTTTATGCAAACCTCAGCCCTGTGTGAAAGGCTGGTGCAGAAAGGGATGCAGTAACTGTGAAAACATCTGTGTGGAATCCAGAGTGCTCTGTATAGTACTTGTGAGGAAGTGGGGATTGCTTGGGAGTTTAGAAAGTACTTTCTTCCTTCACTGAGTAACACAAGAAATTAAAATACAAAATTACTTATTCTAATTCCCATTTCCTAAAGGAATGAAGGACTGAGAGGGTTTAAGATAAAGACTGATTATTCTATTTTTTTCCAAGAGCCCCAGATTGGAGGGGGGGCGTTTACAACCTCACTGTGCCCCATCTGTTGAAACATGTAACATGCCCTTTGGTTTTAACTGCTTGATGCTTGCTCTGTATCCCATTCTATTTATTTATTGATCTGGGTAACCTCTGACACAAACCTTAGTGTCTTCCATCTGTCCTTTTCAATGTGGTTCTCAGGACCCTCGCTTTCATAGGAAGCCAAGTAAAGTGCTGCAATCAGAAGCAAATACATTATGTTAGCCCTACTGGCATTTTAAAATTTGCTCTCCCTGCAAAGCAGACTGAGTTAAATGAAGCAGGCATGTATTATCCATGCCTCAGTTTAGGGCTTCAGAATCCCATTAGGAAGTATAGCATTGCTTATAATTGCACCCAGACAATACTAACAAACTGTGCATGAGAACAAAGACTGCCCTCGGGGGGCAAAAAACCAACCAGTGGAAACTCAAAAGCACAGGGAGAAGAAAGCACTCAAGAGAAAATAAAATGAGCCCAGGGACATGGTGGTTTGTAAACAGCCAGTGACCTCCCTGTTTTCTTCCTGCAGCAGCACCCTTTAGTGCAAACTACCCTGGAAGTCCACATAAATACATTTCATGTGACATTTAGAGGGACCACATCAATTTAGTTCATTCTGTTTCAGAATCAATGTTGATTCTCACAGACTATATGCACATAAAAGAAAAAATTTATCTTCTCTGCCATTTTTAAGGGAGGAGCATTTTTCACTTGCCAGACAGAGATGTCTCAGGACAGTCTTTCCTTACTGTGAGGAAGCCACAAATTAACACAGAAAGAGATTAAGCAGTAGCCAGAAGCTCCTGCAGATGTCCAGAGCTCCTTACCATCATCACTGAAGACTGGGACAGAGAGCAAATACTGCAGAATCTTCCAATCCCTTTCAAAAGGACACTCCACTTGCTTCCATGTCATAAATTCACTGACTTGTTTTGCCAATTCCCAAAATTTCTGTCGGAATACAAAGCAGAAGAGGTGCTATCAATTGAATAGTATTGCTTACCCTGAACTTTTTTTT
Organism: Turdus rufiventris; assembly: GCA_013186435.1. Classification (NCBI taxonomy): domain Eukaryota; kingdom Metazoa; phylum Chordata; class Aves; order Passeriformes; family Turdidae; genus Turdus; species Turdus rufiventris. The sequence goes on along the minus strand of PYHW01010582.1, from coordinate 5,668,493 downwards.
TAAAAGAGGGAGAGATCTTGGTTTGGAGACCAAGGCTTAGATTGTCCTTGGCTTTTAAGATAGGATTGAACATGATCTGACTCAAGAACTCAGCTTCTAACTTTTGTGTTTCTGTTTCAAGCTATGGTAACTTCCCACTCTTTCACCTTGTTAAAATTGCCGTTTTGAGCACAAATATAGTAGATCATCAAGTGCACTTAATCTTTTTTTTAAGGAGCTGGTAATACTCCTTATACCCAAACTTTTACTTTGATGATGCTCACACTTTTTGTTTTGCAATTAAATACATAGTGATTTTCACATCAGATGTTTAATACTGACATTTCAAAATCCAGATGTTTAGCAAATATGAAATGCTGTATTTTCTTGCTGGAAATATTTGCCAAAAATAAACACTCCCCATGTAGTGTGCTGATGCCATTAACTGATAAACACTTTCAATTGAAGTTTAACATCTCTGAAGTGTACATAGATTCCTTGAGCAAAAGGACATTCCAGATGATTTCAGAGTCTAGTTTTAGAACCTTTAGGCTAATTCAGGCCTATGGCTACAACTCAATGTACTGCACTTTTGTGTGAATGACCCAGGCTTCTTGAAAACTGCAAGAACCAGGAAGCAAATCATTGGGTAACGCACCCAGTGTCACATAACAAGCATGAAATCACAGGCAGAAGAACTACTGGAAGACAAGAGAGTAAAAACTCCCTCACTGCTACTCTATCACATATTTCTTCAGAGACAATCTGGGACTTGCATGAAAATGTTGCCTATATATCTTGGTAAAGGAGGAACTTGTTTTTATATGAGGAATTAAAAGATAAGCTCTAAAATACTAATTTGAACATTTTGTCATTAACTATAACAGACCTGTGGATTGAAATGTTGATATGAATTTGAGCACTGGGAAGAAGTTCTGACTTTTTTTTTCCCCCACTAAAAAAACTGGGAATATTGAAAGTTTTTATAAACACTCAATTTTCGATAAAACAGCTTTTTCCTGACTACCTCCCAGCTCCCCTGAGAAGTAACAGATAAATTCCAGTCTATGTTTGCTCACCCAGAGTCCAGCGGAAATTGGACTGCAATCTGCTTCAGTTTTCTGTCAAAGGGGCTGATCCTGCATTAAAACCCAAATAAAACTCAGTGCTCTACTCACCTCAAAATTGACATGACCATTTGGAAGGCGATTGGCACAACCCTCATTAAGGAAGTAAATATCTTTGATCAAGAGGCTGAAGAAAGGTATCACAATCTAGGGAGAGAACAGCATTATTATCAGTCTGGTCCTGAATCAAGACACAATGGTCTACAGAGAAAAATGAAAGGAAGTCAGGTGATACAAAAGGTAAGCAAAATACTGAAGGAGTATGGATTCTACATCTTTA
>PYHW01010582.1:5646181-5666674 GCA_013186435.1 Turdus rufiventris | reverse complement strand
CTTACTATTTCTGTGGAACACTTCACCACACCATATTTCAATATCTCTAAGTTCTTTCTCTGAAGTCTAAAAACTGGCTTTGCAGTGAAAAGAAGCAAGCCTCTTACATTTAAACTTCTGATACTTTGAATGATATGTGAGCACACCCTTAGGACTCAGAAAGATATTCCATGCATAACAACAGCACAGATCAGCAGACTGCACGTGGATTTGCTTCATCTGCCTAATAGTTTATTCCATGAACTCCAAGATCACATTTATTAAACATAGCATGAAGTCCTAATATCATAAGGAGCTGATGAGCAACTGCTTCCAAGTGGAGAGCAGCTAGGAAGTTATTTGATTCCTTTCCACAAGAACTTCCACTGAGATTCTGCATCTGAAGACTATACACAGGAAGGGAATGCCACAGCTCTGTCTAGACTTGAGGTTTAGAATACCTTTTATATGTAAGTTTTGAAGTCTTTCCACTTTGAATTACTGAAAGATTAGCACAAGTAGCAGCTCTAAGAACAAATTACTAGCAACCTCATGTCAGTCCTTAGCCTTTCTATTTGTGGTATGGGCTTGTGAGACATAGGTGTCTGTAAAACAGAAATGAGCTGAGGCAATGCACTTATTTTACTTAAATAATCAAAGTGATAATGTCATGTTTGGACTTTCAGTCAGCACCAAACTGATCTGGCAGCTTTTTATAAGCCCACCAGGGGCAGAGCTGCTGAGAATCAGAATTCCAGGATAAAGGTTTACCATGCAACTTAACAAGCACATTTCCCTTTTGCCCACTGCCAAGTCATTTGCCAACACACCTTCTCTCTGTTGCTGTGAGCTGTCAGGGACCTCTGGGTGGCTCCACGCAGAGCAGTCCGGTAATTATAAAAATTGCTGGAAGGGTCCATCTGATGCTGCAAGGCAGGAAAAGATGCAAATAATGAGGTACACACAATCCATTTTCAACTAAGCTACTCTTAAATAGGAAAAAGTCTTCTGAACAGCCCCACAAATACAACTTTGTAGAGGACTGTGGTATTGCTCTGCTTGTTTGATCAGAAGAGAGCCTTGTTTAAAAAAATGTCCATTCAGCACAACAAGGGATCCAATACATTCTTGGATAAATCACAAACCCATAGAGTGCTGCACCTGCATGATCTTGGTCAGCAGGACAATATCCATTAAGAGCACAAATATTCTAAATTAAATGTCATAATGAAGCCAAGCTCGCATTTTAAAGCAGTTGAAATTAAAATGGTATCAACAGCCTCCTGTCCAAAATATGAGCCAAACTTACCTCAAGAATATCAAACTTGGCTGTCTTCACTTTTGCCCAGGTTTTCTTTAATCGAGACACAGGACTCATGTTCATGCCAGCTTGATACAGGAGAAAGATATTGTTGGAGTATTTAAAAGAAAAAAATTTTTCAGGTAGCTTGGACTAGTAAGTATTTCTAAAGCAAAGAATCTATTACCAATAACAAGTATTTTCAATGGAGCTGCTCAAGCAATCAGAGTCATAGTTTTCTTTAAATTCCAAAATAACTTGGAAACAAAATCTTCATCTCTTACAGAATGAAAGCTCTTAAAAAATGCTATGACATTATTTAATGTGAATTTGCTAAAACATGTATATAAAGCAGAAAAGCTCAAATGAGTGTTGTTCTGAACACCATCTCTTACACAACTCACTGAAAATTACACGTAACTACAAAGTTCTTGCATTTCAAATGGGAAAAAAAACCATTCCCAATATTTTCCTACCAGATACAAAGAAGTGTGGCATTTTTAAACCACTAGGATGTGATAGAAATGATTGAAGACCTCAATTGTCCATATTACAGGGAAAGTTACTATTTCAATTTAGCACTGAAGTTGGTTTAAAAAGGTGGGGATTTAGGTCTCTGAGGAGTTGCAATGAAAACTTTGGTTTATATCAACTTTATACTACACACATAGCACTAGAACAGTGTTGAGAAAGTTCATGCTGCTGACCAAGTTAAGCAGAAGATTTCTGTGTGAAGCACTCTGCTCCCTTTATCCAGATTTAAACAGGGATAAAATAATATCTGAGTGCACATACTTACAAATAATGGCCATTAAGGAATTGAAGTTGCCAATGTTAAAACATTCCCGTGCCACATCGATGAAATATTCTATCACTCTTGCTCTGTGCTTCTTCTTCACAGGCTGCAAGAGATGCATTTGTAGGGTTATGCTCAGCAGGAAACAGCACTCTGACACATCCCCAAAGAAGTGAAACCCCTGCTAAAAGGCTTTTCCATATGTACCACAGCTTCACACTATCCTTTCCATGTAGAAGAAGCCACACTATTGTGTTCAAAAGCACTCAGGACAGCAAAGACAAACCTGATCCCAGGCAGGCAGAGAGCAAGGACAGCAGGCAAAGAGGCTCTGCCAAGGAGAAGGATATGAAGAACAGCAGAGCAGAGTAGAGGGTCAGCCAGAGGGGAGAATGTGCCTCAATTCACAAGGGGCTTTCAGAGAAGAGAACAGCAGGCCAGACATGCTCATGTATCAAGAAGGGCTAACCCAGAATAAATCATCACTGTCACAAGAACAAGGCTGAGGCACTAGTATAATGCTGAAAACACTGAACTTATTTCCTCTTCAGATGTGCTCTGACTGCACCCAAATGTAAACAATTACAGAACCAAATGAATGAAAAGTCCAAAAGGCACCAAAGCTGAAAAGGCTTCACAGTTTTGGATAACTAAACAAAACCTTTCAGCACAAAAAGTCCTTGCTCACCATACAGATTTCTGTTGCAACCAAGTAACTGAGCCTGTTAAACCACTCCACATAGGCTTCAAGATTCCGAGTCTTCTTTCGATCTCCGTAGCAGCTCTACAGACAGAATTAAAATAGCAACTTTTAGCACTATTTTTATCTTTTCCCTGTGAGATCTTTTGGCTTTCTGCCTTGCCATTCCCAAACATTGTCAAGTAACCAGGAATGACTCAAATTACCCAAAGTGACAGAAAGCTTGGAGGGAAAGCAGCAGTGGTAGTATTCGACATGTGTAACTTCCTTGTGAGCTGTCAGCCCAGTAAAGCACTCCAGCAGCCATGTGGAATTCACCCTGTGTTTTAATGCTTTAAGGACCTAGAACACACTTATGCAAACAATCAGGGCTAAATATCTGCATAAAGCTCCCTTGAATATGCACACTGTTTCAGTCCTTACTCCTGTAAGCTCTCTGCAAGTGCAGGAGGAAAACAGAAGCCAGGCACATTATGTTTAACTGTTGATGACAAATAGACACACTGCATCTCAACTTTGGGAGATCAGCTCTACCATTTTCATGGGATTATCCCTTTCCTGAGCAGTGCTATGCTGCATCACCTTGGAATCATTCCCACACTGCATCTCAGGGTTGCCTAAAAAGGGGTAGACAGCAGTTTCAGTGATCTCTATCTGGAAAAACAATTTCAGAGACCACCTGAATGAACATCAAATTGTAACCTTGCATCATTCTATTCTGTTGGTCAGTTTTAAGTTAATTCAAGTTTTAATGGACTGTCACAGTTTATTTAGAGAGGCTAAGTCATCTTGAAAAACTTAAGAAATTAGGTAATTTTGAAAACAGAAATCAAAGAGATAAGAACCCCATAATGACTGGTTAAAAATTCCACATATTTGCCCTCCAAATCACACAGATCTAGAGCCCTCTGTGCTCTTTTCTGTTATGTCTGCTCTACCTGCAAATTCCCCTATGTGCCACTTGGCTGCAAAGAGCTCAGTTTACTAAAAAGGATGAATGGATGTCAAAAATGAATAATGCAGGAGGAAAAGTTAAACTCAGACTCTTCCAGCTGTAAGTTGCATAGATGGCCTGGGGAAAACATTCACAGGATTAAGGATTAAGTTTTCCCTTAGTTTAGGTCAGAAAACCCAGGAAATGTATTCATTTAAGTCAATTTGTTGGCTGAGTTCTGGAGCTTCAGGAGTTGTACTCCAGGCAGAAAAAACACATTAACAAAATGTTTAATGGGACTACTAAAGCTTGTTTTGTACTGGTCCTCATTTATTGCTGGACCTCACTTCCAGCTCATGGTGCACCTGATGGTGAATGATGCATTTCAGAGCTGCTCCAGATCTGCTCCCATTACCTTGTCATTATTCAAAGGATCCTTTTGCACAAACGCCTGGATAAATTCTTCTGGTCCAATATAATTGAGTCTCTCCTAAACAAAGCACAGAAGCAGCCAGGTCATATCCCCTGTTAACCTGCACTTCAAAAAGAGGGGAAGGATGAAGTCATCCCTGGGAGGGTAACAACTCACAAGCTCTATGTGCGTCAGCTGCTGAGCTAACACATAGGGATCATTGCAGACTGTGATGATGTCCCTCTGGATGGACTGGGGTTTGGTCTTTAGGAGTGTGAGGCGATCTGTGGATGTGGTGGCATCAATTTTTGCAAGCACTTCCTCGTACTGGGTAACCGCGGCCAGCTTCCGAATCAGGTTCTGGAGGAGCTGCTGCACGTTCTTCCGATACACCTGTCACAACATCAAACAATCAGAAATCACTTCCAAAATGTGAGAGGACAGCATTAAAGCCTGCATGACACCACAACAGATGCATGCTGATAGCTGTGTTTGTTGCCAACCTAAGCTAAGCTCTATTATGTGAATTTGTAATATTAACATTTTGTCAGACCAAAAGGAATCCAGCTGAGGGTTTAAGCAGTGATTGTCTCACAGGGTCAGTATTGAGCCAGTTAGCTCAAAGAAAAGATGTGTCCAATCCACTTCCTGAAAAGTACCAACCACCACTGGAGGAAATACCAGAAATCAAAATACTCCATCTTCTGCTTAAGACCACAGAAAAAAACAAATATGTGGCCATTCATCTATAAACAAAGGGCCTGCTTCTTTCTGCAGAAAATCAAGACCAGTTTCATCAAAGTCAGAGCTCAAACTTGCAGTGAATCTGAGGGAAAGATAACAAAATCATCTCTCTCCTCTGCCTTTGCAGGCCTTTCCATGTAGTGATTTAAGTTACCAGGAGTCACAATTTTAGGTAGGAGCAAAACTCTTACATAAATAGATCTGTGTAACCAAGGTAATTACTCTTCCAGATTCCACATATCCTAAAGCCATTAAAGCAAAACCTAAGCTTCAAAAAGGAGCGTCTGAAAACTACTGTCTGCACACTATAGTATGATCAGTCCAAGGCAGCAATATTTCCTTTATTCTGATGAATTTGTCCTTTCCTCCAAAGCCTTTTCCAAATAAGTTGTTTTGAAGGAGTGAAATGTTAGTGTGGTGAGAGGTTTTGGCTGTACACCAACAGCTCTTAAAAGAAGTGGAGTACAATAAAATACAGGAAGTGGAATAAGAAGCTATAAGTAGAACTGTAGTGAACAGAAGAAGGAAATTGCTTCTTTTGTATCCTTTAAGGTAATGACTCACAAAAATCCAAGTGATCTGGAGAAAAGCAAGGTCAAGGAAGTTGCCATTTACTGTTCCAAGCAGTTCACAATAAAACAAGTCAATTTACTGCAGTGCTTGCTTTCACTTCGTCTTTCTGAAGGAAGTATCAAAGTCAAGAAAACCTCAAAGCTACAGCTAGAAAGGATTTATAGTTCTCTGCAGAGTAAGATTGCCCCCTTTGCACATTTTCTAGCAGCTTTGTTCATCTGCCTTTCCCTTCAATAGACAATTTCACTGTTTAAACTGTCTGGAGTGACAGAAACTTCACTGCACACAACCCTTCCCTCTTCTGATTTCATTCTTCCATACACCAACTCAGCTTCCTCCAGGCTAAGCAGTTGGTTTTTGTTTTGGTGCCAGTGAGTATTTTTCAAGTGGGTGTGAGCCCTCAATCGTAACAACTTGGCCTGGAACTAGACTTCAGTTCCTACCTTGCTATGAAGAGTATCTAGAAACAAAGCAACCTGGCACCCCTGGAGGGAGGGCACATCTCCTTCCTCTATCCAGTCCAGAGCTCCCTGGAGCTTTCTTGCAACCTTCAGCTTGCACATCAAATTGGGTCTCTTTTACATTTGTATTTCACACCATCTCTTGTCCCATCTTTTGTCCCTCCTCACTCTGACAACATCAAAATATATTTCAGCTTCCAAGTTCAGTTTAGGTTTGCTCTTTTCCATGCTTGTGTACAGCCTTTGGCAGCACTCTCAGCTCCTCTCAGTCCAGTTTACCTCCACCCATGTTAATGTGCAGTTTGCTACCTCATCCATATCATTACTTAGAAGCTTATATAAGGAACACTGGTCCCTGAGGAACACTGGAAACACAATGCCATTTAGCAATTGCTATTTGTGTTTATAGTTCTTCCAAATGCCACTCGGGTGTGCGTTTTGCAATTGCAGTATTATGCCAGCTACACTGTCTTTGCTTACTGAAACTTTGTTAATTCCCTTCCACTAAGTAAATATAACCCTTGGCTTTTGGATGAGTCTATTTCAGTACTTACAAGACAAGCATCAGTTAAGCATCAAAATATTTTGTAATACCCATGTGGAATTTTACTTCCATCTGAAAAGCGAGAGTTAGAAAAAGGTCAGGTGATTTTCTTGTGTGCTTCATCCACAGGAAGGAAGATTACATTCTTGCTCTCTGAGTTGACATTTTAAGCTCAAGACAATTCTTTCCGGTCCAGTCCTCTTTTGGAAATTTCTCCCCAAACCTGCTATAACTTTTCCATTGACCTACAGGTCAAAGGCCCAATCCCAACACACCTTACTCAAGAAATGATCAACATTGATAGGGATTTCTCAGCTACTGTCCTAGCTAGCGTCTTCCAAGTAAAATCAATAAAATGATAAAGACTAACATCCACCAAATTGTGCCTGTCTGAACAAAATGGGATAATGTTATGGGCTTAGAGGTGGAGAGAACTTTGCCCATGCTTTGGAGAAGATCTGCTTATGCTGTGTGGTTTCATCCTAGGCTTAGGTACCAAATAGAACTTTTTGCCTACCAGCACCTTCATAATAAGATTTCTTAAGAACCTAGAGCCACAGCACATTGTTAAAGCAATATAAGCAGTAATAGGAATGCCTTTTTATCCAATAACTTTGTGTGCAGACAACTTACCTCATCCCCACTGGCTATTCTTTGTGCCAACTCCTTTAAGTTCCTCATCATTCTTTCATCTCGGAAATCATAAGGAAAAGTCTCTGTCCACTCAGTCAACAGCTGTAGGATTTTTGGTGCAATTTTCTGGGTCCAGTTCTATTTGGAAACAGCAGTGAGGAATGTTACATGCAACAGCAATGCAGGAAATAGAAATCTGCTCTGTAGGATACTGTGGAGCATAAGGGTATGAATGTCAGGCAAATTTTAAGCTTAACTTCATTCAGCATTGGATTACAGGTCAGAGACAATGGAGGCGACTCCCCTCATTATCAGGAGTGTCTCAGTGCAAGGCATTGATTAGTGTTTCCATAACTTATGACTAACCTTCAACAAAGAAAGTGGAAAATTTCAGTTGTGCCAGGACCCGTGTGTGCACTACACCTTATGAGAGAAACTTGTGTACAGAGAGAGAGAGGCTGGGGAGGAGATGTGGTGGTCAGAGGCTGCCTTGGGCAGAGTGATCACCAAATGATTTTTGATTACTGGTGGAGTAAGGAGGGGGGGGTCAACAAAACCTCTGCCTTGGACTTTCAGAGGGCAGATTTTGGCCTGTTCAGGACCCTGGTTGAGAGATTCTCTTGGTAAAACAAACAATGCAGTAGAAGCAGCTGACCTCATGGAGGACAGGCTGAGCAGTGTGGAAATTCCCCATGAATCTCAGTGAATAAAGGGTCAAATTCTAATTGGTTGTGTCAGGTTTTCAATCTGCTCAATCCCACTGAGGACTCTATTGAACAGGAGCATTTGGGCTTGGTCAGGGACCTGGGAAGTCCCTGAGAGTGGGGGATCTTACCTTGTCCAGGGCAGGCTCACTGAGTCTCTGCTGCTCAATGCACAGGTGGCAGACTTTGGCCATGAGCTCATACGGGTGCATGAAGAGGCGGGAGCTGAGCAGGAAGGTGAAGATGTATGTCCTCTGCAAACAACAGGAAGACAGAGAAAGGCATAAATTGCCAGCATTTTTTATGTTTTCTCGACATGCCTTCCTGAAAAATCTGCTCCTCATACCTTACTATCTGCAGAAGAAAACTCTACATGTGGTTGTTGCCAAACATTGCCAAAAGCAATTACTACAGAGGTAAGCATTTAACACTTATCATTGTTCCAGAACCAGTATTATAAGTTTGTGCTCGAGCCAAGGTATGCAAGATTAAACCAAAACAAGGCAGGGCAAAGGTGGTTTAGCTCTCCTATTGCACACAGCCTTATTGCAAGCTCATTACCTGAAATTACTCAGAATAAAACTTGAACTTCTCTTGCTCTACACTAAACCTGTCTCCCAGGTGAAAGTGGAGGGAACTACATAGCTTAATTTTACAGAATAAAATCAGTGACTGATTCTGAGGTTGCAAGAAGAGGCTCCTTATTTTGCTTTGATTTTCCATGTATCATTATTTGAACTCACTGTGAGACAGATATTCAGAATATCCATATCTCTGGCACCCACTCTACAATGTTCTGTCTCTAGAAACTTGGAATAAATCATGATGTTTGACCAACCAGTGTCTAAATTGCTACACGTTTGAAGTTTACACCAAGCATTAATAGATAAGCACTAGCTTAATTACAGTCCTGTGTTGTTCTTAATTCTGACCCAAGTTAAAAAAGATTCTGTCTTGGAAATGTGAACAAGTCCATGACAATAACAGAAGCTGAACATAAGCAGAGCTATGTCGTCAGCAGGAGCATGTTGACAAGTAGAGCTGCAGTTTCATCATCCACCAGTTATCCCCAACTACCCTTTCCTGCCACCTTTTGATATCATTATTTTTTATCTTCTTTTCTAAGAATTATAGAAAATGTCTCAATGCATGGATGTGCCAAAAATTCTCAAGATGATAAGCCTGCTGTTGTCACATCCAGCCTCTGCTGATCCTAAACACTGTGGCACTAGCTCAACATTTTGGTTGCTTATTGCAAGATACACATGGACCTCAGATGAGCAATGGGAAATATGCATTAAAAACCGCTTGGTTTTGCAATAAATACTTTCATTCTGTCTCAGCTGTGGTCATGCCTTTCTCTTCAGCCTGCCTGGCAGCTTTTTGAGGGTCAATGGTACACACAATCCATCAAGCAGTAAGCCAGTCTAGGTGTGTGCTTTATAAATGAGTCACCAGGGTTGCTCACCTTACAGCAGGAGTAATAAAGCATTAGACTTCCTAGGTTAGGTGAGTTATTGCATGCTACACTCAGGTAAAGCACATGTTATCACTGCTGGTCAGCCACTTGAACCCATTCCTTAGCCATGGATGTGACACATTCTGCTCTTGCTGCACACATTTCCCTTTAGGAGACACATCAGGCCTGGCCATACAGTTATCAGGGTGTGTAACTTACATCGGGATAGTAATCCACATTGGGTACTAAGTGCTGGATCAGAGCTTCCAGAGACCCCGACAGGAGATTGTTGTCCTGGTAATAGAGCCCTCCACAGTTGTCTTCTTTTGTCTGATAGAGGTTCCTGTTGTAGCTGCTGCTGTCAAACATCGCTGCAAAGGGAGGTGTCTGTGGCATCTTTCCCTGCGGGGACACACAAAAGAGATAAGGGATCATTCAGAGAAGGTACAATGTAAGGGGATTTCTATCTTCCAGAGATAATACTGCACTAGAAAGACAAGTCAGTGTCACGCCATGGGTTACTTGCACACAGTAAAGACTACTGTTTTCAAGCCTGTGCAGACTTCTGGCTTTCACCACTGCCTCTCACAATCTCCAGCTGCTTCTTTTATATCTTGCTGTTTCTCTATTAAATGGCAGATAAGATGTCCAAGCTAAGAGTTAGAAGGAGGTACGAAAATCATGACAGGCTTTGGGAACTCAGACTTTCTATAAAGCTTTTGGGAATGTGGCATAACGTTCACTTTGGTCAAACCCTGAAAGTAGCTCCCTAAGAGCTGCAGCACTCTGATGGGCAAGTGTGTTCAGGCTGTCCCAGGCTGACACACCCCAGGCAGAGCAGAAGGAGAGAGACTGAACTGAAGCCCTGGAAAGGTTTTGTGAGAGGACAATCTCCTTTATGCAACATGACAGCCATGTAACTGCAATCCCAAACCTCTCATTTCCCAACTCCACCCTGGTAAATTGGTGCTTGGTTTTCCCAATAACACTGACAGGCGTGACCCAGGCTAAAGCCTGATGCTTCAGTGCATCTGCCTCCACCTACTCTCTGAGTGGCTCTACAGAAATTTGGAAAAGTTTGCCTGGGCATAGCTGCTTACCACTGTTGTCCAAGTTCACCAATGATATAGAAGATGAGACCAGAATCAGAGTTTTGCTAAATGTTCTCCCCAAATTCTGTGAAACCGTGTTTTCTGTGCAATTGTGTTTTCTGTGAAATTCTGTGAATCCTGTATTTTCCAGCTTTCGGAGAAATAAAGCAATTACTCATCAGTCTGCATCCTAGTGCCTGTGGGATCAAAATGTCTTTCCAAGGAAAAGATCAGTCAGTGCTGCAGGCTGCTCAGTCACTCAGAGCAGTGGGTGGGCAGCAAGGGGGCCATGACCACCCAAGAGCTCTTTTGGTAATGCAGCATCTGAAAAGGCCAAAAGATAAAATCTCTCTGATTGTTTGAGTGTTGAGTGATAAACTCCTTGCCTCTCCCTCCTTCCCTGCTTTCTGGGAGTAGCAGTTCTTGTCAGTTTAAGGAACTTAGGTTTTACAGCCTCGATGGCAAGCTAAGTTTGTGCTCAATTTTAACCACAAATGTGCTGGTTTAACTCTCCTGCAGCAGTGCTGTGGCTGCTGATGGGATTCAGGGAGAGACAGACAAACTGCAAAAGGGGATGGCACTTTGTTTCCAATCCTCCCCACAACTTCAAGGCAAGAGAGATCAAACTGAGGGGACAATATGCACCACTGCTGCGCTCATGTGTCAACCCAGCATGTGTGAGTGAATGAGAAAAGCATTAATGCCTCTGAGCCATCATTGTAAGTGCAGATGCTGTTTCTTTTCTCTCCATTGTATCAAATCCTATTCGGGAAAAGGCTCTTTAAAGCCACAGGCCTCAGCAAACACCAGCCTGTGAAGGCACCCCGTTTTGAGAACAACTAGTGATGTGACAGCCTGGAGATAAATAGAGTGTTGCCATCTGTGTGCTCCCCCAATACCCACAATAAAGCACTTTTCAGAGAGAGCTCGGTGGACATGAGAAGCTATTAAGTTATTAGCCAGATTCCTCAGCTTGGACCTGAAGCACCACACAGACTTGCTGCTGCTGGCAGTGTGTCCAGACAATGGAGACATTCAAACCAGCACAAGCCTGAGCGGTTCAGTAAATAAACAGCAAGAGAAAGCCAAAAACAAAAGCAGAGAAGGACAGTGGAGAGAGCCTCCTGGCCTACATGACCTGTGCTAATTCCACCTTGAGAGGTGCCAAAAAATATCTGCATCAAAATGGGAAAGACTGAAAAGTGTCCATGTCTGAAAAGTGACACCAGACACTCTGTGCAGCTGTTCGACCAGTGATTCAATTCCACTCAGCCCAATGAACCATGAGAAGAATGAAGTAAATACACACGCCACAGCATAAGAGGGTGAAGTGCAGGACTGAACTTAACAGGGTTCCTGTACAAGGGAGTTCAAATTACTGGGCAGGTGAGATGCAACCCTACCACGGCCATGTGGTGCAGCAATAAAGCATCCTGATGCATAAAGACTCCTGGTCTTTCAGGTTCTTTGCAAGGCTAACCCAGTTTAAGGAACAAAACTTTACTGGGGAGCTGACAGGAACCTTCTGCAGCACTTCTAGGTTTTCATACTGTGCATGTAAAGCCACAGACTTGAACCAACTCCAAAATATTCATCAGCCCACTGATGCTGACATGTATTGTTTGTACCAAAACTCAGATTTTTTTTCAACTTCTCAAGCATGGTTTATTCAGGCAAAATGCAAGTGGTAATGAACAGTGTGTAAACACTGCAACACAAACATTTGTAGCACAGTGGCTCCAAGGTAACACTCCCCAGGGAAGTGAGAAAGGCTAGTCTGCACCTGCAAAACAACCTGACATCAATATTAGCACTTGTGAAAAACCAACGCGAGTGCTTGTTTCAACCAAAACAGCCCAATTCAGGGTGAGACTGGAATCTGCAGGGGATTTAGCCAGACTAGCCAGCAATTAGTTTTGATTTCATGCAATCCTCACAACATAAATCAGACAGGTTGGAGACACAGTCTCCTCAACAGGAAAGAAAAAAAATCATCAGGCCATTAACAGATGCACTGATTTGTAACCATAAAATAAAATTATCAGAGGTCTGTCACAAAGGGTACATATTGTGTCACTTGTTTCCTGTCTGTTTCTGGAAGCTGCTTGACAGAGGGGCTCAGTCCTGCTTCAGTGAGACACCAAGTCGTGGTGATGCTCTGTGTGGTTGGAATGGGTTTCACCTGGAAGTGAACAGGACACAGGACACGTTCCCCATGCGATGAGAAGGGATGATAGCAAAGTGTGACAGAGATAAATACAGCATAGCCAATGGGGTGATTCATACAACACATGTGCTTTTCCAGCATGACTCCTTCATTATCTTCACCTTGACTCCTCTGCCGTATTTTATTTGGAGGTGGAGACACAAACCAGCATTTTTAATTCTAAATAAAAGCTTCTTTAGCTAAAGCTTCAGCCAAACCCTGCCTTCAGAATAACTTGAGTGGAACTGAAATTTGGTTATAGAGCAGATAATGGTCCACAAATCTGTGGCATATAGAGCAGAGTTATCTTGAGACCTAAAAATATTGTTGACAAAGCACAGCAGGGCAAGATCTGATAAACAGTAATTGGGAAAAAAAGAAATATTATTCCAGTGAAAAATGTCCTGGGAGTTAGAAACTGGAACTTTTTAACTGGGCTTTGGAAACATTTGGCTAGCAATCATATGGAAACCCATTTATCTTTTCTCTCGTTATTTCTTTTTTTTTTTCCAAATAATGAAAAGAGTGGGGTTTTTTTTGTTTTCATTGGTTTGAGTTTTTTTATTAATGATCCAACTTGAAGGAAAGAGCAATGAAATAATTTCCTGGCTTTACCAGTGATGCTCTCCTGTGACAGAGAGAAGTCAAAAACCCTGCGCTGTGGAAAGAGGATTACAACTTTTTTTTTTTTTCTGGATTTACTATCATTATGGAGAACATGAGACCCTGGGCATTGAGGTCCATGTTCTGGCTGGGAGCAGCCTCTGACAGGAAAGAAGCCTCAACCTTTCCAGGAACAGCACTGTAAATAGGAAGTCAGAGCCAAAGATGATGTGCTCAAACCCCCACTATCTCCTGCAGGAGCCAAGTTTCAGTTTGGCAACACTAGAGGAATCACACGTAGCTTCCAAGGCTGCCAAGTGCTTTTCCAAATCTTTAAGTTAAACAAAAAATCTGTTTACTACTACAAACAGTGGAAGGTTGAATCGTTTTGTTTTCATTTATATTAAAGAGCTCAGGCTTCCCATCAGGTTCATAAAACAAACCCAACAACATGGACAGCTGGTATCCTTCACAGAAGTACCCACTGAGAAGTTCAGTAATAGCCATTAAAGGTACCTTCAAAGCCACTGCCAGACATTTTCAGCTCCTCCTGTTAGGTGGTTTTCTCCCACACTGTATCCCTCAGGCAGAGGAATGGTATGAGTCTCAGGTACACTTCCCCTTAAAAGATGCAACTTTCAGAAATGCAATTACATCCCCTCAGAGCTGTTCCCTATACAATCAGAAACCCTTAACCACATTTAGAAGTTGATTACCATCCACCATTGTTATGAAGGATGCCATCATAAAACTGAGGTATGGCAAAACAAAAGACTGACTTCCTGCAGGAGCCAAGTTCCCTGAGAGGGCCCTCATTATCCCAACTCTTCCTTCTGTTAGCAACACGCCTACAGAAGCCCTTCCTGTTGTCTCTGACATCCCTGGCCAGACTCGGTTCTAACTGGCCCTTAGCTTTCCTAACCTCATCCCTTAGCTTCCTGTACAATTTCCCCATATTCCTCCAGACTTACATCCCCGAGCCAGTCTTTCATGAAAAGCCAACAACCTTCCATTCCAATGCCCCACCACAGTTTCTGTGTGATGCCAGTGATATCACACCCATGCAGGCATGTGCATGTCTCCAGTTCTTCTTGTTTGTTCCCCATACCGTGTGTGTTTGTGCAGAGGCATCTGAGCCAGGCCCTTGATAAAGCTGGAGCAGCTGGAATCCCTTTGCAGTGCTCGGGGCATCCACCCAGGCTGCCCAAAACAAAAGCATACCAGACACAGCCCCGTTGCATTCCATACATCTTCAGTGGTGTGTGTGTGCTTTGCTCACAAAGCTAACTTTTTTATTTTTTGCACTGCAAGGTAAGGGGGAATTGAGGGGAATTTTACAGCTCAAGCTACTGAGAAGGTGAGAAACCTGAAAAACTCCCAGATGGGTGTTTCACATGTCTTACTTGCAGAAATTCAGATCACACAACTACCCCAGCTCAAGCCTTCTTGCTTCCACTTTTTGTGATGGATTTGCCATACAATTCTCAGTGCGACTTCAGCACCAACTCTGAGTTGTAGTTCCTTCCCAGAATTACTTTTAAGAGGCAGAATACAGAATATCTTTTTATACTCACATAGGAGATGAAAAGTGGAGTGATATTGGCTTTTTCCAGATTGAAATCAAGAGGAAGATTAAAAACTTCTCATAAGGAATCCACCTAGAGAAAGAGGACCAAAACTATCCATGCTGGACAGTGTCATAACAGGTAGACATAAGAAACCTGACTGAGCCTTAATTTACGTTTTGGTTTTCACTAAAACAGCAGAGGATGAACAATTTTGCAAAGTTTTCCAAAAATCACCCAGGCAACAATAAGCTGCAAAGGAAAATGAAAATCACTAGTAAGCAAAGAATAAAACAGGAACTGAATTCAAGTAAAGGCATTTTCCTCCTGAATGTGCATTTTTCTTGGGTCTATAAATAGACTCAGCTGATGATTTGGGAAGGTCAGATGCAGCACTGCTGACTGATCACTCACGTATGAGAACTTGGCACAGTAATTTAGTGAATCCTGAATGACTCGAAACTGAAGTCCTTGGATACTGAACAGCAAAGGTGTGATGGGTATGAATACATTTTTGTGATCACTTGGGAGCATTAGGAACATTGTGGGACATTTAAGAATGCCTTGGATTTCCCCAAATCTGCAAGCGTAGAAAAAGGGAAGGAAACAAGCAAGTTCCTCTTGGTTGCTGATATGCTGTAAATCCATGTCCCTGATAAAACCTCACAACTCAGTTCCCCTTCTATCCTCTCCCATCCTCTTCTTCAGTAGGGCAAGAAGAGAGAGCCTAAAGATGCTGAAGGTGGCTGTGACAGCATTGCTGCAGTGCCAGGCAAGCACATGCAGGCAGACTGCATCACACAAAAATCCCAGCTGCAGGAAAATCACTCAGTCCAGGGCGAGGACAGGACATATGTTCCTCCCAAACAAAACACATGATACAATCTGTCCATGTTGCTGGACACACAAAAGCAACAGCCTCGAAACACAGGGCAGGATACCTCACCTATAAAATACAATTTCTTAAAGCACTTATCTCTTACCATGAACACAATGCTGCTAAGATTTCTGTCTGTAGGTTAAAACCAAGGAGGCCACAATTATTTTAAAAGATATGAAGCATGCTCCCATCACCAACTAATTAATCTTTTTGTTAAGTTCATTTTTAAGTTATTTTTAATTCCATGGGTAATTTCTTCATCTGGATGGTGTCCTTTTAGCATTTGAAAGCAAAATAAGGCTTTTCTCATACAAGTGTGGGGTTTTTGTACCTTTTACATCATTTTGTTAATCCCAGTTTCAGAAGAGAAGTTCAAAACATGAATTAACAGGATAAGTATATATTTTAAGTGACATGATGGATTAGCACAGCAGTAATTAAATATCAGAAGGCACAAGAGATTATAGAAAAGTTCAGTCCATTACATGCTCCATAGTGACTCTTCAAGATTTGACGGATTTACAGAATGAATGAAATGGAAAAAGATGCACAAGAATCTCAGGCCAGCCAAAGGATTCAATTAACCACCTCCCATCTTAAAAAACAGACAAAACATATAGCTACTCTTTTCTACCGAAATTTCTGAGCAGACAGCTGGACTGAAAGCAAGAATGCTACTAAAGCTTTCCAGTTCTTTATGTTACTGAAGCAGGGTGGGGATTTTAGAAGCAAAGCATTCCCCTTATTGGACCCAGTGAAGCAAGAACAGTTTTGCCGTTCGCTCTATTTTTTTTAATAAATATTACAGCCTTAAAAGAGTGAAATCCCACCTCTCTGCTCAGCCAGCTGCAGACTGGTTTGTCAGGGCTGCCATCCATCCAGCACGATGCAGAGCTCCACAGCCTGGAGGAGTTCCCCACCCTGTGAGCAGCAGCTGGGATGCTGCTCCTCCATCAGCTGATGGGTTGAGCAGTTCTGAGGTCAGGAGTTTGGAGACAAGGAAACAGCAAGGATGCTTTATTCCAAAACATCACATTGTAAAAGGAGTGATTCAGCAGCTGATTCAAGGTGGCTGAGATGTCCAGGAATGGGGTGTGGGGTGGGGTGGACAGATGGGCCTGTGATGCCATCCATGCTGTGCTACCCCCACTAATGAATCAGAACTCTGACATGAGTCTGTAGCTCTGTATCTACAAAGTTCTGCACTCTGCATCATTTCTGTAGCACGCTCTGTGCCTCCTGAAAACTTCAAACTGACAAAACTGAAATTTGATGTTCTTAACAGAGATGGGAGCAGTTTCCCCTGCTACCACTATCACCAGAAGATACCATTGTGGTATTAAACTTTCACTAACCTTGGGGAGTGTGATCAATTCTATGTGACAGGGATGTAATCCTAACCCACCCCAGGTGATCAAAGCCAAAAGATCCACCTTCTCTATCTTCATGGTCAGTAGCTAAGCGTGGTTCTGGACCATTTTAGAGTGATAACTGGCTTCATCAAGAGCTGTTCACACATCCATCCACAGAAAACAGAGGCAGAATTATTTCAGTGCTTAGACCTGGCAGCTGTAGTTTGGATCTGCTTCTGACTCTGCTACAAGTCATTCAGTTTCTCATTACTGCATTCCTCTGCTTGACACTACAAGGAGGGATAAGTATGAGGTTATTTCCTTTCATTAAGCACTAAGATCTTTTTTCAAAAGGTGTACAGAAGGTGTATCATATATTACTGCCAGGAGCACAGTACTAGCCTTAAGCATGATGCTGTCTTGACATGGTTCCTTCTTCATCCTCATCAAAGCAAGATGCCTTCTGAATCCCAAAACTGTGGCTCTTTGCAGACACCTACGCTTGGCCTTTTGGTGCAACCTATAGTACTCTTCAAAAGAAAACACCTTTCCCTTTTGTAATCATAATGGAGAGCCAAGTTATAATTTACAACAGTAAACTGTAGTAGTGTTAAATAACCGTAATAAACTTGATTTAACTGTTTCTACCTAAAACCTCATTGCCAAATGTCTCTGCCATTTAGATGATGCAGAAAAAAAAGCCGGTTTTAAGGGAAACAATTAATATGATTTTTTTTTCCAGTCACTGAGTCCTTATGTTTCCGTGAACAGCACAGAATTTTTACTGACACTCCAATATACAGCAGGCTGAAAGCAGTATACTAACAGAAATACTTCAGTTAAACCTCCACCACTATAACAAAAAAAACCCCCCCACTTTCCAATGTCTAGATTGAAGATAAAAATGGATGGCTCCACTTTGTCAGTTCAGAGAGGAAGTACAGCTCTGTATCAGCATCAGCTGCACTTGCCTCGCGCCCATTTATATCTAGGTTGGGTATCAGCTTCTAGATCAGAGCTGGCTCTGAGGGCTTGTAAAACAGTTGTCTGCAATCAGCTTGCCTGACTCCTTGGGAAATCAGAGGGAAGCCCATTAGAGCCCAAATGACAGAAAAGATATTTTTGCCCAGTGTGGGCAGGGCCATAGTGTAAATCTCTCCCCTAGCTGCTGCCTCTGCTGCTTCTGTCAGTCTCTGAGCCCCAGCAGCAGTTCCCGTGCCCGACTCAGGGTGGACCCCTGGGCTTGGCAATCCATGGTCAAGCGCTCCTTGTCCTGAAACAATTATACCCGTTAAGTCACCGCCCGGTAGGTATGGCATTGAGCAAATGCACACCATGCTGGGCTGCTAAAAGATCATTACAAACGTGGCCTCATAGTGCCTGAATCCCTGCAGAATGCTTAAGGGAGGATCAGCCCCAGTCCTGATGGACAAGTACTGTCAGTTCAGCACGCCACATTCATGCAGAAAGCACCTGGCCTTGTATCAATGAGAGCAATTATCTCAGAGAAAACCCCACTCCCCAGTCTGACTCAAGCTTATTTATCCTCTGCCTTACCCCTTATGAATCCGAACTCACTGAGCCAGCTGATGCTCCCAGGCTCCTCTCTGCAGGTGTGTTACTTGGCATTTCTGGCACTATTTCCAGATGTGACAAGAAGCAAGCAGAGCACCTGACCCCATGGGAGAGGCAGGTGACCTAGAGAACATTTTATTCTGGGGAGAAGATGCATTTTGATGAATCAAACCCAAAATAGTCAGAATGCATGGATCTGAGTCATTCAGTGCTATTCTGGAGCCGCCTAGGGAGAATGAGCTGTATTGTTGTCATGATCCTGCACATTTTCCATTTAAAAATACAGTCACACCAAATGCCACTCAATTCAGCTTTCTCATAGCGATTTAGCTTTTTCATACTACTTCTTACAGCAGCTAGAACAGAGGAGAAATTAGCAACAGCTTTCAGCTGGAGCCTTTCCTGTTTGTAAATTATGTATTGTCTTGCTGTGGCTGCAAAATGCACTCTGGAAGCCTTGTTTACAAGCTCATTTTCTATCAAAGTGTTTATTAGGTGATGTGGCTCAGTCCCTCATACCCATGCCAAGCAAAGGGCGCTTGTCAGTGCTTGCAGAGTACACCTGTGTGTTTACCAACATTTGGAAAAAATGCCTAAGTATGTGCAATCACAAACTGTGCTTCCTCTGAAATGCAGGCAATCTATTCCAACCAACCCTAGCCTGTGTCAGCAGACCCTCACAGCGATGTACAGCACAGACTGGCAATATGATCCACACACAGCTCCTTCCTGTCTTCACCCCAAGAAAATCTCACTTCCTAACTACCCAGTTACAAAAGTCAAGCCTCATGCTGTCAGGGCTCCAGTTCATATTTCCAGTTTCATTTTCCAGTTCATAGTCCTTCGGTGATCACGCTCCAGGACTGAACTGTGCCTGTCACCTCTGGCACAGTGTGACAGCAGACCAGGAGCAGGTAGGCACTCCCCAGGGACTGCTCAGATAACACACACAACTGTAGCACAGGCAATACACACAGGGCTGCCCCCCAAACCTCAGCAGAAAGAAGCCACCAAGAATGTAAACCAACAGGGATTCAGTGCACCGTAGAGAAAAAGCGCTTTGCTCAGTGTGTGGCACAGCTGTGAGCTTAACCCCTGCTAAATCAGTAATTCTTTCATTTTTTACAAAGATAAAACAAATCCTGCAGTGGTCTGCTTCAGTCCCGCAGTTCAAAGGGGTGATATCCGCACTGCTCATCCAAATTCAGAGCTCGGGCTCAGATATTCGCTCTCTCCAGCACAGCTCATCACTTAGCTACTTGTCTTGGGTATATTTAGCATTGATTTACAGCTGATTAACAGCTCCTCTACGAGGCATCTCATTTGAAAGCCTTAAGATAAGCCTGAGGAAGCCCGTACCTCAAAAAGCTCTTCTCACTTTTCAAAACAAACAGCCTGGAGAGACAGTCCTGCCTGCCCAAGCCCCAAATTCCCCCAGATGGCCCTGACACCCCAGCCCACCAAGGCGGCGATCTCACTGAAAGCACCCCCGACATTCCCGGCACAGACACAGCTGCCCGAGGTGCGGAGCATCGCTTTGTTCCGGCTCTCCGGATTGATCAGGCCATTCCTGCCCTGTGAGAGGAGCCAGCCCTCCTCCGCTCTGCCAGAACTCCCAAAGAGTTCCTCATCCCTCCGTGTTACACCTGGCTTTACATACGGGCAGGCTGGCAGGCACCGCTTCCTAGGGCTGCCTTACAGCACAACCTAGTAGGTGTACCGAAGCACTGGTCTCGGTCGTTTAACACCGATTTGGGGTGATTTAACACCCCTTTCTCTGCTCGCCCCCCTGAACTGCTGCTGCTGCTCACACAGCGCAGGAGCCCGAAGTTTTGCCGCACTCACACTCAGCAGATGCCCAGCAAAGACACACACACCCATTTCACTCAGTCCTACAAAAACAGTCTGCTTAATCAGTGCCTTTCTATCCTTCCCATCCAAAACCAGCAATCAGTTGGACTGATGGGCGTAAAGAAAAACAG
>PYHW01010582.1:5608566-5636386 GCA_013186435.1 Turdus rufiventris | reverse complement strand
TTTTTTTTTTTTTTTTTTTTGATGGTGTAGAAAAAAGATTTTTTTTAAATTTTTAAAACTATTTCTATTTCATATTGTAAAGTATATGAAATATTTTCACAAAACATTTTCTATTGGATTGCAGCTAGAGAGATTTAATACAACATTGATTTTTTTACTCATTAGTCAAATAATCAATTATATATCAGCATAGCTCTCTATTTATGAAGAATAAGCATTACTTATTGCATTGATCTAGAGCCTGGTCTATACCTTCCCTTTTCCAGCATGGAGGAGAAATAAGAACTTAAGGAATATGTACAGATTGCTGAGGACAATCTCTCTAAAAGAGTATTTCCTCCTTCAAAATTACTAACCATTCTAAGAGGACAGGATTAATTTAAGAGTAGGCTTAGATGCAATTCATAATGCTAAATGAGCAGGTGGCATTCTAAATAGTCACACACAAGTTTCTCCCTCTTTCGGCAAACACAAATGTTTGATGTGAACAAAGCCAAAAGGGTTTTGTTACTTGCTGAACGCTTGACTCTGGCTCCCATTTCAAAGGTCTCCTTCCCTTGGGACATAAAGACCTTCAGTTATCACTCACTCACACAGGTTAGAGGTTATCCTTAAAAGTGTTTTGACTAAGGCAGCACGAGGCTCTAAAGGAGGTTTCCACTGCTAAAGAAATGCCCTCAAATGTTATGCTCCCAAAAAAGGGAAGGAGGGAGGGCATTTGGATAAAGGTGGGGGTCTGGCTAAAAGAGAAATCCAACCACAAAAGTAACAATCAAACTGCAGAATGCAGAAAATAATTAAGGAGGATTGTAGTTCCTAAGAGGAAATCATGTACAGTTTTCACTAAACCGTTTTATGGCAGTTTAAGTTCTGAGCAGCCCTGCTGTAATCAAACAGGAGGAGCACGAGCAAGGAACAGTGTCAAAGCCATGTGCACAAAAAGCTGTTAAAACTCTTTGGGTCACCCACATGGGAAAGTCAAGCCTATCCTGAGCAGCTTCAAGAGCACAGGCATGGTAACATGCTGCTTTCCAAGAGTACATGACAGATTAGTGGGTTTCAGTTTTTTCACAGGCTTTGTCCACTCTGCAGAAGATGCCAAAACAGAACTGCAGAAAACCACAACCACATGGTGTGTGTCTGTCAGGAAGCATGGTCAAGGGAAAGGATGTTTCTGGAAACCTTGGAGACAGTGTTGCCAACGCCTCCTGATGAGCCAGAGCGAGGCGGGGAGTTGTCTCCCTGGTCACGATGCTTTCTATAGCTGTATGTGCATCATTTCCCTCCTCTGCCCATTTCCCGTTTTCAGCTTCCTTCAAGAGAAGCCTTTCAGTGCAAAACCAGCTTATTTCTATGTAGCTGTTCAATCCACAGTTCCAAAGTATGGGGCATCATCATGCATGCAGAGTTCAGTGTGCTTTCAAATATAGAAGCAGAAATCGAAAACACCCCCTGAGCCAGTTTTTAACAGCTGAACGTTCATGAGGCTCCTGTACAAATGCAGCCACCACACTTCACTGCATCAAATGAGCTGCAAAGCACCAGTAGGACACAAGCTCTTGAAATAAAAACAGTGCTGGCAAAGTGGTGTGTTGGTTATGTCATCAGTGAATAATCATCATGATAGTTTTAATTAAGTTGAAGAAGGAACTTACTCTGGATTCTGGCATTCTTCAGTGCTATGGAGTTTGAGGTGAAAATCACCGAATTCCTATTTCAGTGAATATCGTGGACAAGAATGACTATAATAAAACAAACCTTCTGGCTTGATTTCTATTCCATTTCTTCTCAGAAGGGCTTACCAAGAGGTCTCTCCTGCACTCTACAGAATAGATTCTGTTTTCATCTACCTGCACATGTCCTCTGCTACAACACTGACAGTTTTCCCATCCTCAGTCTTGGAATCTTGCAGATGATGCATATAAAATAAAGGGAAACAGAGCTTGTTCTTCTACTATTGCTGAATAACATGACATGGGCTAATTTGGATGAGATATTGGTCACTGAAGGGTGAACTCCTGTCTCATTTTAAAGAAGCCACATGTATGAAGAATTCCAATATCTTATAAGCTAGAACTAGTAGTAAGATGTAAAGAAGTTCAACTGCTGTTAAAACTGATATAACAACTGGGTCCTGGGGGGTGAAAGAATAGTCTCTCCTGGTCTCCCTTCCATAGTTCTATGTACTACCATCGCCCTGAGTGGAAGAGAAACTGCAAACTTGAAAACATTGTCAAGTAGAAGAGTCTTTTGTTGCAGGAGCTCATAACTTTAGCTTGTCAGCTAGTGCTGCAACAAATCACCCATCTGCAGTGCTGATGATATAAAAATTAGTTCAGAGAGCCGACATGTCGGCTAAAGGCATTATTTAATGTGGTTGCCAGAAATCCCTTCATAAAAATTCATGTCTCCAGCATCTGGTCCTAGTTGCCATGAGACTTCTTGTGTGTTCTTCCTTGGAAGGCAGAGAAACCAAAACCATTCCCCATGTCTCAGCAAAGATCTGTGCCTGATTTTAACTAAATTGAACAGGGAAAGGCTTCCATCACCACCCATTACAGAGATGGCTTTTCCATCAGCTTACAGCTCAGGAGCATCTTCCCAGTCTGCCCTACTCTTCATCAGATCAGGCAGCAATCAGCTTGGAACATAATGATCAGACCCAGCAGAAATAACCCAGAAAGGTTTGCAGGTTTTGTTGTATTCATCCAAAGGAGCGCTGTTACTCATGTTTATGTCTTAACAAAGCACAAATCTTTACTAGGAAATACAAAAATAATGTCCTGTAGTGCAAATAGTTCCCTTCTGGTCAAGGACTTACAAACCTCTCTTTGTACCCTTTGAAGCTGTCAAATTGATCTATTTTAAGGGAGAGGTATTTCAGCTTGTGTGAAGCAGAGGGACCTAATTTCCCAAACTGTCCTACTCAAACAATGAGAAATAGGTGATAAAGTTTATTTAGTTTAATCCAGCACATTGATCAGACCAGCTTTTCTCCAAACACTCTTTAGAGACTACAAATCACTGTTAACAATCAGAAACGAATAATCCATGGGGGAATGAAGCCTGTGGCTTCCACATCCTTCTGGTTTGTGTCTATATAGGAGTTTACCACACTGCTTGGGATAACAGAATTCTCTGCATACACTTCCCTGTCTCTCCTTCTTTCACCACCATGTCTTAGTACTGCAGAGCTCTGGAACAGCTATTGCTCAGCTACTGTTTCAGAAACAGAAGAAATCTCATTATTCTGCAAAAAATACCAAGAGCCATGATGTGGTGGAGTTCCTATGAAGTTATTTATTGGAACACAATAGCTCATTCAAAATAAACTTTTAAAAAGATTACTTTTTAAAAATTCCTGCTGGCTCACATTTTTCAAAGGTTTCTTTAACTGTCTGTTCCTATGAACACTTTCATTTGCAGTAATTTTTCTTGGTGAAAATGATGTTAAGTACAATGAAATTTCAAGTTATATAGATATTTCTGAGTTCAAAATTGTGCAGCATTGGAAGAATTGCTATTCTGATTCCTCAGAAATAACAGAAGCAACTCTGAAAACTGCAGTCTTTTCCTTGGTTGGACTTTTCTGTAGCTCTAAATAGAGCTAACTGGTTTGCTGTAGTATATGCAATGAGGCAAAGAGATGTGCAGGGGCTTGTAAAACAAAATATTCTTTTCCTTTAGGATGTATTTTTATTAACATAACCTAAGATGGTGAATTTTGGCCACTGATCCATCAATTATCAACAAAGTGAGTTAGGTAACGTTTTCTGGGAAAACTCCCCAGGGAGAACAAGGTGTCAGCTCTTTTCTGCCTCATGCCTTGCAAGGCCATTACTGCTTTTGCAAAGCAGACAAACAAACCATTCCATAAGCACAAAAAAATGGGGGATGAGTGTTCTGAAGCTTCCTCAAAAAGTTAGATCACCTTATAAAACTGGAAGGTCCTCTGCCACAGGACACTGAGTCCTTCACATACAACTGTAGCCAATGTGCAAGGAGGGAACTCTGGAATTCCTGCCTACAGTTGAAGCATGGAACACAAAAGGTGATTTCTTTGCTTCTAACAGGATCATGCTCTCCAGCCACTTCCTAAGACCCTGTGTAGCCCTGTAAAAGTAACCAGAGGCAAAAAACAAGGAGAAGCAACTATAGGAAAAAGCTGAATCCTGACTAGAAGTAAGGACACGTTCTGTTAGCAGTTATCTTTCCCCAGCTAAAATGGCCTTTACAGAACACACTGGGAGAGGCTGCTTGCTAAGGGATCATGTGAAGGCTTCAGAGCACTTAGAGGAAGCTCCTAGAGAGATGGAGCTGAATTCCTGCTTGAGGGGCTGAGGATCTGTGTGAAAGACATTCTGGATCTCCCTAATGCTCTATCTGCCCACATTTAAGGAGATTTCTGCCTATTGCTCTTTGTTGTGACATGTGGAACCAATAAGTGTCCTCTTTCCTTCTGGATATCACATACTTGCTTTGCTTGAGTTTTACCATCCCCAGGACACCCTTCCTTTGAAAGCCTGCCTCCCTTTCCATCGCTCACTTCCTTCAGTTTAATAGTTCCCAAATTTTATCTGTGTTCTGGGCACAAAGGTTACCCCTGCAGCCCTGGTCTGGACTGACAGCACCCTCTCCCTCTCCTTGCCACAGCAATGCTGCAACTTTGGCTCTGAGGCTGTGAGACAGGGTGAGGCTTAATGGCTCTAAATCAATTAATGTTTTCCAGACTTTACACTCAACCTTAGCACTGTAGCTAAGGCTGGTTTATTCTGCAGCGCCAAAGTGCCAATCTGGACAAGCAGGAAAAGGAGCAACATCTGGGAGAAGAACCTGCTTTTGTAGTCATGGCCAGAGCTGTGAGCTCAGAGGGGCTGTGTTTTGCTCAGTCTTTGCACCTTCCAGCCCTGCTTGGGGCTGGGCATGGCAAGCTGCTTTCATAGTGACAGTGAGCACATGTCAGCACCCAGATGAAGTGTACTTTCCCCTGAGTACTGACTCAGTTTTTCTGTCTTCCATCGGGGATTGCCTCCCAATAACCCCTGTAAGTCCCATGCCAGCTGCCTTCACCACGAGTAAGTGCTGCTGCTGCTGTGCACAGCAGAAGGAGGATGCACTGAAATGGCACACTGATTACAAAATGCATTCCCTCCATAGAAAGCAATGGAAAAATTAGACAGAAAAAGGCAACTTTCAACATTTTTACTGAGCAAAGAATCCCCCCCATCCCAACAACCTCATTTCCCCCCGTGAACTTAAAGCTGCATCTGCCAACATATGGGCTGGGTACAGATTGTCAGGGGGAGGCTTAAGGTGTTTTAGCAAGCTCTCCAGCTAGGAACAGGTGTGTCTTTCTAATGCCCTTTCAAGTAACATATGGACCAGAGAAAATCCAGCAGGGTTTTCAGATCTCACTCTCCTAGTTCTGTCTGGTCAGTCACTGTAGGGAAACCCATCTGTGCCAGCTCTCAAGTTCTCTTTGTTCAGTGCTGCCACTCCCGTTGTGACAGGGACTACCACAGTGCAGATTAGAGCTCCTATTTTGATGTTGATGTAGGCTCATCTATGCCTGAGACTCTTACTACACAAAGAGTAAATTCAGGAGTTAAATGCTTTGCAAAAACTTTCCAGTGCTGTTAGGGACCGAAGTACAACAGCAACTTCCCACACCCTTTACTCCTCACCTGCTTTTTCAGAGTTCAACTCTGACAGCTAATTGGATTAACAAAAGCATGCATAAGCGTTTAAATCTGGTGTGAACTGATGCCACTTGGATTATGGATTCTCACCTTTCGAGGAGGAAGAATTTCAAACCGGGAGAGACCAACCTGATGAATGAAACTCAGGCCTGCAGACTGATACTGGTAGATCCAGCTAGCTTGTAGGCATGCAAATCCAGGGATAAAATTAAGAATATAGATCTTAGAAGGATTATGGTTTAGTTCTGATTCCTGCTATACACCTGGCTGTGGTTCCCAGACTCCCCTTCCTAGCACATCTGCTGGGCAGGCAGGCTTTTTCATCTGTATGTTATCCCAAAGGTAGGAACCTCTTTTCCTGCCTTTGGAAGAAAAAGAGATGTGGGGCTTGATTTTCTTGCCTCCAAGCAGAGGCCACTAAATTGATTGCAAATAATGCAAAATTTATCAGAAAATTAAACTTAAACCAGGAGTCCTGAACTCCGAAATAAACCAAGTTATATAACTTTAAAAAATTTACATATTGCATCCTTAACCACAGGCATATTTTTGTCTTTTTCTCATGCCTTACATGCTGACATTCTTTCCATTACTGCTGTCATCAGAGAGCTTCTCTATGTATTCGGTCCCTTGCTGTCCATATTTTCCTTCTTGAGTAGATCTAGGTCAGTCCAGTGATCAGAAGGTTCATCAGGGTGAGTTCACCCCTATAATTTCAGGGGTAAAAGTCCTGTCTGTTGTCTGCTGTACATTGAACAACAACCACATAAAGGACAGCACTGGAAGAACTTTAACACTCTGACTCCTATCACCAATTACAGCTTGGAATGAAAACATCTTACTCATAAGTGGAAAGGAGCTGCAAGTCAAGAAGAACCTCCCAAGGAAAGAACTGCTGGCGAATAGGGTCACTGTGGGGCTGTGTTCACATGTCACAGGTGGCAGGAGAAGCCCCTTCTTGCCTTCCCTCACCTTCCTCAGTGCTCTGTACAACAGGAATGAGGCTTTGGATGTGGAAGGGTACTCAGTGGATGATGTGGATGATGGCACAGCTACACCAGAGGCGTTGTGAAGGCCAGAAAGGTCTGTCCTCTGTATCAAGATCACCTCCACGAAGAAGAAAAGATGGGTTATTGCTGGAGGTGACTCCCTTCTGAGGGGAGCAGAGGGTCCTACATGCCAGACAGACACTCCTGGTAGGGAACTCTGCTGCCTCCCTGGGGTCTGGTTTAAGGACATCACTAGGAAATGTCTTAGCTTGGTCCAAGGGTCCTTGGAGTATTACCCATTCTTTCTCTTCTATATGGGTGGTAATAAAGCTGTGAAGAGCAGTCCAAGGACAATTAAATAATACTTCATGGCCCTGGGATGGTCGGTAAGCAAAACTGAAGCTGAGATAATTTTTTATTTTTCTTCTTTCTGGTCATTGGAAGAAAGAGACAGACCCAGTGTACTAGTAGTACATGGCTCCACCAGAGAGTTCTGCTCTCAGTCCCCTCCAGGCTGAACAGACCAGGTGACCTCAGCTGCCCCTCCTAAAGCTTCTCCTCTAGAGCCTTTAGCCTATTTCTAGCCCTTCTTTTGGACACCCTAACACCTTTATGTCTTTCTTGTGTTGTGGGGCCCCAAACTGTACGCAGTGCTTGAGGTGAGGCTGCACCAGTGCAAAGTAGAGCAGGACAGTCACCTCCTCCAACCAGCTGGTGATGTGTCGTGCTTGATGCACCCCAAGTTGGCACAAGATCATTCAGTGACATTGCTTTGGAAATGTCAGACTTGCAAGTAATTTCGTAGCCTAGTTCTTGCAGTGTATGCCCCACTTAGCTGCTGAGCTGTGAGTCACAACTTGGACACAGGAGAGGAAAAAATGTTGCTCTTACTTTAGCTGCAAGTAGGTGCAGAGACAGGATAAGGAACTCCTACCACTCAAACTCTGCTTTCAGTTCTGCCACTGAAAATCAGCAGTGATAAAATTTAGAATGGTAATAACTGAAAGCCATTTTTTGCCATTTTGATCCTTTTGCGTGGAGTTGATCAATCAATCAAACAATCAATCAGTCTGGGGGTAGATGAGACTCACAAATTCTGTTTTAAGGGTGTCCTTGAAAAAGACTGCCACATGGAAGAAGGTGATGTTTTCTGCTTCCAGTCAAGTCTGGTGTTCAGATTTTGCTAGAAGTCTTGTAAGTCACCTCAATTTGTAACCACTGAACCTGATGCTGATGCTGGGGAAACCTTAGAGCAGAACATTCAAGGATCAAGACACTGGAAATGTTTTGTCAGTTATTCACATTTCTGACACTTTTAAATGGAAAAAGAAGTCACCCACCTGGTTTGATAGCATAGCCTTTACCTTCCAGTGCACCACCATAGTTACAGCTCTTCACATGACTACTCGAATATCTATTACTGAATTTCTTTGTAAGATTTTATTAATTACACTCTCCAAGGACAGGATTCAGCTGGCCCTTTTCTGTGGCTGAAATGAAGGAGAGTATTCCAAAGGCCTCAGTGTTCCCACATGAATTTGCCTCCAAGCACCTAAAACCACTGTTGCCAGCTCTTATGGAACAGGACCAGATATGTTTTTTAGCTTCAAAGAGATGCTGAATGTTTACCAAAAAGTTCAAATATGTTTTGAGTGTGATAACATCTAGAACTGTAATGCAAGAGATACAGAACCTCTATCAAGCCATCTTCAGATTGCTCAGAGCAACATCCTTGGAATACACACACTCCTGCATGCTTGAGGGAAACATGGCACTGAGTTAAACAGCCTGCAGAGTTCTCCAGTTGTTTCACAATATTGCTTGTGGACAAAAAGTAAGAAGCTTTACAACAGACCACATGCTTGGGAGATTTTGGAGACCAGAATTTAGGAATAAGAGTGTTTGCACAGAACCCCCCAGGTTTGGAAAATCCTTGGAGGATAAAAGCTAAAGTTAGCTCAATAATACTGATCATGAGCAGGTCCTGCTGCTCAAATCCTGAATCTGAGAGGCATTCCTTTTTTATTGCAACAACTGATATTGCTAATGCATTTTCCTAACCAGGCTTATGGAGGTTTTTCTGATGGTGGGATGGCTGAAAAATAAATATGGGAAGGCCTGGCAGATTGACTCTGTCTCACTCCCACAAACTCCCAGGATCTTCTTTTCTGTCAGGTAGGTAAGGCAGAGGAGTTTCTGTATTATGTACTGAAAAGATAATGACTTACAATATGAAAAGGAATAATGATAAACCATTATAATTATTTACTCCTAAATAAGCAAAAATAATTTTCATTGACAAAAGCTGACTTTGTGCCATTCTGTTTCTTCAGGTCAGTGTCCAGCCCACCTCCATCTCTTTCCTTCTGTCCTTATTAACACAGAGACAGGTTCTTTCCTGACCTTTAATTCAGGCATGGAAAAAGCTCCTTTGGAACTAATATACTACCCTTCTTTGAACCCACCACAAAAGTCTTATTTGTAGTGATGAGTAAAGGAAATTCTGAAGTGAGTAGGGCCCTGATGTGCCCTGACATGCTGGCACTGACTGGTATTGCTTGCTCCAAATCCTGATACTTCCTTTTCTGAGCATATCAGTTTATCCTTCATTGATTCAGATAATAATTCCCTTATGATACAAGAATTTTGTTGTTGTTTTATGCTGATGTGGTGCTAAGCACCATTATGTCACAAACATGGAATTGCAAAAAATAAGTTTCTGTGTAACAACAATAAGAACAGATTTACCTAAAGAAATCTGAAGCAATACAAGAAATTACAAGAAATGAAGGTTTCTGTGTGGCTGGAAATGCAGACTTGCATGGGCTGTGCAGCAACTAAAAATTTTTAAAACTGGATATTCCTCATGTCATAAACAATTCTGTCATGTAGCAAAGACAAAATGTAAATGGTTTCTGACATATTGCTTCAACCATCAAACTTCTATTTGCTGATTTGTTCTGTATTTTTACCAAAACAACTTTCTAAACACCCAAGCAGCACTAATTCATATTCATTTTATAGGACAGTAAAATTCTGATTTTGCCCTGTTAGGCAAAATACTAATAAAAGGTTGTTGAACTACTGCTGAAATAGTTGATGGATCTTGAGTGCTGTGCTCCTTCCACTGAAGAGCTGCTGCCATGGCATGGAGTAATTGTGAGTCTTCCTAGGGGAAGAAAACCCTTCCTTGTCTTACTGATTCTGTCATCAAGTATTTTAAAAATCCCTCTGGTTAGGTCACACTGATAAAAACCTTTGCAATGGGTTGCTCAGGATCTTGAATTTCTGCAGATGCCTCCCATGTTAGCAACAGAACATTCTAGAGGTCTTTCCCCTGCTAGACAACTGCCTTGGATAAAGTGTGAGACATACTGAGCATATTGAGAATATTTACTTGCAACAGAGTCACTGCCTTAAACAAGAGCAATCTCCAGGTTGCTTTACCTTCTGCTCTAATCCAAAGCTTGAGGATTAGAATGCATTATCCCTTTCCCCCTAATCCACCAGGCTCCACTGGGAACAGCACATGCCAGCATACAAGTCCCAGGACGCTGAGGACATCTGCTATCCTAGGAAAAGTGCAATTGCAAAATGTCATGGTAGCACTTGCACTTTCAGAATTTTAACCAAATAAGGTGCCATGAATTTCATACAGAATTGGACCAGAAAGGTTTTCAGGAGCAGGCTGTCTATCCCAAAATAGCTATCATAATCTGAGCACTGAACTTTCTGTCTGGTATAACTTCAAGGAAAGATTTTTGAGAACTCATGCTCAAAACAAACAAGCAAATAAATAAACAAACAATAGTAAACACGAAATCCTCAAACAGCTAATACAACAGGTGAATATACAAGAGTTATTTGCAGCTAAATAAGCTCAATTTCAATTTCCAGTTATTGAACCATGTCTTCATCTAGTTTAAATTCACAGAAATTAGTGAAATTCAATGGAAAAGTTCCAATTACTATTCCATGTATATGATTTACCAAAAAAGCAAACGATTTAGAAGGTTATTCATAAATGAAAACATGACTGCCTACACCCCTGCCCTGCATCTCAACTTCCCAGTCACCTTCTCCTGGTCATAAAACCATGTCTGGACCTCAATATCTCCTATCAAAAAACTCATAATCCTACGTGCCTCAAAGTGCTTTTGGGAGAGAGGTCTTTCAACTGATTTCATAACTGTTTTGCAAGCAGCTTGGACTTTGCTCTGACGAATCCCCAGTGAGTTAAAACAAAACTGAAAAGAAAAGCAGATTCTGGTAAGTGAAAAAGCATCACGGGTTGAAACCTATGATAAACTGTTTGTGAAACAGTAATGCCAGCTGCTGTAGAGAAAGAGAGCTAAAAATAGATGAAATGGTCCTCAATGCAAGAAAGCTAAAACTAACAACATTTCTACCTTTAAGAAGTAAAAAATAATAATGAAGATTCCCAAGCTGGAACCGGATTGGAGGGGAAAAAAAAGTATGTAATTTCTTTTACTTACTAATCATTTTTAAGAAGAAATATCTAGTCATCTTTGTGGTTTTAATAATTTCTAGCCAATAGTTTCGAGATTTAAATGCCTTTCCTGCTCCAGAAAAACAAAACCAACATGTCAAGTAAATGCAATTGAAGTCAAGAGAACCCGCATTGCCTTAACATCAAGGCAAAGAGCTGTGGCCAGGAACTGTGCACTTTGCCTTTCTAGGTGGAATCTCAGAGGATCAAAACCTGTTTCTCTCCCTTATGTCCCCAGTTATTTGACAAAGAAGCTCTTGCCTTCAGTGAAAACATACAGGCTGCTGGTTTTGCTTGTCTTGCAAGCCCTGCAGAGGAACTTTCCCCAGATCAGGGCACAGGGGCAGAGCTGAGCCCTGGGAGCTGTGCTCTGTGAGCATCTGACACAGCCCCAGGTCACCCCATCCCATTCCTGCAGCAGCAGCAGCGGCAGCTCTTCTCCATTCTGCCAGGCTCTTTAGGACACTCATCCTTGGCAGCTGCCCCAAACATCTCTTCAGCAGACACAGGGACAGACATTCCCCTGTGCCCCTCCCCAGTCCTACTGTTCTGGGGCTCAGATGAGCACACAGAAACTGGCACTAACAAAAACACTGGACAAGGCTCTTATAAAGACTTCTTGCCTCACATCAGGTGGGCAAGGCTTACAAAAATTAAACCACTGCTGCTGACAGGGGTTCCTACCTAATGAAGCCACCAGAATTTGGGTGAGTGATAGATTTCACCAGAATAGGAGAGTGACAGCTAGGCAGGAGTTAACACAGAACCACACTGCCCTTCCTTTAAACTCTGTGGCCTAAGTCTGAACCAGTTCAGACCCTATTAATCTGCCGATTTTCAGGAAGCATGCATAGATGTTGGGGAAAACTATTGAAGTTTTTCTGCTTTTTCCAGAAAAAATAACATAAACCCATGTAGTTATTAATAGAGCAGGAAAAAATCATATCTCTGCTATGTATCATTCTTTGGTTATTTTCACCAATAAAATTTGTTTTTTCCTTTTTGGGAGACACGCTATTTTTTATGTTTGGAAGTTTGTCTGTATTTCAAAGGGAAAGAATTTCATTGACAACATAAAAGAGAAGCAAACAAACTGGCAGAGAAAACACATGGGCCACTAGGACGAATGCTGACATAAGCCTTCAAATAAACTTTGTCTTAGGTTTGTTTTATCATTTATACAAGAAATTGAGTTCTATTTTTCAAAATGTGCCTTTGGGCAACTACACAAATCCTATTCCATTAGTGTAATTGTACTAATTTTAATCACAAGCAGCTTGTAATCACTGAAATACCTTCTGACTAAAACTATTAAAGCATTTGACAGTGATGCAGGCAAAACAGCATCCTGTGATTAGGTTGTATCATTAGTGGGAGATGTTTCAGCTCATATGATTAAATCTTCTTGACATTTGGTATTACATTTGCACCGGCTGTTTGATCATGCACTCGCACACATGACAACAAATCCACACTCATTCAGACGAGGTCAGCACAGAAATGCTGTGAACAGTGTAACAAGCAGCCTTGCCTTTGCCCACATGGAACAAAAAGAAAGAACCTGTATGAAGTTCTTGAAATATCCAAACCCTGTGCTGCTATGGTCAATTTTCTCAGTGCAAGCTTAAAGAATTTTTTCCCTTAACACATTCCCAGCTCATCCTTGGCCTGCAGCTGTCCCAGGACAGCTTGGACATGGAAAAGAACTGACAGGAAAACTTCTGTGTCAGTGTCCCAATCCGTTTCACCTTTTTATCTCACTAACTACTGCCACATTTTCATACTGAAGATGAAAATCTAGCCTGATGTTAAAGAAAGTTTCCCATCTAGCCACTCTGGCAGTCCCACTCCCACCATCCAGGGGTGTTCCATGACCTGATGGGTGCCCCATCTGACTCCCCACACACCTCACAGTCAGACAGGTATTTCATATATCAGCCCAGATTTCCCATAGCAGAGTCCCAGATGTCAGCATCCTTCACACTATTTAATGGAGTTGCAGGAACAGCTGAACAGAAACAGCCCCCGCTGGTACCTCTGAGGGGGACACAGAAGAAAAGGAATCTCCATTTTGTTCCCTCACAGTCTAAGTGTGCCATAGTCTGGGGTCTTCCTGCTGAACCATTGGCTCCTGTTGGGCCTGAGGTCTGGTCACCTGGCAGGAGCTGCAGGTCCCTGTGCCCTTTGTGTGGAAAGGGCTGGGGCCACCTCATGCCCTCCCTCACCTGGGGCTCCAGCCTTTCCCCTGCCACCATCCACCTGCAGCTCCCACTG
The DNA here is from genome assembly GCA_013186435.1 of Turdus rufiventris. NCBI lineage: Eukaryota > Metazoa > Chordata > Aves > Passeriformes > Turdidae > Turdus > Turdus rufiventris. The sequence continues at coordinate 5,622,914 of PYHW01010582.1, read as the reverse complement.
CAGCTGCTCCCTGAGCCACTGGCACTGGGTGTTTTCCTCAACCCTGAAGCCACTTCAGCTGGCAGAGCCCCTGGGAGCTCCAGAACCACGTTCCTTTTGGCAGCAGTGTGTAGGGCCACGCTAATTTAAGGTGACCGCCTAAGTGTGGGTTTAAAATTAAAGCATTGGGTTCTACTTCAAATACTGCCATGGATGTGGGGACAAACTGTTCTGAGCATGTTCTCTTTGATATCCAACAAGCTGCAAGCTGCTGTTTCCATCTCCCTAATGCCTGGTCAGCATCCTGGTACAGATGGCTGTTGTACATGCCTGTGCCAGGACAGCGAAAGTGCCAAGGCTGTGTGGTGTTCACATCCTCACTCAGCCAGGGAGAAACCTTTATTTAGGCACAGGGACACTGGCAGAAGATGAGTTTTGGCAGCACAGACTGCACTGGCACAGGATGAAGGGAACAGAATTTGTTCAAAGCACTGATTTGCTTTCTGTGAACGTACCAGTCTTATCAAAGCACTTTTGTTGAATTCCCACCGCATACACGGCACACAATTCCAACAGGACCAAGATTTTCCTCTCAAAACCATAAGCTGTGTCATGGGGAACTGCTAAGTTCATTCCCACCGGGAGACAACTGTGATTTGAGAAGCCTTTCATATTATCAATTTATTTTGAGGACGTAGTGCAGACAAAAAGTCTCTACAGGCAACTGCACTGCACGTGCTGGCCCAAGACTGAAGAGCTGTAATTTTGGAGGATGCAAAGCTGTTATGAAGAGGTGGATCACAGATATCACAGATATATTCTGTTTATTTGCACACAAAAGAAACTTTCAGCAGTGTGTAACATCCCAGAAACTTCTCCTTTTTCCTTTTTTTTTTTTTTTTTTTTAAGTAGTTCCTTACCAGAAGCACACAACTGACAGTGAACTTAAGGCACATTTTAGTCTTAGGGATCTGATTAGAAGTGAAAAGTAACATGACTACTGCAGGCATTCCTGAATTAGAGGTAATCAAGATTCTGAGAAGATCACTAGAGGCGGGTCAGTCTTCTTAAACCCTTTGTCTCTTAAAGCAATCAGTTCCAATCTCATTTGCTTTCAGTCAAAAGATGGCCTTCAGCTAAAGTATTTATTCAATTAAGACATTTACACTGAGTCTGTTAAAGTGCAGGCTGACAGTGTTTACTTACCCAGGGATTTCTACCTCGTTTTCACTCTCTGACAATTTTTTCTTTAAAGCAAAAGCAAAGAGTCCAAGCAGGGTGAATCAGCTCATTAAAGGATTGGATTAGCACCAGAGCCAAAGCCACGGAATCAGATAGAGAAGTTGAGTTGTTAAACTGAGGTGGCCTTTGTCACTACTGAGAGAGAAGGAATACTTGTGGAACAAGATTTTAGTTTCCCCTTTCCTTCTTTTTACTCAAGGGGTGATAGGACATGGTGCCACAATAGTATTGCATTTTTATTTCCTAGCAGAAAATTCTGGCGAAATTGTTGGATTAAATGCCCAGGAAGTAGACAAGGGAATTTAACAAAAAACCAGGTGTGTTCTGCTAAACACTGTACTTCTGTTATAACCTCAAAATTCAGTACAGATTCAATGAAATCACCTCAAATCCATCCCCAATTACATGTGAACTTTTACTGAGTTTCAGATAAATCTTAGATTAATGTTTTTGGCCAGAAACCGTGGGAAACATGTTAACTTCATATGATCAAACCACAGAAAGGATGAAAATAAGCAGTTTAAGCTGAGCTTTGTTTTGAAAGGTTTTGCAAAATGAAGCCCAGTTACTGGGAATTCACACGATACAAAGTCAGAAATAAAACCTCCACAAAGTCCCTGAGAAATGAAACTGGAGTATTTGACACTGTGCTCCTTCTTCCCTGTAAGTGTTCCTAAGCGGCAATTATTGCAACTCTGTTTTCTGCTTCTTCTTCCAAGATTGTACATGAAAACTCAGATCTACCTCAAACCAATCCTTTCTATGAGGGATTATGTTGAAGAAACGTAGTTTTGAGTTTATATAGTTTTGCTTGTGTGTCTTGTTTGGGTATTTTAATGTGAAAAAGAAACCCCCACGGATGTCTGTTTTGCAACTGAGTGTTTGTTTTTGGCAAATAGAAGTTTAAAATTGAGAACAGGGACTCAACAAACCAATGTTATCATAATCAATATTCCTGATCCTATGTAAAGGCAGGAAACACTTTTGAGTTTTGTGCCAGTTTGAATTGAGATAATTGCAAGGTTACTGCTGTCATCAAAACAGCACTTGAGGGTAAGGCTCTGTGTGTTAGGCTGTCTGAAAGCTCCTGAAATTCTGCATTTCAGAAGGAATAGCTGGACATGGCATCGTGGCAGCAGCACAGCCCTGGTGGGTAGCTGGTACTACTGGGAGACACACTAAGGAAAATGCTTCCACAGAGGCCAGGCAGCCAACTCCTCAGAGATGTGCTGAAATCCTGAGGTCCAAAGGAATTTTTGACAATATAAAATCTGCTGTATGGGGCTTGCCTTAGGAGCTAAGCATCCCCTTGGCTGCTATTCCAGCATAAGCTGGGCTGTCCCTGCCTGTTTGCAGCATTTCACGTATTTCCTCAGCATCATGTGATGTCTATATCCACAGCAGAGATCACCTTAAAATTTAGATGCCATGCACTCCTTGAGGCACTTACAAGTTCTTACAGAGATCCAGGTTGAGACCCAGAGGTCCCCTGGGACTTGTTTCTGTAGCAGAACAAACTGGCAAGTACTCAAATAATCATTCTTCTCCTCCTCAAACAGCTCCACTGCACTTTGTGCATCTTATGTCATTTCAGTGGGCTGAATGAAGGTGCTCTAAAATCTTGTTACAACAGGATTTGTTCAGTGAAAAAGCACATTGCAAATGCACTTCCATTAGGAGTTCTGGGCAATGCCTCCTTTTGCAATGTATTTACTTGGCTCTGTAAACATCCAGGGCAAAGAGTAACCCTTGGCTAATAATACAACCCACTGATACAGCCAGTATGCTTAAGTTTACTGACAAAAGGCTGGAACAGTCTGATGCTGTGGAAAAACAGAAACCGGGCACCAGCTGTGCCAGTATTCAGAGCTGCTTGCTGCACACAGTATTTTTCACTTAGGAGGCACCAGGAACTACTATAAAAATATTTATCAGGAAGACCCTCTTTTAATCCCTGAAGGAATTATTTAGAAACACATTAGGCTTCAGCTCTTCAAGTCAAAATTTGCAGAGACCTTTCAGAGAGAATGACATATGCTAGAAGTCAATTTAAATGGTATTATCAAAATCTGAGGAGTTAAAAGCACATCCTGACATTGAATAATTTTTTAAAGCACTCAGGAGACTTTACAGCTTCTTCTACTCATGTCATTAAATACCATCATTTCTGAACAAACAAAGGCTTCAGGAAACACCTTCAGAGTCTTGGTCAATTTGCTGTTTATTTACTGTAAGGCAGCTCTTATGAGGAGGTTCCATGCCAGGTTAATAAACTCACAGTAACAACTGCAAAGTTTTAAAGGGCTAAATCATCCCCCGGTAGGATCTAGCCTCAAATTAGTGTGATAAAAGACTGCAATGTGCCATGGGAAGATTGAGCACAAGGTGGGCTGTCTAAGACACTTCCAGGGCTGGAAGGACCCTGCCAGGCCACCCAGGCACATCCCCAGGGTGGCTCAGAAGGAGATATTTGCTCCAGGATGGAGCAGGCTGGAGATTTGCTCACTTCAGTAATCCAAACCAGGTTGTTTGGAAATTACCTGAACACCAGAGCAATAAGCTTTTAAAAATTATGGGAAGGGATTTTTCTCAGAAGAAATGAGAGCGTATTATCATATTTGCAGAAAGACCTACAAACAGAGAAAAGAAAAAGTAAAAAAGAAGAAAATCCAGAAATTTCATTCTTCTCCAATAGATATGCTGTAAATACACTATGCCTCACCAGCTCAATCAGCTGAGTAGCTGTGTCACCCTTAACTCAGAAAACAAAATCACCCCACTAACCCTTCTGGGCTGGGGGGGATTCACAGTTCTGGTGTCAGGGGAATTCTGACATGGTCCTATCTGTACCTAAAGGCACACAGAGAGACACTGGGAACCTCTATAATCTGTCTGAAAGCTTACCTAATCACGTGAGAATTATATTTTTCTTATTTTATTCCTACACTGTGGCTGTGTTTTGATATTTGCCAGTGCTCAAAAGGACAAGGGTTGCCCATTATCAATAATCAGTAATGCTAAAGACGTTTTCCCAGTAGCACCACCAAGATCTGCCAACTGTGCCAGTTCCTCATCTAGCTGCTAAATCCAGTCTTTGGATAATCCTGGGACAAGAAAAAGCAGCCCTTTAGGCCAGTGGGGCTGATTGGCTTTTTCCAGGTGGCTGCTCAGGAACTCTGGTGTCTATTCCAGAAGTAGCTCTGTTTCTGCTGGGTACCACCCCGTCCATGAAATGTGTGATACCATCAGGGCATTGGGGAGATGCTTTGATTTGAGATTTCATACTTTGCATAGAACAACAAGATGCCAAAGAGGAGAGAGGAGTTAATGCTCAAAGACAACACCCCAAACAGATACTTCTGCGCTCAAGAAACCTGAAGTTATTCTACTGAGAATTTTAAAAAAAGTTCATCTAAGTGGAACCAAATGGGTTCAGCAACTTCACTGATGCTGCTTGTTTGGAGCAAATTAAAAATAAAGATATTGGTGCTAACATTCCCATTTGGGCTGCATCCTCAGAGCTTTGCATGGTGTTTTTCACATCTTGCTTTTCAGGTTAATTTTTTTCTGAGGCAGCTAATATTGTGATATTCTGTCATGCTAGTCCCCCTCCGACAGTGACAAAGCTTCCTGTGTTGAAATGAAGAGACTTCTTGAAAAGGTATAATAATTTTGAGGGCTTTTTTTTTCCTAAGGTAGATTTGAGGGGATGTTAGTAAGGATGGCCCTGCAGTCACCAATCTGCTTGTGATATGAGAACACCTGCTGTGAATTCTCAGCAAATTTAACCCCACTGACATAACTCCTGATCAACAAAACAGGAAGAATAATGCACAGATTTGTCATCCTTTGCCTTGTGTACCAAAAATACTATTTTGTTGAAGCACACCATCTTCTCAGTCTTTAAAGAGCATGGTGTGGGTGCCTGGTACCAGATGCTTCATAACAGAAATTCTGAACAATGCCACCTTCCCTGCCAAGCCTGAAGGACACTGAAGTGAAGAGAGAGAAAAAGCATCTCTAGAAAGGCCTAAGGCTGACACTATTGAACATAATGGCATGCAGGAGCCACACAAAACTGAGAAAAGGAAATGGAATCTCTGAAAATTACTATATATCTGACAGTTTCCTTTTGAGATTAATGAGCCATGGGAAGCAATGGATCTTACAGGACAATGGGGCTGGACAATCCTGTAGCAAGAAGAGGGCCACCCTATTTGTAAATGGGTGTTTTTGTATCTCAGTCCCGAGTATGACATAGTTTTCTCTACAATTTTCCCTCATTATTTCTTCATTTTCCAGTGGGTGGAGACAAATTTATTCTCACTGTTTTTAGTTGTGTGACTTTCTGCTGCATGGAGATGCCCTTTTTATGGAAAAAACAAAGGACAGATAGCTCTCCATGCTTTTTTTTTTTTTTTTTTTTTTTTTTTTTTTTCCCCTGCTGAATGGTCTTTCTATTCACCAGTTCATCTCAGCAATCATATGAGGAACATGGGAGGTTTTCTGATATTTTTTTTTTTTTTAACCACAGTTGGGCCAGGCTTCATTCTAGCCTATGAGAACTTCCCATAATACTCTCTAAATTAGCAGTTCTTTCAGGCTGCAGCTCTCAAAGGGACCAGCACATTTGCATCAGTGACAGCCAACTACTGCTCCAGGGTCACCCCAGTCACATCTCTTTTGCATCAAGCTGACACTCAAGGTCAAATGACATGTTAGCTTTGACACTGCAGTGATATTTGACTTCATCAGCCTCTCAAGGTCAGGCTGTTCTTGGCTGAGCAGCACAGACAGAAGAGCCTGCTTGCCTCCCTCTGCCTGGGTTGTGAAATCATGGAGCAGTTACTTCTGCAGGAGGATAAATGGTAGACAGAACAGAAATGCTGGCTGAGACTCAAGTTCACTTTTGCACTGCTATTGCTGTAGTAGCATAACAAAATAATTCACACCTTTCCTGCTGAGGTAGAAAAACTGAATATCCCCCAGTCTGTCCAGTTTACCATTAGGCTATGCTAGTACCCTCCTGTATTATCACCTCCTTTTAGGATATATGCTACTAAATTCTCAGGACAGAGCTCCCTCATGCCCTTGGAATCAAAAGCTGCGTTACTTTCTCTCATGGTCACATGCAAACTACTGAGTTACATTCACTTCATTCCTTCACCTGATCAATTTGGGTCCCACATTGGTTCAGAGAAATCAAAGGCATTAACCTCTAACATAAAAGCTGAGTTTTAATTGCTTGATAATAAGAAACAAGCTGCCTTTATAGCGCCCTGACAATCAAGATTCTGAAAGGGCAGTGTCGGACAGGGGGTCTGTGAGGCACCTGTGTGCTCCCACAGCCCTACACACATGATGGAGAGCCTCGGTTTACTTCTGCAGCATGGGGGATCTGGGAAAGCATCCTAGAAACAGACATGGATTTTAAAATCCAGAACCAAAAGAGGCAAAGGAAGAATATTTATTGAAGACAATGTGATTTGGACAAGTGACATCCATCCCACCCTATAAAACTACTGCAAGGATTAACCAGCACTTGGATATTTGTGTCTGAGAACAGTCCTAAAAATGAGTTGCACTGCATGCAGACTGGAAAACAAAGTGACACTTTCAGCTTACATAACACCACAAAAAAAGAAAACTTGCTAAAATTCAAAATGAAAAAGGAAAAAAATAGATCAGGACATAAATGTCTTCTGGCTACCACACAAACAGCCACCTCAGCTTCTTCTGCAGCTTTAATTGCATTTTAGTTCAAAACCTTCAGTATAACTCAGTAGATAGAAATAAATAATAGCAGATGAACACATCTGTCCCTTTGTAAATGCAGGAGAAAATCATCTATACTACGCTTCACCTATTACTTCAATAAAATCTTTTGAAACACAATATGTGAAGAAATGTTATATAAGAAACAAAATCAAAACATGGCATTTGAAAACTGAACACAGTTCTGTTTGGCTGAAATAATTTCCCTTTTTCCCATGTGGGAAAAATTTGTTCTGCAATTTGAAAACGTCTCCATTGAATTTTATTCAATACTATTCTAATTGCTGCCTCTTTATCATCTGGGTCTCCTTTTATTTGGTTCATCAAACCAAAATGAACTTATGTAAGCCAAAATTGTCTGTTTTGATGGCACTAGTTTGTTCCTCCTTCCCTTACTAAAGAATCTCCAGACCCAGTTTACTCCTTTTCACCTGATATTTGGAAAGTCTTTTCTCCTTCAGTACTCTAACACAACATGCTGTTTTTAATAGGGTTTGGCACTGAGTTGTCTTGCACTAGGGTAATATAAACCTCTTTTCTTCCACTCCAAATGGTAGAACAGAAAAGTGGTAAGTGACAAGCCTTGATTATTAAAACCACTTGAAAGTAGTACAAAAAAGCTTCTCAAATTCTACTATCACATGCAATATTCCTCCTATCCTCTCTTCTGCTGAGAATCTTTCTGGCTGGCTGTTGATACCTGGGCAAGGAGAGTGTAAAATGTACTTTGAGATGAGGAAACCCTCCTCCTTCCTTCTTGCTTGTTTGGCAGTTTCTCCTCAAATACTTGTGCCTTCCCCTGCCTGAGATGCAGCACTGCAATGGGAGTTTCTAAAAAAACTATTCCTAGTCTCTATCACAATCCCTTTCTCCATCTTGTACTTTAGAAAGCAGACCTGACTAAGGGGAAGAACTTTGCTGTGAGGGTGACTAGGCGCTGGAACAGTCTGCCCAGAGAGGTTGTGGAGTTTCCTTCCCTGAAAACATTCAAAACCCTTCTGGACACAATCCCAAGTCACATGCTCTAGGGGATCCTTCTTGAGCAGGGACATGTCTTCCATTGCTCCTTTGCAATTTTTACCCATCTGTAATTCTGTGACCTAAATCTCATATTCTGTGGATTTCTGCTGTTGGACATAACCTACTAAGGAAATGCAGAATATGCATTTCAAATGCATTGAGCTGGCATAGACCCTTCTAATCATTGCATCCTAAAAGAGATTTCAGTAAGCAGTAGAATAAAATCTGCATATTTTATATGCTGAGAGAGATCCTGGCACCGGAGAAATAGGAGGTTTGCTGACCCTTCCTCCAAATTTCCAGAAATCAACTTGAATGAAATCGAACAGAAAGGCATGGAAAAAGATGAAATAATGAGTAAATACAGAGGTTTTGGGATGACTCTGATCTCTGGCAATTGTGTCTTCTGTTCCCTCAACCACATAATGTCCTACCACAGAAGGGGGCAACTTCATTTACAACAACTCTTCTTAGGATTTCAGTGATAGCATCAGATCATTATTAAATGGGTAACCTAAGCCTGACAGTGACACTTCTCCCAGTGTGCTCTGTGAAAACAGACTTCTAGCTCCATAATGCAGGAAGAGGCTTATTCCTAATCATCCACAGGAGATGTGAGTATATTTAGAATCCTCTTGTAAACAAAGCCACAGATGGGAAGAATTATTTCCCTGCAGAAGAGGCTGCCCACACATTTTGTACCCTAGGAACGCTTCAGTTTATATCAACTCCAGATGATCTGCTTTTCACCACCAGCCTAAGTAAATACTGCAGAGTGCAGGCCCTCACTGCAAAGAGTACAAAAAACAGTGCAAAGGCAGCTTTGCCATTATACATTAAAAAATATCTCTTCAAGTATCAATCGTACAGGTCTGCAGGAAAACACAGGTCTGCAGGAAAGCACAAGTCCTGAGAGGGTTGTAGAAAAATTAGAAGCTGTTCTGGGTTTGAGCCTTTGCTGGGATTTCAGGATTCTCAGCATTCATATTTAAATCCTTGGTCAGATACTTGCTCAAGGAGAGCAATTATAACAGTTTAAAATAAATCATCTAATCAACAATTAATCAATTAATCTACTAATAGCCCCAGCAAAGCATTCTTCTTTGGATCTAAATACCTGATAAAAACCGAGTTAGACAGTTATCAGTGAGATTAAAATGGGTTTACAGCTTCAGACCCTCCAGGACCTTGGGACCCCACAGTACTGACCTGATAAGCTCCATCTTTCTCACAAACTACCTAACCCATCCCTGAATTACAATGACACCCTGAAAGATCACACTTTGGTTTGTGCTAGCTCATTTCTTTCTTATTTGTCTCCTCAAAGCTGCTAAACTTTCCTTGAATGATGACCCAAAACAAACCTGAGAAGGAAGGATGTTTAATTCACCTTTGAAAGAGAAAAAGTTTCTCTTTGCTGTGTCCATCTCACAACAGAAGAAGAAAGGCAGCTCTACTGGGTACTTTATTTCTTGTATTTTCCAGAGCCCTGTTTCTTGCAACCAGGGTGAATATTGGAAAAGCAGAACTTTGGGGATGGCTCTGGAAGGAGAAGAAGAATAAACAAACTTCTGTGATTTTCATTGAACAACATCTTTTTATAGGATTATTCATTGCAGCATGTTTGTGTTAAACTAAATATACTTGAAGTTCTTGGATACATTAAAACTAACTAAAGTACCCATTTAAGAATGTTTATTTATTTGGTTCAAACTGTTTACATTTAGGAAAAAAATTTCCTCTATCTGTTGATTAAACAGATTCTGAGAGGGTGAAACTGGGCACACAAACAAAAATTCAAAGCTACTCCTTAAAATAGGAAACCCTCAGCCTTGCCCAAGGGTTTCTGGGCATTTTAGCAAGCAGCAACAAGAAATTACTATAACAAACAGACATCAGCCTGCAAAAAGTCTTGAAAGACAAGAGACTAAAGGTATTAATGTGAGGAAACAACACAACAGGAAGAGTCGTATCATCTTATCAGAAATATAAAGAAAATGCACATCTTAAGCTGTTTCTGGAAAGATGCCACAAAGCCACTGTGGTTTGGATTAAAAATCTTGAAGCATTGTCATGAAACTAATTGTTTTTGATATGAATATGTTAAGTAAGAATGTAATTAAAAATGTTCTGCTTTATTTCCCCTCAATATGTTGAGCACAGCTAGCTCTTGGTAGACAATCTGGAAAACCATAAAAGCTTAGGACCACTGTGAAGTCAGTATTTTTTTTTTTTGTGTCACTTTACTTCTTCTTACAGCTTCTATCATCTATGTGTAATTATTGTAATCACATATTCAGTTGGAATTCATACTTTAACCTGCAGAGTAAATGCATACAGAATTTATAGAATATAAATTTCTTCTTATAGAATTTATAGAATATATAGAATTTACAGAATTCCATTTTATAAGCATCTTGATGCTCTGAAATACTGTCTCTGAAGTGAAATATGAAGTAGATGACAAGACAGTAACTTTGGAACCACATCACTGCTTGAGACCAGACTACAATTTCCAATTGCATTTGAGGAGGGGATATAATTTTAAATCCATAGCAAAGCTCCCACTGAATGAAATAATTGTCCCTTCAAATTGTAGGGTAGGAGATGACACCTAGAGAGAGCATTGTCTGCAGAAGCTAAAAGCACCGTGCTGAAGATACAGGTAAAAATGGGGTGATTGTCTTGCAGAATGCACATAACACCTGAAACAAAGGTGAAACTGCTAAAACAAAGGGCATCTGAAGAGACCTGAATGTACAGAAGCCTCACACTTAACACTCAAGCCTCAGTGCAAGGTATGACCCACCCATTCCGAGATAAAGGAATTTGAGATATTCTAAGTGAGGGTGAACTGCTCAGGCTGATTTCTCACATCCCAAGCCTCAGCCTGCTTATCTCACAGCAGACATTCCTTGAAAAAACACCAGTCCATCACTATCTTCGACCCACAAACTGTTTCATGCAACCTCAGAGTGCCAAGAGTGCCAAGATGGGCCAGATGCACCACGGTGTCATTGCCCTGTTTCTTGCTGTAAGCATCACCGCAGCTACTGCCAGAAAGCACAGAAGGGCTGCTCTGCTCTCACACTGCAGGGACATCCACGTGCACTTGTTATTTTGAAATAATTATGTTTATGAAGAGACAAAGTAAAGTCTATAGGCTATGGTGGCTAATGAAAAGCCATGTGCCGGATGTTTGAAGGAATATGACAAGTTCTCCTAAGGGAAGAGACTTGCCAGAAGTTGGTCACCCAAACACAACACACTTTCATATGGTTAAGATTTTAACTTGGCAGGACTGAGTGGAAATTCATGTCAGGCTTTCAAGTTGGTAGCAGGTAAAATATTCATGAGTCAAAAGGGCTCTTTACTTCAGAGCAAAGCTTTTTGCTGACATCCGAGCTAAGCAAAGTACAGCAAAAATCAATGACTAAACAAACTCAGCTGAGTTTAAACTCCTAACCCTGAACCACAGAAAAGACCGTAAGATTTCCTTAAACTTTCTACTTAGACACTGAAACAGCAAGGTCCAGTGGTCAGGGATGCTGCCTTCCCTTAGAATGATTCTGCTGTCACATAGATAACAACTTGTACCAGAATCAAGCATAAAACTCTCCAACCAAGCAGGGTCTCAAAGCTTTAACTGATTATTCTGGAGGTTTGGGTCTTATTTCAAAAGCCTCTTGATGGAACCCACACAGAACTTCTCTGCATTATTGTAATATTTGAAAAGACTGAGACACTCACTCAAATCTCAGGCTGCTTACGTATTTTGAAAACCAGAAAATCAAGCGCAAACTACCAACACTAGCTTGAGTCTGGGTCTAAATCTATGACTTTATTTGGATTTTTTAAAATAACCATGTGGCCTAAAATACTTGGTGAAAAGCATTTGTGTGTGAATCTCAAGCTGATAGCTTACTTCTTTTCTTAGCAACATCTACTGTTGTTTCACAGGGAAGATCTGTGATCTACTTAAGATACACAAGCAGATTTTTTTTTCTGTGTCAGAGAGCTGCTGAAAAAATACACCATGTCAGTCATAGAGGGAAGGGAATCCAGGCAGGTTCTCCTTGCTGCCACAAAGCAACCTTGCCACAGGGCTGGAACAGAAAGGTAAGGTTGGCAAGGTGACTAGCAAGCTGCTATAAAATCTTCTGTGAGGGAATTTACTCACAAAGAAATGGGCCCAGCATGCTGAGAACTCCTTATGCCTAGCAGGAGAAGAAATTATAAAAAGAGAGGCAAAAGGCGCAGACAATGACTGTGTGTGCCAGTGTTTAGGCTGATGGGCCGTGAAGAAATGCCCCCATCTTTCCCTCTGATAGAGCTAGCAACACTACAAGGTAGATGGAAGGGAGAGAAAAGAGGGAATCCATAGGCAAGGAAAGTCAGAGGGTAGCACAGCACTGACTGCCAGCAATGTGCTATTCTTTCCACTGTCACACGGAGCCATCAGGGTTTTTGGACTGGGACACTTGCACCTTATGGCTGTTCATATGACCTCTCCCACCTGTGCACACCCCAAGAACTTGTTCATGGGATGATCCCTGTCTATTTCTCTGCACGTGTGCTACCTCCTTGCTTAAAATCATCTTTGACAAGACTATTTTCATTCTGGTGTCCTGATGTCATCCTTCAACTAGCACAGTAGTCCTCTATAAATACACTGCTCAAACTTCCTGTATAGGTTTTTCTGTTGCTTTATAGCTGCTTGAAAGTTTCTTATTCTGCATTTAGCAATTCCTGTTTTTTCATAGCCCTTGCAGAGAAAATCCCTGACAACTCTAGTCTCTTACAACAACAGAGTTCTAAAGAAATTAATAATATCCCTGTGATCACAGTAGTGTTTGTGACTGTTAGAAGTAAATTCCATTCAGTCCACCCCCACAATTTCTTATGGAAACCTACTGAGGTCCACATCTGTTAAATACATGTTTAACACAAAAAAACCCCTTTGGTCTCTTCACTTCCTTCTCTTGCTGTTATTGCTTCAACTTCCTCTTTCCATTTTTTTTCCCCTGATCCCTTTAAACAAGACTGAGCTTTTTAATCACTGTAAAGGACTGATTTTATTTTCAGCTTGTTTTGTGGTGCAGGTGTTCCTCTATTTGGACAGGTAGTAATCTGACATTGCATTGCACCTGGGGCTCCTCTTTCCTGTCTTTGGGGCAGAACTGTCACTTGACTTCATTCTTGAGCCTGTCTTTCAAGGTACTACATGACCTAAATTTAGCTAATGCTTCAAGTTTAAACCAAAAAGAGGAGGTCTTGATTTGCATTGTCACATTTTGGATCCCTCGATGTTTCTCTTGAAACAGGATAAGGCAACCCAAGGTTTCTACTGTACTATCACTTATGAACTTGATATTGTAAGAGGAGAATTGAGGAGTTTCAATCACTTTTATAAGATTTATAAGGGCAAGCAACTGCAGCTGTGCAGAAGCTGAAGAGCTGCATCTTCCAACAAACCCATATTTCCCCTGGTTTCCCTAAGAAAACAGTATTTCTGTTTATAAAGGAAGACTGAAGACAATTAAGCTGATCTCCAAAAACCCCTCCTGACACTCCCCTATCATGTGTCTCTATTTAGAGCAAACAGGGCTCTGTCAGTCCTATGCCATTATTAGCACAACTCCTATCAGAAAACAGTGTGGTAAATGGCCATAACACAGCCATGGGAGCGTTCTGTGATCCTCTCTCCATCCTCACAACACACTGGCTGAGCACTACCATTTTTTCTTGCACTGCTCTCCACCACCCAGGTATCTGCACTGTGTTTCACTGTTTACTCAAGTCTGTGTCACACCATCGAGGAAATTATCCTGACATACAAATGACAGCTCAGAGTAACTTGAAAGCCTTGAATCCCAGAACTGGCTAATTGCCTGCATGTGCTGAAAAACAAGCCTTTCAATACACTGTCATTTCTGTAGTTAGGATGTGCTAGGCCTGCTAAAAAATGTAAGAGAAAGCTAAATTCTAAGGCAGGAAGAGATACAAGAGCACAGCTTTATCCCTACCTGTGATGAGATAGTGTTCCACGTCCCAGAGGCACTGGGACTGGCTCAGGGTCCAGAATGAGCTTGTGGCATAATCAGAAGCTAAACCCACATGTCTTACATGTAATTCCTATTGGTGTGGAAAGCACAAAACCAAAACAGGGTCTCAGAACGGAATGATTTTCTCAGCCATGGCTTTGCAGAAACAAACCGTCCCTTGAGAGAATTTGCCTCACATGTAAGAATGTTAAATAACTCCCTGAGCAAAGAACAAGTAATCTTCTGTGAATTCATTCTGGAAGGCTGTGTTCCCATGGGGAAACTTCA
>PYHW01010582.1:5592606-5607762 GCA_013186435.1 Turdus rufiventris | reverse complement strand
TCATCATGTGTCCCAAGAGGCTGTGTTTTGCTGTTTTGGAGCAAGGCAGCATCCCTGGATTCATGAACATACTGCTTTGTAGTCCCAGTACGGAATCAGGACTGACACACAGATGAGGGCTGGGGAAAAGCAGTGACTGGATGTGTGCCACCCAAGGGAGCTCACTCTTTAATTATGAAGAAAGCATCAATCAATACTTTTCTGGGGCAGTGGCTGCAGTGAAGTTCCTTTGCTCTTCTGCCAAATCATTATCTTTCAACACCTCCAGAGCTGCCCTACGCTGTTTACAGGAGTGATCTCTGGTCTGTGCTGTGAGTGGCCAATGCCAAAGCTTTACAAACCCATCTAGGAGAGAACAAAGCCCTTTAGAGCACACCAAGCCCACCTTATGTCAGTCAGACCAGGCTCCTGCTGTTCAGTAAAGCCAGATACTAAGACCTGCTGAGCACCTTCTGTTCAATTTAGCACAAGACTCAAATGCTTGCCAGCTTTCAGGATTTAGCTCCGAGCTAAACTCTATTTTTGTGCCCTCATTAGCACAGGAACTTTCTATCTTTCATGCCAGCAATACTTTTCATAAGGATAAGCCTAGGGACACTAATGCTGGCTGATTTAAGAAGAAAGGATTTTTCTTCTTTCTTGTAATTTCTATCAAAACATTCCTCCTGTTAGAAAACTGAATGATCTATTAAGTGGATTTCATAATCTGGAAAATCCACCAAGTTTTTCAGCTGGCAAAGATCAGCCTTGGTCTCTGCACCAGAGTCAGGCACTGCAGTTTTGGCCCTGCTAAGCTCATGTTATCTCTTGCAGAGCCTGTGTGCAATGTGTATCACACCAGTGTCCCTCAGCTGAACTGCTGTGGATAATCATTGCAGACTACAGACTGACTGTACTAATCAATGAATTGATTTCAGGGACAGAATTAACATGTTCTATGCAGTTGCTGTTTTTAATAGGTTGAAAAACAGTATATATATAAAATAACACATTATGTTCTATGCATTTTTGCCCTGTGAGAGCATTTCCATAGGGCAAAGATAACACAAATAGATCTTTGCAACTACTTTCACCAATGGCCAGGCTCCT
The DNA here is from genome assembly GCA_013186435.1 of Turdus rufiventris. Lineage (NCBI taxonomy): Eukaryota > Metazoa > Chordata > Aves > Passeriformes > Turdidae > Turdus > Turdus rufiventris. Next base: position 5,606,673 of record PYHW01010582.1, on the reverse strand, counting down.
GTCCCCATCCTTTGGAACATTTGTGAATGCTGTAGCTCTATAGCCATGTTAGAACTGTATCAAAGAAGCTTCATCTTTGACCTGAGCTAACAAGTTGAGAATTCACCTTCAGATTGCTGATCTCTATTCAACAGGTGGCTTTCCATTCTATGCACTGTGATTTGAATCACCAGAGAAAGAGATGCCATGTGAATCTGGAAAATTATGGAAACCAGCTAAAATCAAGTAATGTAGACTTTTTTCTCCTCTTACAAATTCCCTAATTTTTCACTGTCTGGCTAAGATTCCATGTCACCTACTGATGACAAATTATGTGTTTTGCCCTTTCAGCACTTAAAATGCAGGTGTTTTTCCATCCCATTTACAGCCTCAGATGTGGCACTTGAGGACATGGTTTAGAGGTGTACATAGTGGTGGTAGGTTGATGTTGGACTCTGTGAGCTTAGAGGTATTTTCCAACCTTAACAATCCTGTTCTTACACAAATCTCCATCAGAGTCATCCCCTTTTTGAGTGCAGGTGTACAAAGGAAATGATCTCTCTTGAGGGCTTGTGTGAAAAGGAAAACATGGTCAGGCAACACCTTGAGAAAACAGACCAACTACCCTTGCCTTTTATCTTATTACAAAGGAGTTTTTAACAAACCAACAGTGTTTAACAAACGCTCACTCCTCAGCCTTGAATCTACAACTCACAATGACTGGTGTCACAGAGCCCAGAAATCTGGGAACTATAATTTAGTTTGTTTAAGAACCCCAGGGAAAAAGGAAAAATTTCCAGGAGCAGCAGCCAACTGTGACAGAATAAACCCTGGATTTCTTCAGGATGAGCCAGTCCTCCCACTCACTCTCATTTAAGCAGCAGCATATCAATTACAGCATAAATTAACTGCCCAGTTGGGTTAGGAGGTTATTAAGCACTGAGAAGCAGTCCAGCCTGTAAAGCTGAGAGTGACAGAAAAGACAGGCAAAGTTGCACAGGGAACTTGGGCTGGGTTGGATTTTCAATCCTGCAAAAATCACCCCTTGAAAATATGTTTTTTCCAAGTCTTACAGGTCAACTTTCAGTTTAAAGCAGTATCACAAATCAGCATCAGGTTCCCACCTGCTAGAAGTACTGCCGGCTTGAAAATGAAGCTTGAGTTAGGTCCCAGAAATACAAAATTACTGGCAGACAATGCTCTGTCAAAGGCTCTCTGACCTGGAAGATTTCAGGTCTCACCTCAGTTTCAAGTGCCCAAAGTGCAAAAATCTCTCTAAAGGCTCTGTTCAGATCAAATTGAGCAAAATGGATGAACAGCCATTCAACACACACAACCAAAGAAAACCTTGGTTGCTGTTTGGAAGACAGAAATCTAAAATTAGATGACAAACTTCTGTTAGTGAATCCAATTGCTAAAAGTTTGGGGAAGCACAGAATTTAAAGCCTATTGTGAAAAAGATTGATCATACACAAAGAGTTCCAAAACCTTGGCAGAAAATACAAGCATGTGCAGCTCCAGAGGAAGATGGGGCTGGAACTAGAAATTAAGGCAAGTACTCAATGAAGAAAATGAAAAATTATCAGACCTTCCATCAGGCACTTCCTTGCTTAATTCCTCTCTGTGGTCTGTTGCAAAACCAGAAAAGTCTGTGACTGTCTTTTTTAATATCTTATTTTAGAGATAGTAAAATTAAAGCCAGGGCATATGCAGTTGGTAAAAAGCGGCACAAAATCATTGAACAGAAATTAAGAAATCAAGTGCAGCCTCCTGACAGCTACAACTATCTCAGGGAACTGAGATATCAGGCATTTGAAAGAGCATTAAGAAATGACTCTCCTGTGAGGGGTGATATTTACACAACCTATTAGAGAGATCAGAGCAGCAGGAAGCTTCCTTTGATGTTGCTGGCTGTGGTCAGATCACTGCACTTCTGAAAACAGTTCTCTGTGATGCTTTGACCTCTGGTCATCTTCTCAAGTGGCCTTTTGGTTAAAAGTTGTCAATTCCAAAAGGGAGTTCCAAAGCTGAGTAGCTATTAGGATTTATAGTAAAAAACCTCACATTACAAGACTATTGGCCATGAAAGAAAAGCCCACATTTTTTTTTAAATGTGCTATTGAGTCTAAAATAAGAGACACAATATTGCAGTAGCAGATGACTTGTTATTTGAGAACAGAGGTACTTCTGCTTTCACCAAATGATCATGTATTTAATGATGTTGGTCATAATGAGAGGTTACAAGAGCTTTCAAGAAGTTAATTCTCCAAGTAGTTCACACAAACACCGCTGGCCCAGCTCTTTCCCCCCCTCTCTTTGGTAAGTGGGAAGTTTCTGTGAATAATGCCCTCTCTGATTCATGGGATTGGGAATTGTTTCCTGGTACAGAGTTTATGTGTGAAGCCAGGAACCATGGATTGGATCAAAAGGAAACATGTTCACTTCATTGAGTTTAAGTCAGGCTTTTTGTTATCAGCCATCATAATGGGTCATGCTTTCCAAGTTCTGTCAAGCCAACATGAAATATTACAGATGAAGTTACAATGAAATTGTCAGACTAAAAAGCTACAAATTTACAGAGATATTTTCATAATAGTGTCACATTTACATTGAAAGTTTACATCATTATCACATTTGGAGAGCAGGAAATAGAGATCTGTTCAGATTCTTAGGAAAAAAACCCAAGCAAACAGAAATACTGATTACAGAGTAAAACTACAAGTTTGAAATGAGTCCAAGAGCCAGAAGTGTACTTACAGGCTGGTCCTACAAATCCACCCAGCTGACTGGTCCTTTCCAAAACTGCATGTTCCCTCTTAGTCACTGTGTTCATCCTCAGCCTTAAGAGACTGCCCATACAGGTTTTCTATGCAGGAACCTGGGAAATTATTGCAATGTGAGACAGCAGATCTCCAGAATCACAGCTGGTTTGAGTGACAGTTCACAAACAAAAACTACTGAGCTGTCACTCACACTACCAGGGGCCAGGTCAAATATCAATGGGAGAACATGACACAGGGAATTCACTGTAGAAGATGATGGTAGGTACTTAAAGCTGACCTACAGTAATTTCACGACTATAAGGCGCACCGGATTATAAGGCACACTTCCAGGTGTCAGCAAATTTCCAAACTTTTGCGGATATATAAGGCGCACCGGACTATAAGGCGCACTTTTTTTTTGCAGCAAGGATCCGTCCCCAGCTCCCCCCACGTGGTTGCTGGCCAAGGCCCCGCCTCAACCCGGCAGCCGTGGCACCGTGGGTCCTCGGGCTCGCCTGCACCTGGCAGCCACGGCCCTGCTGGCTCCTGCCGCGGCTCGCAGCTCACACTTCCAGGTTGTCAAATTTCTGAACTTTGTCCATATATAAGGCGCACTGGACTATAAGGCGCACTTCTGGGTTCAGGCCAAAATTTTAGTCAAAAAGGTGCGCCTTATAGTCATGAAATTACTGTAAGTTCAAAAGGAAACCAATGAACTTCATGAAAGAAAAATCCATCTGTAGGTGAGAAAAATCTACATACCAAAAATCAAAGGCCTGAATAAAGCTGGGACAAGTCTCACTTAAGGATGCCCCATTTTACCACTCCCCATGGGTTTATATGTTGACCAATAAATTGGTTAATGGCATTGAGGAAACTTTCTTGCCACAGTTCCCTGTGCCCTTCGTGGTGCAAAGGGTTGGTGCAAGGTCACAGCCCCTCACCTGGGGCTCCATTCTGCCCACCCAGGAGCAGCCTGCAGCTACTCACTGAGACACCTGCACAAAATGCATTCCTCATGGATTGTAGACTTAAAACCATCTGGGTCTGAGCTTGGATGGACAGAAGCCATCTTGATCAGGTATGTTTTTTGTACTGACCCATACTGTGTACCCATAAAATGTGGTCTGTTCCCCACAGCTGCTCTTGTCTGCACAACAATTCTTTCCTATGCATCCTTAAACCCATGAAGATCCATGTAAAATAAAAGAGTGGCTTGGACATATGCAAACACCCTAAATTACTCTCAGAAGACAAGGACTGTGGCAAAGCTTCCCACACCACCACACAAATGCAACTTGAAATAAGAGGAAAGCCACATTTCCATGTTGCCAAGTAATGGGTTATACAAACATAATAAACCCAAAGTGCACATTTTCCTGGTGCTCCTGAGGACACAGAGAGATGTGATCCTGAAAGGCCATGTGCATTCCCAGGAGGGCTGGCTGCAGCAGCCCCATCAGCAGGACAGCTGTGATTTTCCTCACATGGAAAGTGTGTAGGTGTGTAATAGCTTCCCTACCAAAAACCTTTTGGAAAGTTACCAGTGAAAGGAAGGATTGCATTTCTTTTCACAGCCCACACAGAGCAAGAAGGAGAAATCAACAGATCTCATTGCCATAGAATCAGCATAAAAATAATTTGGAAGTAGTTTTCCTAAACTTTAATGGCAGATACATTTCATACAACTTTTACTATAATCATCCCAAACTCTGTCTATGTGCAATAATATAGACTCAGAATATCTAGAGGGGAAAAAAAAAAGGCTTGGGGTGCCAGACCAATTGGAGAAGGCAAATTCCAATTGTGAAAGCAAGAAGGATGTTGAAAATATTAGGAAAAACATCACTCAAACCTTCCCTTACAAATCAGCTGTGTTCGACATAGATATATAATAAAATCAATCAGATGTTACAGATAAGAATTGTTGCTTAAGTGCTGCCTCAAAAGTTTATGAGCCGAATGTTTAATCTTTATGCACTCCCTCTCTCCAGACACCCAAACTACATCTAAAATACACCTAAGGTAGCAATCAGATTGTAGCTCCTGCAACTCCTGCAGATGCAGCTACATGCCGGGAGGGATGTCCTAATTCTATTCAGAATGTGAAGGGTGAAAGTAGAACACTGCCAGTATAAATCGGAACATAAACCCTCAATACTTTGCATTCAGACTTAACAGCTGAAAATTAATTCTAGCATTAATTGATCTATCAGCTGAAATGAATGTAGCAGAGAGAAATCTCGGTTACAGAAAGAGCTCTAGGTGTAAAACTGTTATGTTAAAGAGAAGTTGAAGTCAAAGTAGACAGCACTTTGTGTTAAATGAATGGACCTGCTTCCTGGGCTGCTCCCCTGAATGTTATCCTGAGGGGAAGCATGGCAGCCTTGTTTTGGATTTTACCAGTCACCAGCTCCTGCAAGTCCTGGACACAGACTGGTTTTTCATGAGGACTTTGATATGGACTATTAAGCATTCACCTTTGTCTCTCCCCATGAAGAGGATCGTAGCAATACTCTCTAGATAAGAATGAAAACTGTGTCAACCTTTGCCACATTCCTAATTATTTTACATTCATGCTCCCATGTGTAGCTGTACATTTTCCCTTGTGTTGTAATTCAGCTGCCTCTCTTCCTGTGTCCCCACTTTCTCCCCTGCTCCAGTCTGATAAACTTCCAACACAAACAACATCTCAGGACTCCATCAATTTCTCTCCCTCTTCCCCTTATTAACAGGCTGGATGGAAAATTGCAAAGTTTAGGATTTCTTCCTCTCTTCCCTTCACACACCTCATCCATGTCCAGACCTCAGCTTGTTTGCATGTTGCTGCTGTAATCTTCAAGGAAGACTTGAACACTAACATCTTTGCCCGCTTGTTTCTTGCAACAGTTTAGGATGCTGTCACAAGCATTGAAGGTGGCACATCAGATATTTCAGATGAAATAACTGATGCTCCCAGTCTGATGACCCTGTCAGAGGAATAACCTGCCCAAGTTGAGAATCACTGAATCCTTCTCAGGCTCAATCTCTCTGTCACCAGAAATCTAAGAGCAGAACTCCTTTACATATTCCTATAGTACTTACTTCATTACAAGTAGGGATTTTCTCATTAACTCTATAAATGTGCAATTCCCTAACTCCTGCCATGCAATAAGCATCTGTTTTCTTGAATTGTTAAGATTAAAACCTTGCTCTTCCTCCTGGCTGCTCGCAATAAAGTCGACCTCATCCGTGCTGGAATTATTCCTTCCAACATCTGCTATTTGACACCAGCTTGAATTTAATTTCATCTGCTATGACACTTCAGATCTTTGCAGCTCTGGGAGGTCCTGCCAATGCCCTGAAAACTTTTCTAGTTTTTGCTAACATATACTTGCTTGCCTCTTGCAAATTCTGCTTCCTTGCTGTTGGCCTCTTCTCTTTATCAGTGTACTGCTAGATGAAACACAGTTTATTGTTTTGATTTCTATTCCTAACTTTGATAGGTCATACCAAAGGGAAAAAATAAGAATTTGGATTTCCCTCCCACTGCAAAAGCAGAACACAAACAGGAAATTTGTGACATGTGGAAGGACAAGCCAGACATGTAAAAGATGCTGCTTATAGGCAGGAAAACAATTGCAGGTTCAATAAAAGAGGAGGCAAGAAAGACTTTTACCCCAAAATAAGGCAGATTAATCAAGAAAAAATAAATTTTTAGTGTTTTGTTTTCAAATAGCTTTCTTACTCTTGTAGCTTTTGTACTGTTCTTTGCTTATCTTACATTAAAAGAAAGCTCAAATCCTATCTTTTGTCTGTGTGACCCTGACCTGGTGAAACCTGAGCTAGGGATCTCAGGTAATTCCTGTAACACCCAGTGCTTCATGAACGTAAACTAGAGGAAAAATTGAATTATATTAGTAGCAGGACTTTCCCATTGCTTTTTCAAGGTGAACAGTCAGAATCATGAAGTCTGTTTTTTCCTTATCACTCACCCAATAACCATTTTCTAAAATACATCACTTAAAAATGGCAGTTACCAAGCCTCCAGTATAAACCAGTAAGAAAACAAGTCATTTGAGATCTTCAGTTTTGTAATATCAATGCAATATAAACACAAAGTCCACGTGGAAAGAGAGGCAAAACTGTCTAGAATCTAGCGGTTTTTTGCATTTCTTGTTGGCTAGGAAGACAGGAATCTAGAGAGGAATGGGCTTTGGAGGGTACCTTTATGGGTAAAACTAGGGAAAAGTTGGGCCCAAGTAGGATCTTCACAAAAGCCTGGTATTTTCAGAAATAATATTCATAGGCAGGTACCTGCCTGAATACCATGCTAAAAAATAAACAAACTTCTCCCCACTTCCCAATGTGACAGCAGCATCTTAGTTTGACAGGATTACCCTCATTTCTCACACATTATTTCTAAAGGGTGAGCAGTGGGAGCTGTTAAGGCCTATTAAAGCCCAAGAAACAAGAGTAAAGAAAAATTGCTTTAAAGCAGCAAAGACAGTAATCTTACATGAGCCCTCAGAAATCTCAGTGGATGCTCTGACAGCCATTTAAAGCTCACGCTTTCAGCAGAGATGCTGTTATCTACCACTGAGCCATGATATCAGAACCTTCCCTATTTTGTGCTCAAAGAAGAGTGTTGAGTTGCTGCAGAAAGCAAAGACAGCCATTGCTGCTGAGGAGTGGGGAAAGCAATCACATCAAAGCAAGCTACAGTGGCTTTCAGAAATAACTGGGCATCCTAGGGACAACAAGCTAAATTCAGAGCACTAGATCCCCTTACCACAAGGAAAGCATTGGCTGCCCGTGCAGCTCTGAGCACACTTGGCTTTCTGGTACAGCCATGGAGGGATGCACACTCCAGCCCAAACTCAGCCAGGCTCCCACTGGAAGCTGGACAGATGGGATGCCTTGTTAGCAATTAGCACCCATTTTAACTTGAAGGCAATGGCAGCACGTGCACTGTGCAGTCCACCTAGAGCACAGACTGGGTTCAAGAAGATATCAAAGACATCAGAACTTTTTCACCATCATATTATCTTGGTTTGGTCTTTCATACTGCACTGAGTGAAAAAGCTTCAAAAGATGTAATGCTGTTTTATCCTGTGCCAATTCTGAGCTCTGTAGGAGCGCTAACTATGGTTTAGCAACAGTTCTGCCTGAACAAATAGCATTTCCTATTCTCAAACCTTCAGATTTCCTTCTTTTGGAGCTTCCAGTTCTGTGCAATGCTGTTATGGAAAGAGCAGTTCTGCTGCCTGGGGCTGTGGGACAGGTGGGTACACTTCATTGCAGGATATTTACCTCCCCACAGTCCTTCAGCTTAGGGCTCCTGTGGCTCTTCCTGTACCTCGTGATCAGCACAACACAAAACCTCACTGAAGTCTGCAGCCTTCTTTGTCAGCAATACACAAAGGCAATAACAAATGAAATAACATACCTAGGACTCCAAGCCTTGAGCCAAATGGGCTATTTACCACAAAATGAACATTTTAAAGAGAGCAGTCTAGCAGTGATCACAACTAGGCATTTGCAAAATAAATGGGGAAAATGTAACTGAAAATGTCAGGTATCATCATGCCCCCTTTGTGAATTCCTAACTCAGGTTACATCCTGCTTATTAGCCATAAAGGCTGGAGTAACCAACTTAGGGAAAAAACCCTTCCTATTCCACACATACCATGGCATGCATGATCCTGTATGGCCCATGATTGCCACTATGATTGTTTCTTCATGCTACATTTTAATTTTCAATGCCTTTTCTTGCCTGTCTGCTGATGGAGTCCTTACAAAGGACAGTCTAACCTTTTGTTTTTCCTGTTGTAGAGACACACATCTACATTTTCCCTTTGTGGTGGTTTTGGTCACTTCTGATAAAAGTTTTCCAGAACTGAAAATGTTCACTCTGCTGCATGGAGCCATATAGAATTCTTAGCCCAGCTGCCTTTGCTACCTCTGAACAGGTTCCAAAGAGGACACATGCATAAACTGTAAGATTTCTGATGATAACTTTGCAAGGGACAAATTACTGAGCTGGAGACGAATTCACAAGTCCAGACCTGCCAATGCATCTGTTCTTTTGCTAACACTGAATAAGGGTATGCTGGAACCAGCACAGAGCTAGCTCCCCAAATTTGAAAAACCAAATAAAACTCAATCCCAGCTTCTGACAGCAGTGTTTTACAGAACTACAGCCAATTCAAAACCAAATAGCATTTCCATATCTGTTGCAGTGTGCTGTTCACAAGATTAAAGCCTTCATTTTAAGGGTCTTTGCTCTCAAAGGCTTAAAATCCTTCTGACCTGCAGATCTCTGTTATGCCATCTGTCCCTTCTGATTTTCTTCAACAAATGTGGAGTGACAAATCCTACAAGCAATAAGGCTTATAATATAAACTCAGGTAACAATAGTTTCAGTGGTACCCTCTCTTCTGTTTTTTTTTTAAACCAAGGACTCCATAACAATTTCTGTGCTAAAATCCTTTCCTTAAGAGAACAGATCTGCACATACACATTCAGACTTTCAAAATCTTTCAACAAATACTCAATTAAGACTAAAAAAACCCTTTAAATAAATTGGTTTTAAATCATCTAAATGCTTGTCCTATGGACAGACTGCTTTAGAAGTCCATTTAATGTATCACACCATAATTAGCACAGTGCAGATTGGTAACAGACTGTGGAAAGCAGATGTTTCTCTGTTATGATCTTTACAGACAAATCACAGCCAAAAGCTTTCCAAGTGACTCACATTTTCACAGATGTCATGTTCCTTGTGTTGTGCCTGGAAATGAAAGCAAAACACTGATGACCCCTGGCAGACCTTGCTGTCCCACCCATACCCTTGGGTGAGTTCAGGGAGATGAAGATAATCCAGAAGCCATATGCAGAAGGGAAAAGTTCTTCTTCAGAGCCAAACTGCCATTGATTTGTGTGACACAGCCACATTTCAGGCTTTGACTTCTGGTTATGGCACAAACTTCCATTTTCTTCAAGAGATGAAGATTCTCTTTTCTACCACATCTTCCCACCTGTGAAATGTCAAAATCAGTCAAATTGGCAGGTTTTGAGGTGAAGGGACCCAGGATGCTCTTTGTACAAGCTGTTCTTTGTACAGGCTGCTATGTAATTATTGGTAATATTTTGATTTGGTGATATTTCTAAATGGACAGAGTTTATTCTGAGTCCAGGAACTCTCAGGATCCTTAGAAGTGCCCCTATATTATACCAACATTGCACTCTTAATATCTCTCTTCCAGTGACATTACAAAGGAAACCCAGAATAAAACACGACCAAGCACTTGGAAGAGAATTTGTCCCCAAGGAAGCTATGGAGCCATGGAAGTCACAGGAATCCCATCCTGCCTCAAGTTAACTGCTTATGCTCGTAATACTCATTGCACTAATACCAGGAATCTGCCTCACCCATTACTGTCACTTCAGTTTGTGAATTCTGCAAGTGACACATAACTTGGATATTGTCTGGGAAACAAACTGTGAACATTTTTCTACCTAGCTTGGGAAGGCAATCTTGAGCTATCTTTGCCTGGACATTTAATTTAGAAATAGTGGAACAACAGGGTTAATTGAACCCTTTCATTAATTCAGCATGTAGTATAATACAATTGTAAAACATAATTTAATTGTTATTTGAGATAGCTATTATTTAACTGCATAAGATACACATAATTTTTTCTGAAACATTTTCCGGAAATATTTTTCAAAAGAAGTAAGGTTTGGAGACTTACTGTTATTTCACACTGGGCATCCACATTTACAGTCCAGGTTTAAGAAGATAATGAACAAAACATATGAAAAATAATTCAAAGTTGTGCTTTCAAAGTACAAGTGCTGGTCACTTATTTCCTTTTAACAGGCTGAAATAAACTTCAGTTTCAAAGATACTAGCAACAAAACCCCTGCTGGCATCAAGAAAGTTTGAAAAGAGCTTAATAGAAGCCTCAAGATCTGATAATGTGATCCCACCTGAAGTAGGAAGAGGAGAGGAATTATTCCTAAATCTTTTTTTAAAATGTTGTGTCAATTTATATTCTAATGCTTTTATTACTGAATTGAAGATTAGTTTAGCACAGCTGGTCCCCAGTTGCTAATACATGATAAAAAAAATGAAATCAAAATCTCCCTTCTCTCTAGCCAAGATCCAACTAAATTTTAGGAATCTTAAGAGTTGGAGTGTCTGAGTAAAACTTATGCCAGAAAAATGACCAAAACAAAATGTGGTAACATCCCCTGCTCTGATAGAGGATTTCTATTTACAGTACATTTTGGAGATTTTTCCAATGTGGACTTAAATGACTGAAAATATTTGAAATTTTACATTTCATTTTTCACCATTACAGGTTTTTTTCCCCCCCACCATATTCACAGTGTATGTGATTACTTCTCTGCTGGTTCCATTTCATCTTCATTTTGACTGTGCCAAATGGAGGAATCTGAGGCACAGGATTTTAAATGAAAGGGCTGCAGGCAGGCAGCATTTCTGCCGAGACACGTGTTGCTATTTGTGAGGACAGACACTGAGCATGGGGAACCTTTGGCAGAAGATGCTGCCCCAGAGCATCCCAGAAAGTGAGCAGTGGTTGGAAATTTCCATGTGGCACATTGGAAATCTCCATCAAGTTTTCTGTTGGCAAGCTGCAAGCTGATAGCTGAGTAACTCCTAGGGTGACACACATCGTCTCCTCAGGCTTCCAGCGCTGCTGAACTCAGTTTCTGTAGCACTATCCCATCAACAGCCTTTTTAGGATTGATCAATTCATCTGCTTACCTATCATGAAGATTCTGGAGCAGGAAGATCAGTGGGCTCTGGTTTAGGATAATTCACATGAATAGTTCTACCAAGATTAAAAAGTAAAGGTAGTATATAGACTTAAGTACTTTGCTGAACTGGGGCCAAAGCCTTCTAAAGCATTTTAACCTCAAGGGAGACAGGAATCAGAGCTTTGAGCTTTTACTCTTGAGCATTATATTGTATTACAGAGTTCTGTTTCCAGATCCCTTCCTTCTGAATTGAAGCCAAAAAGCAAATGCAGGCTTGCCCAGACAACAGCAGTGTTTATTACTTGTCCAAGGTTTTCCTCCATCTTGTGCCATTCCATATCTGTCCTTTAGTTTCTACGACATTCTGACATCCAAAGATCAGTCCCATTTCCTTAATGGAAAAAAGTAGGAAGCCAACACCCTTGTGCCAGTGCCCACATCAACAGCTCATGCACAGCTTGACATCTACCTCGGGCCAACTATAAATGTTTTCTAGTTTTTATTTAGGGAAGCATTGGCTCACTAACTTTGGTAACAGTACTCTCCTCTGGCAGCATATGTCATCAGCCCCTTACTGTGTCCATTTACACCAGAGATACCTGTGCGGATCTGCAGAGCATTCTAAAAAAATCTGACAACTAAAACAGTGTTTCCAGACCTGAGGACACCCATGCTAACACGCTAGTTCCCCCACAAATGTGTACAGTAATCTTTAGAACTGCCTGGATTTTGAATATGTTTACAAGTGCAGGATTACTGCCCTGTTCTCTCTTCACTTTTGAACCTGCAGCATTGCCAAACAAGATTATTACTTCAGGATTATGCCAAGCAATAATCACATGAGAAGCTGGAGTTTTCAGAGCCATACTTAATAGCCAGATTTTGCAAGCACCATGCAGGGGCTGCTATTGTGTGTGGGATCTCTGAGCTTTATGCTCTTTTTGAAAAGCTGCTCAAGTTAAACTCCTGCCATATTTTCCGTGCCTTGATGAGCAAAGATAAAAGCAGGGCTCTTCACAAAAATGGGGTGGAGGACACCTGCCATAAATGCACCTTCAAAAGAGTATAAAAGGAGTGTCAAATTCTAGCAAAAATACTTACATCATCAAATAAGCCACTTAAAATATATGGATCTTTCCAGAACCTGGGAAAAGACCTTCATGCTTATACTGAACTAATTATTCAAGCACATGGGTTCTGCTACCTGCAAGGCTGCCTTGCTGATGCAGTCAGTGACATTACTGCCTGCTGCTTTGGAGGAAGAAGCAGGAGTGGGATGTGTGTGTGTGAGAGGTATCAGAGATATAAATTACAGGGGGGAAAAACCCCAAAGCAAATATACAGGACAACCTGGGGCAGAGAACAAAATTTCATTTGAGACATTCAATATGTTTTCTATTAAAAATATGAAGCCTTCTAGATTTCAGGTAATAAATGAGGTTTAGATAATTGATGCTCTTATCCAGAGAGGAAATACCTCTCTTAAGTGCTCATGGTGAGATAATTTAATAAGTAGCCCATACTCTATAAAACTGCATAAAGAGAAATGGATTTCAAACCTCTTCAATGAGTTTACCTTGAACAGCAGTTACAAAATGGAAAGTTTTGAGTGACTTCAGAGGAAATGGTCTCTGGGCATTTAAAATGAATCTCTAGATTCTTAAACAACTAACATTTTGTTAATTAGTATACCAGTTTTTAAACTGCTGCAAATGAGTTTAACATTTATAAGATGTTCAGATCACACAACTTGGTGAACAATTTGATCTCCCTTATTTTTATAAATCACTGTTTGTTTCACCACTACTTCTCAAAACAAGCATCTGTAGCTTCTGAATTACAGCAGGTTTTCATTCAACTGGACAGAATGTGACAGGAACTGGCAGAGGCCCCAAGCTATCACTCAGGCACTACACAGAAATGATACTTATAAAGTGTGATCAATAAGAACAAAAAACCAAAGTTAAACTCCCAGAGTTAGAAAATATAAGTATTAAGATAATCTGAACACTTAGGCAAGTTTCAGTCTTCAAATTTGCCAGGTTCAAACGCAACTAAACTTAGCCTCTGCTGAATGCTATCATCTTATTTAAACTGAGGATTAGTTCTCCACCATATGTTTGGATAACATGTCTGATGTCAGCCAGGGTTAATATATGCCTGTTACAACATCAAATAAAAATAATAAGAAGAATTACAAAGCCAGCAATGGTGATGTTGCTTTAGTGGTTGCAGAGCCAACTATTAAGTTGTTTCCCTGACCCATCCTCTATCACCACAGGCTAGGAGACATATCTAATATCAATACAACTCTTTTTGAACATATGTATGGTGAAACAACAGACAGAACAGAAAAGAATTTATGCAGAGACTTTTTTCCTTACAGCTTTCCTAACTGGTTCATTCAGGAAAATATGATATAGAAAATACTCTCTATAGTCCAACTGTAGGGGCTGCCATCCACCTAAGAGACAGCAAGTATTGCTGAATTTGTTACTGCTAAATTCATGACTGTCCAAAATCAGGACCTGAGCTAATTTCTGCCTCTTATGATCTC
>PYHW01010582.1:5569891-5592556 GCA_013186435.1 Turdus rufiventris | reverse complement strand
TTTTTTTTTGCATAATAGTAGACTACTTACCTCATGAGTTTTGCATGAATTGACCATTTACTCCCCCTACTGTAAGAAAATGCTCTTCACCTGAGCTCCTTTGGCTCCCTTCAAAACCCAGAGAGCTGTCAGAGAAAAAGGGCAGATATCTCATTTGTAAGCCCAAGTTTCCACACATTCTTTGATTTTCTCCTCCTAAATAATTTGTTCCCAATTGGAGAACTGCATTAATTTCCCTGCAATCTCAACTACAGAGCACAGAATGCCATCAGCAACCTCAGCACATGACAGAGCCTGAGGCATCCACAGACCCAAGATGGAAAAGCTGCTTTTGGAATGGATCGAGGGGTCAGCTGCTGCTGCTGCTGAGAGCTGCTCAGCCTGGTTCCACAGAGCAAGATGCTGGGGCAGTGGCAAGTGGGCTGGGTGCATTTTTACAAGCAAGTTGTGCTGTCAGAGCAGGAAACTGCAGGAACTGCTCCAGACAGTGACTCCTGACAGGACAGAGCGTGGCTTCTCCTTCACCAAAGAGACACATCCACATGGCTGCACCATGGCCAAGCACCAACTCTGTCTGTGCCACGACTTCTGGCAAGAATATGAAGCATCCTTGCGTTTCTCCTGACCTTCCCAACAAACTGAACCAGAGCATCATACGGTTTTGCCTTCCCTTTTTCCATTTGTGAAAATGACTAAAATACATTGGAAGTTTCTATTAATCTGGAGGAGAATTAGGAGCACTCACTGAACACGAAGAGAGAAGCTTTAGAAACTTATTTTGTTTGAAGATTATATGACCTAAAGACAGTTAAAAAGAGTAATAAAAAGGCAGTGTCATGTCAATGTACAGAACATTGACATGAATTTTTTTATATCTGGTTTACTCCCCCTTATCTCTTGGTTGGTGTTGCAATCTAGTAATCAAAACACTGAATCTTCCTGTCTTAATTTCAAAGCTTCTTAGAAGCTTCTTCATTAAGCTTCTTAGAAACAGCTGTTCCATTTCTTTCCTAGAAAAATATTTCTGGGTTTTATTCTAGTTACTTTTCAGCCTGAGATTTTTTTTTTCAAGCTACAGCTGATTCACTATCTAAAAGTGCCATTGTACTGGCATAAAGCTGCAAATCAAGGGAATACCTCTTGCTGTCTACAGGAAAGAAAAATACAAAGGTAAAACCATCCAATTTTATCTCACTATAAGAACACTCAGAAAAATGTTACCTAGGCACTTCTTGAACCTGACATTCTCAGCTCAAGAGACAGCAATGATGTGACATTGCTACAGTGAGAATGTCTGCTCATCACCCTTTGCAAGCCATACAATTACAAGAAGTAAAATTTGGAACAAAGTTCCAAGGAAAATTAAAAGAACTGAAACTTGCACTGAGACTTGTTTGCTGTTATTATCTGTAAATAATCCAGACAGGCCTCTGGTCTCTCAAGTGAGAAAAAGCAATCTGTGACCAGGATTTCAGTGCTGCCTTCTGAGAGACTGGTGGAAGAGAGCAAGCAACAGATGGAGCAAGTGACTTGGGGAGATTTAAGCCTCTTATTTGCAAGCAGGATTACAGATTGAGAGGGGCCACACTTCTCTACTTCCCTCCTAGACAGCCTGGCATACAAACAGTATTTCAAAGCATTAAAAGCCCAGTGGTTTTTCTGAAGGGTACAGTGATTATTACATGGGAATATTGCACAGCTGAAAAGTAATTGCATTCTGCACTTCATACTGAAAAACTATTAAACTCACCCATCTGCAGACAATGCCCAGAAGTAGCAATTCTCTATTGAATTCAGTGTTGTGAACAGGTTGACTGCTAATACTCTTTCTCTAACCTGACATTTGGAATTTTAGGCACCCACCTAAATCAGGTTCATTTTTGGATAGCAGCTGCTTATGTGTGTGACACACAGGATTCCCTCATGGACCCACTCTGGCCGAGATGAAGCTCTATTCTTTCTGTTCTTTTCAGAAGAGGACAAACAGTGAGAACTAAGCAAGACTACTCAATGTCCTGATACTTGACAGTAGTACTGAACCAAAACCTCCTCTCTTTTTGACAATTTCCTTCAATGTATTTTAAACTTCCATGCTCCCTTCAAAACCTGGAGAGTCAAGAAACCTATAAGCAGTAAGCTGAAGGTGGGATGGGCAGCATGTGCTTGCCTGTTTACACAGATCCCTGGAAAACCAACAGACCACCATTAGTAGGAGACTAAAACCTGTTTTTCCAGTCTGATTGAACAGTGGTGCATTACAGTACAATGCTAATGACATGTTTAGGCTTTCACTTGGATCCTCAAACTTCCTGTGTAAGAAATAAGCAGTTCAAACCCTTCAGATCATGAAGTGATGGATGGATATATTTTACAGCTGTGAGGGTGGGAAGAGAAAAAGGCTCTGTTCAATTAGACTGACCTAATTTAATTTCTGAAAGTGCCATCCTTTTCAGACTGTCTTACTTCAGAGAATGATCCTGCATTGCCAAGGCCATGCTCTCTAGTTGAATCTTTCAATTGAATTAGCAGTTTCAAAGCCAACCTCAGTACAGCCAGTGCCAGAACTGTGTGTGAAATCTTCCAAATTAATTTAAACAGCCATCTCTCATTGATCAAGAAACCAGTTAAACCAATGAGACTGTGAGGATCCATAAAGTCTTATTCAAAAAGTCAATTTTTGAATTCTGAGCAACGTTACATCTTCTCTGTCACTGCTTGATAGGTTGCAATTAGAAACAGCAGATCAAGCAACTTGGCCTAAATGATCCTTGCAAAATCAACAAAGAATATCCCATCAGTTTTCTTTTATGCATGGGAGAGAGCAGCCTCACAGTGTTGAGAGATAATTCACTGCATAAGTAAAAAGTGGTGATGGTAATTGAATCTTCCAACCCTCACTTCCACATTGCCACCACAAAACCAACCTCAAACCACAGTGTGTGATGACAAATGACCTGCTGCAGTTTATTCCCCTGCTTTCAGAGCTTCCTCATTGCTATTCCAAACAGCTAAAATGGGGCTGCACCCATAATTAGCAGTTTCCTCTCTTCCCTTGCATGTGCACAAAATGGAATTGATTACTTGCAAGAAAGACATCAAGAGCTGTTCCAGTGCTCACACACCCACAACCCAAGGGTGCCTTCAGCTCTTGTGGATGTCGTGTTTCCTTTCTCCTGCGTGGATCCCTGGCCATCTCAGCACTTCTGTTTGCCCAAATTAGAACATAAAATGTGGTCTGTAGTGCAGTAAGGCTGGGATACAGGTTCCAGGTTACCTTTGCTCCAGTTTTATTCCTAGGAATAAGCTTGCTTGTCTGCTGTGGATCTCCATTCCATGGCCTATAAACAGAGAAAATATGCTTGGCTGTAGCTTACATGCCTGTACATGGACACCTAGGTTTACTTGCCTTAAAATACAACCTGAGTCTCTTAAACAATATCTGAGAGAGATTTCTCATAACACAAGTGGGAAATAATCCCTAAATGCATTTAATTCCGTGGCAGGGGCTTCACAGAGATCAGGTCTTGGCCTACTGTTTTCAAATACTGAAAAAAATCCCAAGGAAACATAGAACTAAATAATTATAAACTTGCAAATAAGTCAAATAATATGAACTCTCACCTCTGGCAAAAGATTTGGCAATTAGATGGCTTTCTAAACGAAAAATGGTACTGTAAAACCAAGTTAATTTCCAGCTATTCTATGGCCCATACACTACACAGACTAGATTGCAGCATTTCCAGCTCTGCAGTGCATGAAGAACTCATTTCACTCCTGAAACACTTTTCCTTGTATTCCCCTCTTCAAAACCCTTCAGTATAGCAACACTTGCCTTCACCTGATTCTGTAATGCCTTTCTAAGTAGAGTCTCTTTCTAGCCCTATTCCCTCCCTGTCTTGGCATATGCCCTGGCTACTCTGGGAAAGGCTTTGCTGAACTGAATTTTCTATTAGTTCTTGCTGCAGCACAATTGTCTCTTTTCTTATGCTCTTCTTCCCATATCCCCATTAAGAAGCTTCTCAGGTTCTCCCATCTGATCTTCATGGTCACACAGCAGGTTGAAGAGAAGAATTCTTTGCACGTAAGCAAATTATCTATACATACCCACTTTTCTAGCATGCTTGCTTGCAGCATGACTCAAACCACAGAACTCTTACACAGCAAGCAAACAGCCTTAAGAACAGGATTTATATCTGACAGACATCAGCATTTTTTTAGGCTTTAATTTCTTCAGAACTTCTTTTTTGAACACAGCAAGTAAAACAAGCCTCAACATCAAAAAGAGTTTAGCAGACAGGACTAATTTGATTTGTGTTTGTTGCAACATTAGCAGTGATAATGACATTTAACAGCCACACACTCTCCAAAGTCTCTTTGATAAATTAATCCTTTACCTCTTTACCTCCTTTATTTTCTTAATGCTTCTTCTGTTCTTAAAACCTCATAGGAAAGGAGGGTGCTTGAATCAGGAGATGCTAGAAGACTGTTGAGTGTTTGATGGCAGCAGGCATCCTGAAGAATATTTGTACTTTTCCATGTCAGATAGGGTAACCAAATCATTATTTCACCATAAATACTGAGTAAGGATCTTCAAGAAATATCTTAATTCTAGGGATATGTTTGTGCTACTTACAGAAGTAATTAACTGAAGTATTAACATTTCTGCAAAGACAAACAGAAAACCAGCCAGTGCTCAAAAGCCTTCTCTGTGTACCTTGTCACAATCAGCCCACAGGAACTTAGATATTAATTCAGTTACCTGCAACATTAAATGCATTGCAATTTCTAAAAACTGACATTCACTACAGGGTCAACAAAAGCTAAGAAAATTAACAATTCTGACCATAAAGGTCATACTCTCTAAGTGCAGAGCAGTGATGAGCAATGCTCTTCAGCAGTCCGGTGATGTTAAACATCCAAGGCATGCACAGTGGGATTGAAGGCACCCTCAGCAAGTTTGCTGATGGCACCAAGTGCCGTGGGCCCACTGGAGGGAAGGGATGCCAACCTGAGGGACTGAAAAATCCTTCAGAGGTGAGTTTGTACGAACCTCATGAAGTTCAAGGCTGAGTGCAAGGTCCTGCATGAGAGTCAGGGCATTCCCTCTAATTTTGTAGCCTTCCTGTTCATAGATGCAGAATGTTTTCCTATACAAAATATCCCTGTTTTCTCTGTTGTTCCCCATCTCCATTTTTAAACAAGCAGGGCTATGCCATGCTACAAGTTCAATGTTGTGAGTCCTCGCTTTTACTCTAGACTAAACGCCCTGCTGAATGTACAAAGCTCATTTCATCCTGCCTCACCTGAGCAATACAAAACTTAATACAGTAGGAAAAAAATAGAAGAGCTGGTGATTTTTAACACTTGGATACCCATCAATTGCCTGTCTGATTTGATAAAAACCTTTTCAGCAACTGCCATTGCTGAATGCAACTCTAGATCTTCAATGCTTACTGCAAACATTCTACTCTACTCTCTCTTGACAGATATTATTATCCATCTTTCTTGGGGCTAAAATTTCCATCTAACAGTATCTGTAGCCTGAAAGGATTATTTTTGGTCTCTGCTTTCCACTTCACTTGCCTAAAGGGAAGAAGCTAAAGTCCCGTATGCACATAATTAGATGTATTTCTACTCTTCAAAATATTGCAGGAGCACTTTCTGTTAGATTATGAGATTTGTTCAAAGAAAGGCAGCAACATCAGAATTGTTTAGTCTGGCATACAAAGTATGGATCCTAAATACTGAGTTGGATCATAATTTCTCTCAATTACGCTCTGGTAGTTTGCATTAGATAGACCCTTCACATTTATATCACAGAAGCTCAGTTGGACAGCCTTACTCCTCTACCCTTCCCAAAAATTACCCTGCAGTCACAAGGTTGAATAACCCAGTTTACTTGCACCTATTGTAATCTTATGACTTCATGGCAGTTACAGCTATAAACTCCTACACCCTAATTTGCTATTTCAAAACTAGAAATACAAAAGCCACCCTCTGAAATAGAAGAAAACAAACTATGTCAAAGAGGGAGCCCTATAACCATTCGACAGATAACTCCTCACTCCCAGCAGACATTTTTACAGAGGACCATGGTTTTCATTATCTCTGTCTTGCCTCAAGAGAAATCTAGACGCTAAAAGAAATTACAGCCTTAACCAAAACCATCAGGCATCAACCACTTGTATCTCTGATAAAATGCTTTTTTCTCTGAAGTGCATCCGGGAAGCTGTCTATAATTGGAAACATTAGAGGAACCACACAGAAGCAAATGCAGCTTGGGTGTCAGACAGCCATTACCATGCAAAATGTACTAAAAGCCTGCAGCTAAGAGCTGAATACTTAAAGGCTGAGCCATTTAGAAAATAATGCAAGCATATCTGCACCTTTCATTCATTTCTTTACAATGCGTAAATGAATGCCTCTCATCAAAACATTTAAGCCATCTTTCAGAAGACTAACTAATATTTTAATAAAATGACCTCTTTCCCTCAAAAAAATTTCATTTCCCCCTAACATATAGCAGACCATCACATAACACGATATGTTCGGCTTGGTGTTAACTACTACTTTTACCAGGAGAAGCAACTAAAGGAAGATTTTATCTAATAAGATATTAAAATATTTTGTAATTGGATACCATCTCCAGAGCTGAATACATTAGGGATTGCTCCTGTACTAAATGTGTCAGAAAAGAAAGCTAGTGCTGGCTGCTATCTCCCCTGGGCAGCACACATCTGCACCAGCCACACTGGGCTGGGTTCTTTCCTTCCATCCTGTCACCACTTCCAGGAGCCCTCCCCCAAAATAAGGATACCACGTCAAAAATTTTCTCATGAAACAGCATGACAGCTAATTTATCTCAGTTTTGGAAGTAGGCTCCTGAAAATTATGTCTATCCTTTTTTCTCAAGGCAAACTCCTATCCCAGTCTTGGTGGTGAAAATGATGGAGTGACCAGGGGAGGAAAAAGCCTGCCACAGCTTTCTATCCTGGCACATTTGGTGTGGAAGTAATCCTCCAACATATTCAGTTTTGCAGGTGATGTCCCAGCTTGGCTCTGGTGGAGCATTCAGTGCTGGATCTTGGGTTTGCAAGAGTCAAATAAGTTATGGTGCACAGACATGAGCAGGAAAGCGCATAGCACCAGTTTTTGTGATGCAGCTCAAGGGGTGTGATTTAAACAGGGAGCCTTCAACAGCCTTCACACCAGGCACATGAGTGAGGTGCAAATTAAGGGTTGCAATAGAAGGTCAAAGTCAGCAAAAGCCTTTTATCCTGGCCCATTTTCTTTGTGATGTCTAGTAATGTCCAAACGTTTCCAACCTTGGATCTTCACTTTGGATTGATTAAAAAGCAAACACAGCAGACTTAATTCTTTTGCAAGTACACAGCGTCATCTGGTGGAGCTGAACGGGGACAGTGAGAAGGTTCACTACATCAGCTCTTTTTTTTTTTAATTTTTAAATTTTTTTTTAATTTTAATCTTTATTTTTAAATTTTTTTTTTATTATTATTTTTTTATTCTGTCCTGGCACCTTCAGAGTGGGAGCAGTTGAGGGGTTCAGTTTAGGATTTTGGCACTGTGAAAGTGAAAGGATGTGATCCTCCAGGTACTTGGCAGCAAGGAAAGCGTATAGTCTCAGTGTTGGTGATACAGTTTACATCCAAAAGTGAATAGGTTTTGCTGGCTTTACCTGTCCTTGCCAGCCTGTTACCAGAACCTCATTTAACGTTTTCTTTGGGCATGTGCTGTTGCTTCTTGTTACACGACTTGCCAAAAAAGCCCCCCATTGTAGTCTTCTTTATCTGTTTCTCCACAGGTTCCAACTACATTTATCATCCCATGTACATCCTATGTATCATCCTATGTATGTTTACATTCTTATATTTTTTGCTAGTTTGTCTCTAAGGTCTGTTCAGCAGCTTCAAGGGAATTGAAAATTTCTGTTCTCTAATTTATTTCTATCTCTGTGTTAAGGGGATAAAGGACAGGAACTGTAAAGGGAAAAGGTGAAGTAATTGGGCTTTCAAGCATGAAGTAATTGACTGCTCATGTAGAAATTAATATAAAATTTATTAACACCTTTGTGAAACAAAGGAGAGACATTGTTCTGCATTTTGAGAAAACATCTGGCAGAATCAGTCCCAGAAAAGAGATTTTCAGGGTCTGAAAGGTCACAATCCTGAAAGAAAGGCAACTTCAGTATTTCTAAGAATTACTTTCCTTTTTACAGGGACATGTTTCCCCAGGGGAATTCTGTAGTAACATAATAAAATATTCAGCTTCTGAAAAGTGCAGAGAGGATCACAAAGGCCTGTAGGAGAACTGTGTCTAGAAAGTCCCCACTCCCTTCAATGAGATTATTTGATTGCAGGACTATCCCCTCCCTGTTGGGCAAGAATAAGAGAAACTGTAGGCCTTGAACTCTTCTTACATTTTGAATTCATGATGCTGCTCACACTATTTAAGAAGTTTGATTTTCTTAATTTAGCAAATGGGTGCAATTTCTGTTTATCCTGTACAAAAGATGGGGTTCAAATCCCATCATTTTTCAGTGAGAATAAAATGTGTTCCACTCTGTGTATTTTATTCCTTTCCATTCTGTTCTGATGTATTAAATTCCACACCACTCCATTGCATTCCATGCCATTTTATGAGGTTCCATTCCATTCCATTCCATTCCATTCCATTCCATTCCATTCCATTCCATTCTCTAGAAATACATTTCAGTCAATTCCATGCCATTTTATGACGGTCCACTCCACTCCACTCCACTCCACTCCACTCCACTCCACTCCTGGAATGTTAGGTGCAGGGACAATCTCCATCGCCGATGAAGTGGTTTGGATACCTCAGCAATCCTTCTTTCTGGCTGCATTTATCCTGAGCCTCACACCAATGCATTTTAAAAGCAGAGATGTCAGGGAGTGAGGACAGGATTCCTGTCCCTTGCCTGTCTTGGGATGCTCCTGGCTGCAGTGGTGTTCAGCTGCTGAGAGAGCAAAGAGAGGTGAATCTCCACAGGATGGCAGTAAAACCCAGCACGTTCCTTATCTTTGGGGTGAGGATAAAAAACACTTCAACATACGAGCCTGCATTCAGCTCCTGAATTGTTTCTGGGACCACAAATTAATTGTTTACCATCTTAATGCTTTGGTTTTCTATCTCACATTTGTATATGTGTGTTCATGAGCAGGAATGGCATCTCCAAGTTCAAGCTAGAAGAGACATAATATCAGCCAAGTGAAGCTAATTTCTGTCTACCCACCTGCTTGAATAAAAGTGCCCCAAAAGAACATTCCTCAGTTCTTTTTCAACCCTGAAGGTGTGTAACTCTGTCCTTCCTTTCAGGCCAAGTTGCATGGTATGGAAGGAAAGCTGAGGTCTCCTGGCAAAAGCAGCTGGGGTTGGGATAGAGCAGAAAATCAGGCAAGAAAGGGAAACTGCAGAATGGGAAAACAGCAAGCAGGGAAAAAATTAGAATATTTTGAAAAAAGTTTATGTAAAAAAAAAAAAAAAAAAAGGCAAAAACTTGCAAAAGAACCAAAACCATAAAAGCTTGATATACAGATAACTACAACCCAAGGGAGGGGAGAAGTGAGAAAATAGGAGTGGAACTTGGAGAGGCTTGGATTGTCCCTGGATGTACAGAAATCTCATACATTTGTTGAAGCACAAGGCTTTCCCTTGAGCTGATTGATCACTCACTCACCAGCTGAAGAACAGACAGGTGAGTTCACTGATAGGTTTGATTGTCCAGATTCCCTGCAATTCACATCACAGAGTACTGACAGAGGAAGGACTAGGTTTCAAAGTAGTCAAAAAAACTCCACTGAGCAGTGGTGGGTGGGCTGCACTTCCTGAACAGGAGGTGGTTGTTAGCAGGTCATTTATGTAATTTCTCTGTCCTTCCTGACAGACCCAGTGTCATTCTCATCATTTATGTCTTTTATCTGAGCAAATGCCAAAGTTTCTGGGTCAGGGACTGTAATTTTCTACATATGTATAGACAGAGTTCTGGTCCTAATTTGAGAGCACCATGTACTTACTCTAAAAGTTTATGTAACAGATCTGTCAAGGGTCTGAGAGGACTGCAGTGAGACAGCAGAGGGGTTCGGAGTCAGCATGTGGGTGTGCAAAAATTAGGCCCAATGATACCCAACTGCAAATCTCACCTGGGTTTTGCACCCTTGTCTGCACCATTACTACTACCTGCAGGGCTTTTAGGGACTTTGCTGACTGCCAGCCTGTCTAACAGGGGACCTCATCTGGAGTCACAGACCTGCAGCCAGCCCTGTCCAGGGGCTGCACTGCTGTTACAGTGCCTGGATATGGCCCTGGGAGACGTTCCAAGGAGCTGCTCCTGAATTGCTCTGACCTAGGAGGTCGAGCAGGTGATGCTGCACAGCTATTTGAGACTTTACATCCATGCACATTTGTCTATGAATGTAGTTGCTATCACAGACATTAAGAAAAGTTTAAGCTGTGGCTCATTTTGTGACTGAGCTGGTTGTCCATGAACTGCTTCCTTTAATTATTGGTTACTTGGTAAGTGTGGTTTGCCTAACTCACTTGTTTTATCTCCTCACTATCACTTGTTTTATCTACTGCTTGATTTGCTAATAACCTTTCTGAATAAGAAAGTTAATGATTAGCAGCTAATACATAATTACAGAGTGAATGTTCTGGCAAGTATTTTATGAGAGAATGTGCAGATAATACATTGTTCTATTACAGCACCCTCACTTCTTGTCTCCATCAGGCATTTGAACTCAAATTTTTTTTTTGGAGACAACCAAGCCATGAATTTCTTGGTTTTGGTTGCAGATGGGAATATAGTGTATACTAGGAAAGAGAGAGTATGACAGCACTTGCTCTGCACTGGGATCTGACATAGTGCTGTTTTTCCACTCAACTTTTGTTCTGTCAAAGTGGTGGGGAAAAAAAAAGTTGTTGAGGTTGGTCATCCTGAACCATATCTAATTACAGGTAATGATGTTTGACACAGCACATGTTGATCTCTGGATTATTTATCTCCTCTTGATGTTTCATCAAAGAATAAAATCACTCCCTGTCTTCTTTCAGAGCTTTTGGAATCTAGCCATAAATTCTTGCAGAGAGAATTTCATTTAACAATTGTATGCATGCAAGAGCAAGATATGAAGTCAAACACAATGTCAGAAAACAAAGACGTCATTTAAGAATTTATGGGAAATTTGAAATATTATTTAATTCCTAATGGATCCAGAGCCAATAAAACGGTTTTTTTAGTAATCTGTTTATTGAAGCAAATGCATTTGAGGATCAGAACACTGATGCTGTTTGTTAAATCTACTTTTGGTAAATAGCGTGGAATTAAAGGAATTTTTATGATGTGTGCTTTTGAGGGAATAGTAGAGGTAGAACTTGCAGCTGATGCTCATCAGCATGCAGGACATGTTTGGCAATTGGTGAGTGAGAGTTGCAGAGCAATGCTACTCTTTGCTGTCTCAAGCTGAGATGAGAAATTCTGTAAGTTGGGTCTGACTTCAGAACTATGTAGCCCTGCTTACTCCCACTGATGTCAATCCACATTTCCAGACTTGAGCAGCTTTGAAAGCCCAGCTCCAGGGCAGACAGGAGGGTAGGTCAGTGGGAAATTCATGTTACTTTGAAATGCTGGAGGAAGGCATCCAACCAATTGATGGTTTCACTCTTGACATTACTGCTATTACAAAGGAGGGATTGGGAAAGGAATTTCTGATAAATGTTGGAATTAATTGAATAATTGGGCAGGTCTTTTATTGTTCAGAGCAACTGCAATCAAAATAGTGAGGATACAAAATTGCAAATATTTCTTAGAAATCACAGAGCAGATTTTGCTCTTTGGTATAGCATGAACTTAGCCACTCTATCTTTCCACGGAAGAGTTAAAGGCTGCATTTCTTAACTGTAATAGATAAAAGTTGTAACAACAAGTGAGGAAAATGTATTTCAAGTATTTGAAAATGTGTTTTATTTACATAACTTACACTGCTTACAAGACTCCTTTAATATGTCTTGTCATAGGTAGTACATTGGTTCAAATGTAAAAGATGGGAGTAAACAGCCACCTTTGTGCAGATCACCCCTTTCCCATTGTTGTTCCTGCATTTCCAGGAGGTTACATGTTCACTGTCTAGGACATGACTTCTGAAAAGCAATAATTAAATCCCACACAAGCTCTTCCACCTGACTCTGGTCATCACCTCCCAGGGATGGAAAATCAGTACACTGCTCCCAGAGTGTGGTTGCTTGTATACATCTTCATATAGGATTCAAAAAGTCTGGGTTTGGGAGTTTCCTTAACATAACCATCAAATAAATAAGTCAGCAGTGATACTAGATGCCAAAACTCAACTTTTCTTCTTCTAAATACAAAACATATTCCTTTAGAGTAGGACACACAAATTGTTTTGGAGAGGAAATCTAAATCCAGATCCTAGCTCTGCAAAATCTTACTGCTTTTTAATCAGAGAATAATTTAGGTTGGAAGAGACCTTAAAGATGGTCTAGTTTCAACCCCTCTGCCACAGGCAAGGACATCTTCCACTAGACCACATTGCTCAGAGCTCCATCCAATCCTGCCTTGAACTCTGCCAGGGATTGAGCACCAACAACTCTGTGCAGCCTGTTCCAGTGCCTCACTACTCTCACAATAAATAATTTCTTCCTAAGAGCCAATCTATTTTTTTTTTTAACTTAAGGACATTAAGAATAGAAAAAATAACAGAAAAGAACAGTATAAGTTTTCTTTATACAGTAAACTTAAAAATAGCCAGGAGGATACATGTATATCAGATTGATTCTGGGACAGAAAAATTATCATGGTGTGAAGGCACTTAAAAATCAAAACTTTTAACAAAGGTTTTAGTGTTTTCTGACATTGCTTGTTGGATAGTGGAGCTGAAGAAGAAAAGACATTTCCAACCCATAAAAATAGTCTCTTTTAAGGGACACTCAAATAATTCAAAAAAATTGAAATGCCAGGATTTGTGTTCTTTCACTATCCTCCTCCCTTTCCCAAACAGTTCTAACTGCGCTAACACAGTCTCTTGGGATGCAATCCTGCTGGAAACTGAGGCACCTGCTCCAGGGGAATGCAAGGGTGTTATGTAGGCTTCTTTTCACAAATACTCTTTAACGTCAGCACAAATTTATACTTCAGTGCTCTATGTTGGGCAATGTTCAGAGGAAGAAAGCCCTCTGCAATCCAGTATTAGAGCTTCTTCCAGACTGCAGCTCCAGGAGCTGTAGTTACATGCTGGAGAACAGATGTTCTTCCTCAATTCTTGGACTTCTTGCATTGTGACATTGTTAATTCATTGTCTAGGGAAGTAATATGGTTCAGAGTAAAGCTATAAATAAATTCAGCAGCAAACCAGGAGTTGTGGTGCTACCTGTTTATTACCCAAAGCAAATTCCTGGTGCCTGCTCTTATAGACTTCTACTTAGGACCTAAACCATTCTCCAAAAGGAATAAAAACTTTCATATGCAATTCTAGTAAGCATGTGTTTGTATTCACATCAAAAATGCACATGCATTGCTGGATTGTGCTACTAATATATCTTGCTTTGTTTCTTGATGCCAAAACAACCACTATCAAATTGGATAATGCTCTTATAATTTATACTGTTTTTATAAATGATCTGGATGCAGGGATAGAATGCACACTAAATAAGTTTGCTGGTGATACTAAACTAGGAGGAGCCACGGACTCCCTTGAGGGTAGAGAGCTCTAGATATACTACAGAGCTGGACAATCACCACTGTAAGAAATATAACAAGAGCGAGTGCTGGATTCTCCACATGGGATGTAATACTGGCTATATGTACACAGCAGAGGATGAGAGGCTGGAGAGCAGCCCAGCAGAAAGTAGTCTGGGGCTCTGGGTTGATGGCAAATTGACTATGAGTCAATAGTGTGTCCTGGCAGCTGATTCTATCTAGGCACTGAGGTTTATTGATTATTTATTGTATAGATTGTTTCACTTTGAGAGGAGCGTGGAAAGTGTGCAGGTTCTGTACACGGGGCCCTTTGGCCCCATTGATGAGAGCAAATTATTGTCAACTGTTTCTTTAAGATGTTGCTCAGATTAAATGCCTAATCTCAAAACAGCTGCAGTTTGCTGAGGTGAAAGCTGCCCTTGGCTAGCATTTGTTGCAAGCATAAAGTGGCAGATCAACACCACAAATTCCATTAGAACTATCTGTTTTATTCCCTGACATTTTTCTGTTGCTACGTCAACATTTCTCCGTCTTGAAGGCCAGTTGCAATTTATGTATCATTATTAAGTAGGTACTTGAAATGAATTAAAAGCAGCAGTAAGAGCTCAAATTGCTGTTATGTTCCGCTCCATCTCTCTGGATTAGACTTTGCAAATACCTGACTAAATTATCTACCAGGATATGTCCTGTTCAAAGTGGGTGTTTATTGTGATGATTTCTGTTCCATCAAGGCATGAAAAATGAAGCTCAGGGTTCTTTTTGTGTGTTGTTCTGTAGAGAAGGTGAAGTGAAGTAAGATCTGGTAACGTGAAGTGGAAATATGACTCATGAAATATAAAGCAAAGCCTCAAAGTCTGTGGTTTCCAGAGGCAACCTCACAAATTACCCATATGTAAGGGATCACTCAAAGGTAGATAGGTAGGTAAATAGATGGATAGATAGATAGGTAGATAGACAGATAAATAGAATTGAGAATTTAACCCATGGAGGTATGCATGAATACACAATGAGTTCAACAACCCACCAGCAATCTTTCTTATCTGCTTGTTAATTCAGGTAATGAACAAACGCCATCTCTGTGGAACAGCAGATGCCTGATGCTTCAGAGACCCATGTATGGACCAATTATTAAAATTTGTTGGATAATTTTTTTTTTGTTTGCTCTCTTTGTGGTGAAAGCAGGGACAGCTCTCCTGTTAGCAGCAGCTGCCATGAGCTTGGGCAATATAGAAGACATATTTTTAAAAGTTTTCCATCCCAGATGTTTCCTCACTATCTGAAGCATCCATGTTTAGAAATGAGTGCACTATCCAAACTCATTTATTCCATCCTTTTAATCTTACTTCGAAAAATGGATTATCTAGATAATATTTCTGAGGTACTAAACTGTGTTAAAAATTTAATAGATAATTATCATTTTATCGAGTCTGTCTGTTTACTAGAATATTTTTGTAGACTCTTAATAACCCTGAAGACATTACAACATAGTAAAAAATATTTTAGTGGTGTACCTATAACGACCTTTATTGAGACAAGCTGAATATTTTACAGGGTAAATTTAGGACCAGTATTTCAGAGACAGTGCAAACTTTATCTGTTTGCCTTTCCTGAACAAGCCAGGAGTTAGTTCACTGCCTCAGACATCCTGCAGCTATTTCTCTCCTCTCATCACTGCAGAACTCTGAACAGAAATCTTCTGATCAACGGGAAGGGGAGAGAATTCAGTTTAGTGCTGAATTAATGGGACCAGCAAGATTTGTGTAACATTTAACAACCAATTGAGGGAAAGCCACATTTCTATCACTGAAGAAAATGGAAGGCACCAGTAACAGAGTTAGACTTTATTGGGTTTTTCTGGGGACAGAGTTTAATAATAGCTGGCAAAATGACAGAGTTAATACCATACTATATTGTCTGAAAGCACAGAGACAAGGTTTATTTTTTCAGTAATTTCTTTGCACTGACAAGTGATCTCTGGTTACATTGGTCATTAGTTCTTTCAAACATGCATCAAACTACGTTTAAAAGAGGATGAGAGAAGCAGAGAAGTGGGAAAAGCTAGCGAAAAATAGCAGTGTCTGACTCATCTATCTACATATGAAGTCCTGCACAGTGTCATGGAGGTTTCTAAAACTGAGACAAGTAATATTTATTCAAATGCTATTTATTTTATAAACCTGTATAGACATGTGAAGCCAATTAAAGCTCCATTACCATTAAAATCACAGATTTTGGTACATTAGAATGTACTAAAAATACAATCAAGAGGTCATGTTATTTGTGGTTACATGGTTGCCATTTGGGACGAATGCTCTACTTGTGAGCTATTTCCCCATCCCTCTATTTCGGGAACACTGCCAAATTTTGGCATCTCTTTTTGTAGTTTCTATTCCCCATGCCAGCATTGAAAAATGGGATCTATAACCTTGGGGTAGGACTAGTGTTTGAAGATGCACATGCAGCCCTTCCAGTCAGCCTTAGTGCTGAGCCAGAAAACCAATAAAGGCCATGGGGCACCCCTGGGCATCCTGATGGATCTTTGTCTCTGACCCCTTCATGCCTTGTTTGACTTGTTCCTAGATGTGATCTAGAGCCCTGGGTGGGCCACAGCCCCCTTCCCTCCCCTGCAGGTGCTTGAGAAGGGTTATTGCTTTGCCCTCAAGCAAGGACATATTAGAGAAAATAATGGTAGCAATGGGTAACAGAGCAGACAGTTCAGGTAGGGTTAAAATCTTCATTTATTGACATCACCACAGAATTTCTGTAGAACATAGTTACCTTGAAATAATATTATCTTTTAGATTTATTACATTTTTAATTATGCCATCCTAAACATGCAGCACTGTCATAGCCTATACATATTCTATACATTGTGCACTGCAGCTAGCTAGGACTAACTTGAAACCCAAAGAGAAATCATATTTTCACACTCTGGAAATCTGTTTTAACTGGGAAAAAGTGTTTTATGACGCTTCAGTTTATCTGGGGAAGTATGTATAATTATAGCTTTTAAATTTGTGTCAGCAACAAGAAGAAATTTCTTCTTTTAGCTTTAAAAAAAAAACAACAAAAAAAATTAGGCCTACACATTTCTACAGTAAATCATTGAAAGTGTTAAAAAAAAAAAAAAGAGGAATAGAGAGTAGAAACCTCATGGTTTGACTTTAAAGGTTTGCCCTAAAATGTCTCTTAAGCAAGATTTCAAATATTCCAGAAGGTAATTGTATCCTCTAAATAGCTTTGACTCTTTTACTAAGGACTTAGATTTTCCTATGACCTCACAGAAGTCAGTACTTAACCCTCCTTGTTCCTTCCCTGCAGTGTCCTTGGCCACCTGGCCATCTCTCCATATCTCCAGCCCCTTTTGGGGTTTGGCATATACCATTATGTGTGCTTTACAGAACCTGTAAGTCTGTGAAGGCATTTTGTCCCAGCTGACCTGTGAAGCTGAGGTTTAAATTTGGGTACCTGCATACCAAGAGCTCCCTTCTGTCTTCAAGGCCCTCCTGACCTGCTTGGTCTGTCTGAGTGCAGCTCCTTCCTCATGGCAAGCTGAAGGACAGTCCAACACAAAGGGAGTTTGCATAGAGTGGCAGAAGGGCTTAGGACTTGGGGCTCTGGGAAGATGCAAACTCAAAATGGACTCCTCCTGCATTCAGGTTAGGGAGAATTGGCACTGGGTATGACTGTGTGATGAACCTTTGGTACCTCCACCTTTATGGCAAACCCTAGTTAAAAAAAAAAAACATTGGTTGTGTCACTCTGTTTTTCTTCACTCAGCATTTCTCCCGAGGAGGTCACTCTCTCCTGACCAACTTGTGCTTTCTCTTCAATTATTTGGTGAAAGGAATGTGAGAAAGAAGGGAAAATGTCAGGTTTGGGATCAGGCTGAGTGCTTTTACTGAAAGTTAGTGACAGTCTGAGGTAGCCATGGATTGTTTTAAGTCAGGTTGTCAAGGCTGTGATGTGTTTGACATACATGAGGCTTATGGCTGTGCTGTTATGTGGAAATATATGGTGGAGCTAATGCTTTTGGCTTTGTCCTTGTGTCTAAACAGAAATGTTTGTCTAAATAGATACTTTGCTAAGCCGTGACCCCAGGCCATGTTTGCCTGGTGGAGAAATGCATTATGTGGCACTGATTGGCATGATGCAGGATCCACGTGTAATGCTAAACTAAAAAGACATTCTAACTTCTCAACACTGTTCCTGGGCAAATCCATGTTCTGGAAAAAATTGTGCTGTGTTTTTTTACATTCTGAAGCCCCATCCAACAATGAATCTGTTGTTTAAGTCTTCTGTTACAGTGAATCTGGTGTTTACTTTGGTACTAATGACTGGGAATATCAGCTTTTTGTAACTGCGTGTGGCAAGGAAAACTTCCATAGTCAGTGGGGCCCTACTTCAATTTCAGTTATATTTGCAAGGTTATGCTGGCAAAAATTAGTAAGATTATGAAGACAGCTTTAATAAGGTTATGAGGATAGCATACATTTAACATATTATCTAAAATGTACTTTATTAACAGCAAGGGGGCTACAGGGAAACAGGGGAGGGATTCTTGGTATAATCAGGAACTGTAGTGATAGACCAGGGAGGAATGGGCACCAAGTGACAGAGGGGAAATTTAGGTTAGATATTAGGAAGAAATTATTTTCTTTGCTGTGAGGATGGTGAGATAGTAGAACAGGTTGCAACAGGTTGCCCAGGGAAGTTGTGAATGCCCCATCCCTGGAAGTGTTCAGAAGTGTGGATATTTTTCTAATATAACTTTTACACTGCCATAAAATTAACAGAACCTATTAAGGCAGGAGCACCTACCCTAGGTGTGATCACCTCAAGATGGACAATGTGGATATGAAGTCCCTCTCCAGGGAACATTCATCTCTCTGGGACAGAACTATCAGGAGAAGTGAGACCCCATATTTCTTCAGGGGATTCTCTGGAAAGCAGGCTTAAATTTCTGTTCCACCATCAACTTCCTTTTGTCAAAAATCTCTGCACTGAAGCACATATACTAAAATGTGCAAAGATGTCACACTGTCATTATGATTTACTACATACACTGAGTTTATTTCTGATGGAACAGGAATATTCATGTTGAAACACCTCAATGTCCCTCTTTCCCAGCTGTTTCTTTTAATGTGGAAGTTCTGGCAAACAATAATATGATCTGGGAATACAATAACATGATCTGGGAAATTGAAGAAGATTGTTCCTGTGCTGAAAATAAACACAACTATTGTTTATGGCAGAGTATTAAATCCAGAATTTTAAAAGAAATTTTCCTTCAAATTTCGAAGTAATCAACTTGCCTGTCATGAAACTATTACATAGTTCAAAAGAGTCAACAATATTTATTAAAGTGTGTGACCTTTCAGAGAAAACAAAACAAGTGCCTTTTTGATATTTTGAATTTAAATAGAAAGCCAAACCCCAAAATTATTTTCAGTTGAAGAGATATTCAAACTTATATTTAAGTGACTGCAAAAATTAAAGGACAAATATTATTTCATATTGGATGCTAAGAGGCAGAGATTAGTAGGGAAAAATCATTAATTACTTGGATAGAATTAAGTTGAAAATTAATAATGTGTCCTTTTGTAAGTTTTTATTGCTAAATTACTTCTTGCTTTGCCTACCAAGAGATACCATGAGAAGGTAAATAAGTGCTGTGTTGTTACCCTTGGAATTATAGTGTTAAATGTTGGCAGAGCTTCAATTGGCTTAACTGTTTTAAATATTTAAAAAAAAAAAATCTCTTTTAAATATATTACTTGTCTCAATTTTACAAGATTCTGTGACTGGCTGTTCTGCAAAACACAAGTCAGATGTGCCATTAGGGCTGTGTGTAAAGTCAGGATAATATCTACAAATCATCTGAAGTGATTTGCAAGAGTCTGGAGAACAACTGCTACCAGCAGTGGAAGGACACAAATAATCCTGGAAGTGACAGCACATCGATTCCTCTGTCAAGTCCACAATGAAAGCATGAGAAGTGGAGACATTTCATTGCTGCATGTGGAGGGAGTGAATATGTTAAAATAAAAAAGGAAAATAGATATTGATCACAGAAAACAAAACAAAACAAAACAAAAAAAATAACCCTGAAACATAAAATCATGGGTTAATCTGGTTTTATTTAAAAGGAAGAATAAGCTGAAGGAGGTCAAAGTTTGGGAGCAGGAATTCATGTCACCAACAGTTTGGGACAAAGTAGGAATGAGCACAGAGAGTAAGAGGAAAAGCAAACTGATGAAAAGTACACAACTGAAACATCAGGACATATAGGGGTAAAAGAAGGATTGCCAAGAATCAAGATATACTAAATTTTGACAAAAGATTGAGGCTAGTACTCAAAGGTTTGTCCCTTTGAAACAGAAGAACAATGGAGTGATGCTGAACACTGATAGGATGTAAATTTAGGTTGGCCTGGTGCTTTGTCTCGGGTTTTTAATGATGATACTGAACGAAAGCAGTGATTTAAAATGGCAATGTATGGACCGAAATGAAATCTCCCCTCTTGGAGAAGAGAATTCAACTTTGGGAGTTTGTTGAATACTAACTAAAGGTGAAAGGCAAGCTGATAAACTCTGCAAGACCTGAACATCTCTCATGAAAATGCCAACTCAGAAACAAATTTCCCAACTTGACCTGAAGAATAACCGAAGAGATATTTAATTTTAAAAAGAAGGAGGGAGAACACCCTTGAGAACTCTAAACACCTAAGTGTGACCATAATGGCCTTTAAGGCTTTTGGAGGAATGTATCACCAGAGACCTGGAAGTGCAGGTCTGATAGAGCAGAACAGGCTTGCAGTGGAGCAGATGGCTCAGACTGAGCTGGTAACTTTCTTTCATGGAGTTACTAACATTTATGATATGAGAACCTAGACAGACCAGCACTTTGGTAAAACACTAAACATGATGCCTTGGAAAAGGCCAGGTGGGAAAAAAGAGAAGAGCAGAAAGAGCAACATTGGCTGAAAGTTAAAATTATTCTTGTGCAAGAAATTCTGATATCCTGAAAATTTTTGCTTCATTTCAGAGCAAATTTTTTTTGTTTGTTTATTTTTGTTTTTCTTTTAGCAGGAAAGACAGGTAATTGTGGTGGGGCAACATTTAGAACATTTTGGCTAGCTTCTCAACTGAAAATGATCTTGGGAGCACAGGATCATAAGTATCTTGTACTCACTAACCTTCTCAGGCTGAATAAAGAAGCACTGGGCACTCTGGGAGCCTGTTAAAAAAATAAAATTTAAAAAGGTGGATACAGAGGCCTATTTCATCAGAAATTCACAAAAACTTTTTCATCAGAAAACCCCTGTGGTTTTCTAATATTTTTCTTATCCAGTGACCCTGACTGCTCCTCAGACTCAGAATTTGATTCAGTCAGGTTCGAGGCAGACTTTGACTTCAACTGTGACCCTGTTGGGTCTTGGCTGGAGTTTCTACAGGGAATTCTGATGAAAAAAGGCCAGGGCTGTTTGTGAGCAGAATGAGCCAGTCCTCTCAGTGCAGACTGTTTCTTTCCATTGCTGCTCCAATACAGCTGCCTTCATTTGCTCTCTTTGCTTAATTTAA
Organism: Turdus rufiventris; assembly: GCA_013186435.1. Classification (NCBI taxonomy): domain Eukaryota; kingdom Metazoa; phylum Chordata; class Aves; order Passeriformes; family Turdidae; genus Turdus; species Turdus rufiventris. Next base: position 5,571,223 of record PYHW01010582.1, on the reverse strand, counting down.
ATTAACAGAACCAACCGCATGGAGTGCGATCACACGGCACATATGGGACAAGCTGGGATCAGGCCTGGCCAGCAGGGATTTGGGAAAGGCAGGTCCTGCCTCACCAACCTTTTATGACCAAATGACCCATCCAGTGGATGAAGGAAAGGCTGTGGATGTGTCTACCTGGACTTGAGCAAAGCCTTTGATACCAAGGGGAGGCATTATGTCTCCACAGCTCCCTGAAAGGAGGAGGTTGTAGCCAGGTGGGGTCAGTGCCTTCTCCCAGCCAGACAGTGACAGGATGAGAGGACACGGCCTCAAGCTGTGCCAGGGCAGGCTCAGATTGCACATCAGGAAGAATTGTTTCAAAGAAGGGGCTGCTAAACATTGAAGTGGGCTGCCCAGGGAGGTGGTGGAGTCATCATCTCTGGAGATGCTCAAGAAATGTGGTTTAGTTGACAAGGTGGTGATCAAAGGTGATCTCAGAGGTCTTTTCCAACCTGAACAATTCTGTGATTGTGCAGTTGTGCTCAGGCTCCCTTAGAAAAATGTTTCCCTGAGAAATTATAGCACAATTTGATTAAAATAGAATAGACGGATAATTGAATTTTCTTCAGGCTCATTTAAAAGAAAAGCAATATGAAGGGCTTGCCCAAGGCCCTATGATGTCTGCTTCTTCATCATTTCCTAAAATATGCTTGCTGGTTAATGAATCCTTCCTGTCACATATGGTGATAATGATTTCTCTTTTCTGTTGAAAGCAATGTTTTTATTCTCTATTTTTCATCTTCATCTGCCTTGGAATTGACTGAATAGAGCAGTAACACTTTCTCAAGATTATTCCAACAGATTTATTTTACTTTCCTGCTTTGCTGAAATGCAGGACTTGTTTGGGAAGGGAGGTGTTCAAAACTCAGAGCAAGCAGCAACTTTTCTGCTTTGAAGCTGTTCCTTCTCAAAGCTCGCTCAATAATGATTCTCTGAAGTAACACCTTTTGTTGTCTACATCCTGTAATCTCAAATTCTTTTCACTGCCTCCTTTTCCATCAATTGAAAATGTTTTCCCAGTGTTTCTCAAACACTGACACATCCAACAACTCAATTTCCCAGGTTTGTCCCTTATCTGTGATATCCCACAATATTTGCTTATCTACTCTCATCTTACTAGATTACACCTTTTCAAAGTCTCGTGGTAATTTTGTTGACAGTACAATGGCTCATCTATAAATCTGTTTTGTGCTAATTTCCAGCAGGAAGGCAGGCTCTTTCTAGAGACTGTCTGACAAAATTAGTATTTTATGTTTGTGTCCTTTTTTCTCTCCTCTCCTCTCCTCTCCTCTCCTCTCCTCT
>PYHW01010582.1:5543895-5569841 GCA_013186435.1 Turdus rufiventris | reverse complement strand
CTCCTCTCCTCTCCTCTCCTCTCCTCTCCTTTCACTTGCACTGTTAGGCATTATGTGTGTTTGTATAATTCCCTGCTATGTCCTACCCTTTCCTTTGTGTTCTCCACGTCTTCCCCCACTCCCACCTACTGCCCTGTGATTAGGAAACCAATTCAGCTTCCTCTGAAGGTTGGTATATTCTTAACCTATGACTGCTGGAATACAAACTTATTTTTCACAGGAGTAATGACAGCTCATGTCATCAGGGACTGTGAGAGTCCCAGACTGACTTCAGAGGGAAAATACCATCCTATTTGGGGAATATCAAAGACATTCAGAACCTCTTGGATTGTGAAAATATGCAAACTGCTGGAGGACAGAGTGCATCACAAGGAATTGCCTGGAGAAATCCTGCTTCATTCTCTCAGATTTGATTAAGGAATGGCTAACTTGGGCTATAAACCACTGCAAGCATGACAAGTTTTCCTGCTCAGCGAAGGATGCAATTAATTTTTGATACTGGCTGAACTGAATGAAAACAGGATTTTGTGTCCCTATCTGCCCCAGCAGCCTATACATGACCATCAGAGAGTCACACTGGATCAAGCATTCAAATCTTCAATATGTCTGGTCCCATGGTGCCCAGCCAGATTGCTCATCACTCATCATTTAGACCAGTCCCTCCGCAGTGCTGTGAAGATGGGATTAGGTGCTGGTTAGAAAGTGCCATGCATGCAGTTTTGCATGCAGTGCTGCTTCACTCAACAAAAGCACTGTTTGGACAAAATGCAACTCTCCTCACAGGAACAGTGACTGGTTGCTGTTGATCTCCCTCCAGCAATGCCATCCTTTCTGCATTTTCATCACAACTGGCTTGATAAAAAAATGGCTTGGCATAAGTCAGTTTGAGCTCTTATTTGAAGTATGCAGTTTAAAAAGAGAACTCTCAACATTGAGAGCTTCTTTGGAAAATCTTGAGAAAGATGAGTACAAAAGATGCAACTCCTCCCCTCATATCGTGCACACTATAATAATTAATTCCCAGGAAGACTTTCAGTTTCTGTGGCCTGCCTTTTCCAGCCAGCTTGGGCACTTCTCTGTAAAGAAGATGTTACAGAACATTTTGTCATCCACTGTACAAAAGATCAAGGTGAGATTAGCTCAGTAAAATGCAGATAGTATATAGCAGCAGGGTACAAAGCAGTACTTTGCATGGAAATTCAATCCCAGCTTTATCAGTGGAAAAGATAATATCACTTAAATATTTTAATGGCAGAATGTGATACTTCCTGGAATCTTCTTTTATTTGAACTTGCTGAATTAGCAGTGTAAATTAATGAGATTTAAGCCATTTGATGAGTGCTGGGGAAGTGACTGTTCAGTATCTTTCACATTAATCTCAATATAATCTTTTCTATCCAGAGGTGAGGAAGGAAATGACCTTTACAAACATTTTGGAGTCACTCTGTGAGGACAGTATGTCCTGCTGACACTGATACAGGACTAGAGGGGTGCTGGAGAAGCTGAGGCTGGGTTACTCACTCCTCTGTACCTTTTCATTTAGCTTTGAGGCTCCATCTGACTTAGCTACAATGGCTTAGTGACTCTCAGATGACAATGGCTTCCTTCAGTTGCACTGGCTTGAAACAGAAGAAACCCAAAGTGGTGTGATTGCAATGTGGAGAAACACATGGGTGGGCTCAAGAAACAGCAAGTATAAGGGAATCCAGTCTGGTTTAGGGGAGAAGCCCTGTCTGGTCTCCAGACAATTCAGATGGCTTAACCCTGAGCAAGACCAATTATGGGGCAATGAAAAATTTATCTCTGAGGTAGTATCAGTACAGTGCTCTGCATCTTATCCTAGCTCACCCTGGCAAATTCTCAGTTTTCTTAGGGAGGAGGGAAAATGGAGACAAAGTAATACTCAGAGGAAAGGACAAAGCTGGATGAACACAGCAAATTCTTCCTGGACTGTGCAGAAATAAGCAGGAGCTCTGAAGCATAGCATAAATGCAAAATAAACATTGTGTTTACAGAGACAACCCTCAGTGTTTAAGACTCGTTTCCCTGTAGCTCTTTTCCCTGAATATTGACCAACAGATGACACTTCTGCTGTTCTGCTTTTAAACAAATGGAGAACAGACAAGCTGTTGCACAAAGTCTCCAAACACAAAGTTGTATCCCTCCCTGCTCTTCTGTGAGTCCAACCCAAATATGTCAATTTGCTTTTCTTAATTGCTTTTTGTTTATTTTCTCAACTTCTTCTCCTTGTGAAATCTATTGGCACTCTGGCTTAGATTTTTGGATGGTTTCCCTGTTTTAACCCATTCACAGCATCCCTGATTCTGCAGCCTGCTTTAGGAGTAGTGATACGGGCTACCATGGCTCTGGTTATCAGAGGGCACAGTTCAGCATGGGGCTGCTCTTCTGACCCCTCTGGGACAAACCAGAGCCAGCCTGTGGGGAGGGGATGGCATCTGTCACAGGTGGCCTTGGCACCCCTCAGCATTCCTGTCTCTCCACAAGGCTATGACTTCTTTGTCAGGGGCAGCCACTGCTTCATTTTGGGTTGTCCCTCTAAAACTTTCAGAATTCTTAAGTCAATTGTGTAGTTGACGAACCCATTTGACATCCTAAATTTATAGTTGATGGGATTTTAATTTGTTTGGAAAAATAAATTTCACTTCATTATACTACTTGTTTCAAATTATCCTCAACAAGGAGCTCAGTGCCAGCAGAGGGATGCAGTGATGCCACACGTGAAGACAATAAACGCATCACAGCTGTTTTTCTGGCAAATACCTGGAGTGTAACTAAATAAAAACCTAAGGCTAAATTTTTGCAGGAGTTGATGGCTGTTGATCACAAGCAGTACATCTTGTCACTGGTGGGTGCAAGGGGAATCATTTGCTTTCAAAACACCCTAATTAATTGAGTAGCCATTACATGCGTGACTTGTTCCTCTGAAGTGTGCCTGGGTGCATGGGAGCAGTATAAATCCAAAAGTCCCTTCTTAGATTTAATCCTGATGAATTAATCAACAGACAATATTGCAAGCAGTCCCTCCAGACCGAGTGATATTTACATAAGAAAGAACAACGTCCTCTTCATTAGTTATGCATGGCTTTCATATAATTGAAATTTCATTTTGTTGTAGGTCCTAACAAAGCTTTAGATTAAAATACAAAGCCGTTATTGGATGCTAGTACTAATTAGCAGCACATGCCTTTAATGGCCCAATCCTGGAAACTCTGAGGCCCACAAGTAATGAGACTTTATTGAGACTATCCTCACAAATGAAATTGTAAAAGGACATATTGTTTTACAGAATTGCATCTTAGAAAACCTGAAAGCATCTTTTAACGAGAAAAATAGGAAGGTTATTTTACAGCCACAATTCCTTGTTCCCAAATCTTGGAGGCACCCTGTTATGAAAAACAAATAAAACAAAAAAAAATCCTCTTATGAACAAATTATAAAGAGATTTAATCCAGTAAATTTTATTTTTTGAAAATGAGAAAGTTTAAAGAGAGCAATTCTGAAGCAGACAGTCTTTGCCAAGTGCTACAATTGTATTTCTACTCCTATAGTTTTCAGGTCAAGATGTATTTGGAGGGGGATTTATCCTGTTCTCTGATGGTCTCAGACTACTGAGATGAACTGCTTGCACAAAATTTTTATCTGTACTATTGAGTGCAGAAACAACCTCAAGAGAGAAAAATCCCTCCCTTTCTTCTCCTCTGGACTCTCTGGGACCTCGGGAAGGACTTTATTAAACCACTGACCATGACATCTTGATATATGAGACTGCACATTGGGCAGGAGCAGTCAGATAATCCCAAAGGCCCTCCATGGAGATCATCCTCATGTTTTTGACAAGTTCCTGGGGAGTGGCACAAAAACCAGTGAAGAAGCATTGCATACAGGGGGAAGTGAAAGCTGTGCTGTGGGAGATGTTTGTAACCACTGTGATGCATCATCCTCCCAAAGGGCACAGAAATCTGTTGGCCCCTGAGCCATGCATATCTTGGAGAAAGGAGAACAGGTAAAAGTTTTGGCTCTAGTCTCATGGGATAGCCCAAAGGAAAGTGTTTGCATACTCCCTTGTCATGCAATGGCCCAGGAATCTTGTTTATATTGTCTTCCTATCAAGAACATGTCTTGAAAGGAGAGTGGAGCAAAGAGCTGAACAGACACCAGGCAATATTTAGAATCCCTATGGTAATGATCCAGCCGCAAAGGAGAGCGAGAGAATGGGAGAAAGGGAGATCATGGCTGAGAAAACAAGTGTTTATGTATGGTGTGATAGACTGAAACATTAATGGCTAATAACCCAAACAATTGCCCATCTGCAAGAGCAGTGGGCTCCTTGCTGAGGCCAAGTTTGCATGCCCTAAATGAAGGGGAGAGGTAGAACTTTAGGTGTGTGGTGGTAAATCCTCTGATCTACATTAGAGAGGGGGGTGTGCACCCACTCCAGAGGATGACCACAACAAACTGATAATTGTTTGGATAAACCAGCTGAGCCCTGTCATTGATAACCTGTGACTGATCTATTAAACAAGAGATTTTCTGGCCATATAAGGGAAAATGCTGATAAGAGGCAGATCCTGCAGAGATGTCTTCTCTCATGCCAGTTCCTTCTGATAAGGCACTGCTGGCTCCGCTACACAGGGGCCAAACTGCTGTCATGTCTTAGAAGGTGTCATAAACCATCAAGGATCCCCAAGGAGCCTCCAGACTCATTTCTGGAGCCTTTTACCAAGGGGCTGTGCATGATCCGCAGTGTTGCATCAAGCAGTGCAAAATTCCTGTCCCCAGGGGAGCTACTTGAGTGTTTTCAGCTGAACCTGAACCATATATTAACCCAATGAACTTTGTGTTTTGCAGCCTTAGCCCACCCACAATGGATCAAGACTGTGATCATCCCTTCTAACCATGGACATTGAAATTGCAGCGAAGACCCACTGCAGGATCCACCAGTGGTGATATCTCTCCAGTCCTCTATATTCTTATCTATTCTTTCTCTTTCTTTCTTTTCCTTGCATATTGCTGCTATTAATTTCTCTCTAAGCACAAAGGGCCATGCTCATATTCCCAGCAGCAGCCAGTAGGCTGGGCAGAGAGGGAAATGGGCAAGGAAAACATGTATAAACTATTTCTCTGTAAGTGGTGGGGGCAGAGCAGTGGTGTTACAGAAGTGGCAGTCTGAGCTGGACTCTGCTATTCCACACAGTTCCATCCAAACAAACCCCTTTGTGCTCAGTACAGTACCTCTGAAACAGGCCAAGTGCACCAGACTGAACGGGAGGCAGTGAGCTGTGAAGAATGGGTAATGATGCTACCCTAGTAATCATAACACATCCAGCCCAAGGTTCCTTGGACTTGTGGGAAGGAAGTCAAAACCTGTCATTTTTGGCTACCCCTTGTCATGTCTGTGGCTCGTCAAAGTCAATTTACAGGGTCCCGAGCCCAGCACCATATCATGTAAGCGAGCTGTGTGTAGGCAGAGAAGCCAACAGCAGCTTCTGCTAACACACAGTGCCAGCTGCCAGCCTTGCTGACATCTCAGATAAAGCCTGCACTACTCCTCAGTGAGGTCCAAGCTTCTGCCACCCTTGGGCTTCTCAAACACTGACCTAACTTGATTGGGGACCACTGGAGACAACTGTCAGGCTATAGATGTGTTTTAAAATCACAATTAACAGAGCAGGATTACTTCAGGTGCCAGTCCAAGCAATCCCATGAATACCAGCCTTGGCTGGTGGCCTTCCATCCAGATGGTTTTGCTGAGGAATTCACCAGGAGGAGTTGATGTTGACAGGTGTCACTGCAACAACATTCAGAGTTGGTGAGTTTCCCATTCTACTTTGGAAAATGTGACATACTTATTCACCAGAATCACTGCTCCCTGCAGGGCTGAAGAGTTACATCACATTCCTGCCCAGGAACCAGGGAGTGAGTGAGAGAGCTGGGCTTCTGCCCTCTCCTGGCTAGCAGAAACGGTGCTGTCAAATATAGCAGAGTCAAAACCTGTCTTGAGTTTCAGCTTACCATCTCCTCTGACTGTGTGGTTCCTTGCATGGCTCCAAAAGTCTCAGGGAGAAGCCAAGCTTTGTAGTTTTATTTATATATTGCATGTTAGGTGGCATGTATTAATTGGCAGAGCTGCTCCTCTCTGTCGATTTTCCTTTATTGAAAACTCTTTGCCTAAAATAGCAAATATCTAGTAGTGACAGTGAGTGAGATAGAGGAGATTTAACTAATGTATTTAAATTATGAAGGACATAGTTAAAACTGCTCTCTCACATCATAAGAGAATAAAGGGGTCACTGGATGAAGTTAATGGCCAGTGCACTTAAAAAAAATTGCAGGAGGTACTTTTTCCTGTGGTGTGAAGTCAGCCTATGGAATTCATTACCACAGCAGGTCAGGGAGTCAAACACTGCAGACACATTGAAAAATGGGATGGATAATTTTATTGCTAATAATAACATTTGTAGTTATAGCTGTTGGATACAGTGGGAGTAGCAGGTGGTGGTATTCACAGTGCACGCTGATAGCAGCAGGAGCAGCCAAGGCAAGTGTTTCTTTGGGCTCTTCAAGAGAAAATTCTGCTCTTTCCTCTTGCCCCTCACAGCCTGAGGTGTGCAGTGCACCAAGATGACTCCTCCATCTAGCCTGAGGAAAGCAGCTCATTGTTTATGTTTGCTCTGGGGAAGGAAGGGCAGGCAGAAGCTCAGCCTGGGCTGGTAAATTTTGGACCATTCTCAGAATGTGTGTTGGGCACAACTTCAGGAGACTGGTGAGAGTTCATCTTCTGTCTATAAAGATGTCCTGGCAGGAGCTGACAGCACGACTCAGACTCAGGATCTTGGTATGGCTCTTTTGGAGATCTGAACCAGATGCTTCTGAGGAAAACCCAAGAAATCCTGTGGTGGCCAGGTAAGCTCCCAGTGGGGGATTTCTTCCTAATCTTCATCAAAGGTAAATAAACTCCAGTTCCTCATCCTGACAGACAAATTTTGCATCCTTGGGAGGCATCTAGGATCTTGCCACTACCTCAGTGGTTGTCTGCCTAACAGGTATGTCAAGCAGAGAGCAGATAGAGGATTTTTCTCTATACTCTTATTTTTCCCTGCATTCAGTTTTCTTCTTTCAGTCCCTTCCACCCACACTGCTCTACCATCAGATTTACCCTGGGCACTTGTCCTTGTGCAAGTCAAGGAACATTTTTATTCCTGAGGAGAACGAATATGCCTCTTGCCCTGCAAACACAGAACCCAATCACAAGATGGAAAAAAAAATCAAGAGGCTGGTGAGAGAAATGGGATCTTCCACTTGTTTTTATGGCTTCAACTCAACTCGGTAGTTTTTGAGCATAGCCATACAGGGAATTTAGAAAGTGTTTGCTGGTATCCAGTGCAGTCTTGCCTCTTGTTTTCTCTATCAAATAGGCCACAGGCAGACTTGCTTTAAATACAGCATAAGCTCTAGTGACAGCTACTTATCAAAGTTGAAATCAAAAGCTGTGACTCTCCATTTGAGATAAAGGGCACCACGTGAAACCCACAATGTAGACAAAGAAGATGAAGTAATTGGAAGATATTTTAAATATTTCAAGCCTCTCAAATGCAAGAAGCTTTTAATGTCTTTCAGTTAAGCCAATATTTCTGATTTTCAGTGCACCCAGGGGTCATTATTTTATCTCTGAAATGTTTTTTTAAACTGTTTGGCAAGCTGAACTCTGCCAGGCCTACATAGTCAAGCAAGCATTTAATCTCAGTCAGATTTCTGCCTGATTAGAGAATGTTTTCAACCTCTGGAAAGCAAGCAGCCTGTTTAAATGTATATACAAACAGGTCTTTTATAGAACAGTTCAGTGGGAGAGGATGGAGGGACACTTCCTATCCTTCCTTGCTCCTGTAAGATTTCCATTTACAAAGGACTGCTGCAAATGCCTAATGCAGTTTAGTCAGGCATGGAGGGGCAGGAGATGTCCTGGACACTCAGAGTTTCATTTGTAGTCTGGGGCCAAGATTTATGATTATGAGAGGGATTATGATATCATTTTTCTGTTCACAGGACTTACTTAACTGAACCACTCTGCTTTCAGACTTACCAGAGACTTCCGAGCACTTTCTAAGCAAGGGTGCTATGGAGCACTGGAGACCCTCTGATTCAGTGAGGAGTCACCTCTGCTTCTCAGGCAGGGAACAGAGGCACAGCAATAAATTAAGGGATTTGCTCAACGTTTCCCTTGCAATTGAATGTGAAGTGCATGGATCTGGCAAACCCTGCTACCTATCAATTGTCTCAGCCACAATTAAGCCATCTCGCTCTCTCAGCATTTTTGTCGTCTTAGCAAGTGTTCTCCTCTAGTTTCTAATTGGCTTTCTTATTTTCTCTTTTTTTTTAGATGTTCATGCAAATCACCATTTATGCTTAATCTTTAGAATTTCCTAAGCATAATGACAATGACAATGGCATGAATAAGGATTCTTTAAAAAAAAATCTCCTTGCAGTTCTTATCTGCATTATTCCCTGAGCTCACATAGTAAAATATTAAAATCTGGTAAGATTGTCATTCTAGGTTCGCTTACCAAATATTTTTGGCACCTCAAGTTGCTCTGTGGTTAATGCTCCAGCTCCGATCTCTACCCAGTGCTGATTAATTACCCAATCACTATGATTATATCATAACAAATTTATTGGTATTTTAAATGCTGCAGTCTCATGGTGTCAGAAAGGAATTTCAGAGATGGCTCACAGTTGATTGGTATCATTAAATGTGACATATATAAAGCTGCAAATTTAAACTTTCCACCCCATTCCCAGTGAAGACAAATAAAACTCCCTTTCAGGCACACTGATAATGCAGACAAGTAAACTTTGAGAGCACTGTAATGCTTATGAAGTGCAAGTGTGTCATAAAATCAATCATTAATCAGACAAAATGAAAGACCCGTGAAGTGAAATTTTTAAGTATTGTATACCTGTTAGCTCAAGAACTGTAACATTTGCAAAACTGAAATGCTTGAGGTAAAAAAAGATGACTTACCAATAGATGGTCCATCAGCATTTTTCTGAAAATTCATTTTCCCATTCAAGGGAATGGGATCTTTTATTTTGTTGACTGTACCTCAGAGCCAAGAGAGAGAATTTTACACCAATCAGTAACAAAGCTATGCATGACTAGTCACTCATGTCCATGCTTGGGCTGTTCTGGCACTGGAAATAATCCTGTTTAGGAATTATCTTGCTGGTTTTTACTGGTCCTGCACTGGGGGGACAGGCCACCCTGTGTCAGCAGTACTTTCTACCTTCTGGTTTGCTCTGTCATTTTTCCAGATACATCAGACCAGTGTCCCAAGTCCCTCAGAAGTCCATTGTAAGCTGACCCCAGCCACTGGAAGAGCTAACTACATTATTTGTCATCCAGCTTTTGCCAGTATCCAAAATGTAAAGGTGTAAAATCCTGCTCTGTGGTAAAAAAGGAGACATTGTCTGGCAAGTCTAAGCACATTGTCAACAGCAATGAGGATTTTCTCCATCTGAGCTGCCTAATATGAGCCCAAAGCAACAAATCAAAGGGGAATTTTGAGCTAAATTCATAGATAGTATAGCATGAACTTTAAAGTAAGTGCTCTTGCAGAATTGGGACAAGTCAAGAATGTGGCTGCAATTAAAGAATTTTCAAGAACACTTTTAGATGAAAACTTAAAATATTGATTTATTTTAAATTTAAAAAGAAAACTATTGTAATTCTTGGTAAGTGTGTATAAATTCATTATTTAAAATACCAAAATTTGAATATTACTAGTTGGGGGCTAATCCAGAAGTGTGTATAGAATTGGGAACTGATTTTAGTAAAGCTTTAAATAAAAGTTAGAGTATAACAATCTGAGCTCTTTCACATACCCTCATTTCTTTCTGTAGAGCAGTAGATGTGTTTAGCTCTCTCTGAGCAAAGGGATCTATGACCAAAATCTTCAGAATCTGTTGGCAGGTTGAATCATTAGCTTTTCTGGCATGAGTTTGTTATCTTAGATTAGAAAGCTGATCTCTGTTAAATGAGCTGAAACAGATGCAAAGATATATCTGTGTGATTCTGAGAAGGAGACAATTCAATGTGAAAATTCCCATAACATTACAAAATGTGAGAGCAAGACAACCATTTCAGATAACACTGGTAGAGTCTTCTCTTCCTTCTGAAAAATAGCAAATGTTGCAAGTATTCACCATTCTGCAAAGCAGTGAAAATAGTTGGTTCAGCAATCAGATTGAAAAGTCAGGTATTTCCTTACAAACACATTTCTTTTCAGCTAGGTGTCATAATATACATGCTGATGTTCAACTTGATCAAAAATCTCTTTCTAAGTGTGATTAATTCTTTAATAAGAAATATCAGTTCAGCCAAATTTCTAAATAAAATCTTTCAGAGGGAAACCAAATATATATACTTCTTTTTTTTTATTTTTTAAATTTTTTTTTTAACGCAATTTTTCCTGTCTTGTCATGCAATTTCTTTTCAATAGGCAGGGGGCAGATTGCTCAACAGATGGAGACAAAAGCAGTAGGTCTACTGAATTCCTGGACATCTTTGTTTAAAGTCAGAAACAGAGTGAAATAATATATGTCCTTCAGCAATAAACCATCAGAGAAACTGACTGTTGAGATTTATGTGAGGAATGCAACTCAAAGTTTCAAAATTTGACTTCTTGAAATTCTTGCTTGATTTTCTGCTATGAGACAGCTCATGACATGATACTGTGTAGGAGAAGACTCTGTAAACCCAAGCTGTTCTCATTTGATCATATTGTTCTTTTCAGGGCAGTGCATTATGGACGTTTTAAAGCAATTAAACAAGTAATAATTGTTGTAAAAACAAGAACAGGAGTTACTTTGCAAATTTTCTTTAAAAGGCAAGAAGCATCTGGACTCTGCTTAAATACCCTGCTCAAGCAGGGTATTTAATTAAGGCAATCAGAAACTGTGCACATTTGAATGTGAATAAAGAAAACAGGGAAATCTGAGAGAAGCAGGAGAAGGGGGCTGAGCAGGAGACTGGGAAAGTCACAGGAGGAGGAGGAGGAGGTTTCAAAGGAAATTACAATAGAGAGGAAAAGTCTTGTTGTGAAATACTGGAATTCCCGACTGAAAAATGGATTTTGATAAACTGGAACAGGAGAAAAAGGGAGTGATATGAAGGGGGCAGAAAGGGGAGTCAAGGGAGAGGTGTCACCACAGCAAAAGATTGAGGCACTCCATTTAGAATAATATTCAATTCCAAAAGCACATTTTCATATTGGAAAATAAAGTATGCCAGCTGATTCTGAAATCATATCTTTTCCCATTGAAATATGCAGAAAAAAATAACGAGACTCTGTCAAACTAGTTGAGTTGTAAAGAAATTCAATGGCCTATTTAAAAGTGTACATTATTGCTAGCTAAAAAAAGAAAAAAAAAATAAATAAAAAGAAAGAAAAATTCAAATGCCAAAAGTTTGAAGGACTAGATTTCAGAGTCTCAATTACAGTGTACAATGGAGATTATGGATTTATCCAGACATGGACATCTGATGTATAAACCAGGTTGAGAACAATGGAATAGGAAAGGGCATAGACACAAAAAGGGTGCACGGACAAGGGGCTGAATGGGGCATAGGTACAATCACCTCTTACCTTTGTCAGGCCTGCTGGGAACCCTCAGCACTGCTGGGTTTCCTGCTCTCTTGCTGCATTTGAGTTATTTCCTGGCAGGCACTGGCTCCTGGAAGACAATTCTCAGCTCTCTGTCTTGCTCAAACTACTCTGTGAAGCTTTTTGCATTGTTATTCTTAAAGGCTGGGCAAAGCTGTTGCTTTACTTTTTCTTCATGTTACACCACTAGTTTTTCTGGCTTATAACTGCAATTTTTATGGCTCATACCTCTATCAGCAATTTTCTGGCTCCAGCCTGTTGTCCTGCAGCCTTTTGAAAACACAATGGCACAAACCTGTATGATTATACATTAACAGCTGAAACCTCCTCTTCTGATGGATAAGATTCAGCTTGGTAGGAGTTTTGACTGGAATCAGTGCAAATGTGACAGGGAATTTAGACCTGACAGTGGTGCTATCAAGGCTGCACACCCTCACTTCACAGCTGCTCAGATTCCAGGCATGTGAGTTGGCAGCATCAGCTTCACGAAATCCAGCAGAGAAAAATGCAGAGTCTCCATCTGGAACAGAACCAGGATAGGCTGGGAACTAGCTGGGAAACAGCTCTGCAGAGACTGTGAATTTTTTGGGTTCCACTGCAAACCAAGTGGAACACGAGCCAGCAGTGTACACTCACACTGGTAAAAGCCAACTCTGTGCTCCAATCTGGGTCATATCATGGACAAGAAAACAAGGATTTATTCAATCTGGCAAGGAGAATGCTGATAGGAAGGAAAACTAGCTGCATCTGCCGCTTCCAAAAGGACATGACAAAGCCAGAGCAATGCCCCTCATGGGGAAGCCAACAGGTACCTCTGCAACACAGGAAACTCTGATGGGCCAGGAAAAAAATCACTTCTGCAAGAGAGTGGCACAGATGTGGGGTGTGCCCCAGAGAGGTTGCAACATCTCCATCAACAGGGTCTTTATCTTATGCTTATATTCCAAACATTTCAGAGAACAATACACTCTCTATTTTGTGCCTGGTATCTTAAAAGTTGCATGTATAGGATCAAGAATTAATTAAAAAAAAAAAAAAAAAAAAAAGTGCTCATTTTCATCCTAATTTAGACATCTGCATAGGTATATAACAGTAATTTTCAATTTCCATTTTTTTCTCTCTGTTCCTGCAGAATCTTGATCCATTTTCTTGTCTTGCCTATTGTGTCCTGCTGCAGAGCTCACCCTGTGCACAGTCACACATTCTCCCTCCTTGTGTCCCTTTTTAACTGCCTTGCTGATCCCTTCAAGGGATTAAACTGGCCAGGGCAAACTATCCCTCACAGCTTTGTTAATCTAAACTTCTGCTTTAATTGAGACTAATCTGCATTTCCCTCTGTCATATTTGTGACTTCCATTTAGACGCATATTTTGCCTCTGGACAGGGAGAAGTATCTGCAAAAAGCTGTATTGTGCCATGAACTATGAGGTCCTGCAAATTGCCCAGGTACTGACCAGGAGCTGTTGGTTTTGCTGGCCTTGGCAGTGGTGAGTGTGACAGTCTAATGACAAGGGACCTGCCCTGCCAGTAGTTAAGCATCCCTAACCCAGCTGAAGGCTGTGGCTTCTGGGAGGTCACTGGACCCAGTGTGCTGTCACAAGTGTTCCATCAAAACTGTTCGTGCTCCCAGTGTCAGGGCCTCGCTTTGCTCAGGGGATCCTGGCTTAATTCCAGTGGATGCATGAGTTTATCGTAGAGAACAGACCTCTGAGGAAAATTTGGATCAGTAGCTGCATGTTTGTGAAATGCATCTTTTCCTGCAACCTTCCTTCTGTGGTCACATACAGATCTCTCTACTGAGTCACAGGGATTATTAATAGCTCAAGACACTATCCTTGGTCTTTGTACCCAAAACTGTGCTGATAAATGTACACAAGAGACATGAATGACCAAAAGCACTTTTCATGTAAAATATCAAAGCTTTTGAGTTGTTTTTGGAAACCAAATTGAGCTCTCAGCCTTTGCAGATGCACTCATCACATCTGGCATATTGCTGAAAGCAGAAAATTGAGAGTGTGATGAAACTTCTGAGTGCTCTGCTGCTACTATGAAGTTGTGTATCCTCCCATTAGTTCTCATGAAGATTAAAACAATCTTCTGCCGGAAGATAAACAACCAACCATGACATTTGGAAGGTTCTCAGTTCCAGTTGACTTTGTTGTTCCCTACGGCCAATAAAATCACTATTGACTTTCATTACATGGAAGAGTGCTTGTTTTATGACAAATAATGTATTGTCTTAATACTGTAAAAGATGTACTGCCAGAAAACTTTGCAGCTTTCTTTCCAAAAGGTGACATTTACACAAGGGAAATTACTCACTTCAGCAAGATTTATAAAACTCTTTAGAGCTCTATTCTGCAGTGCTACTAATTACAGCACAATGCATGGCAAACAAGCAGGACAACCACAGGAATATGAGTCAGACACATGCACACACTTTTAAAGGCTCTCTTCTGAGTCAGAGAGGGTATTATGCATCTCTTTCTGGGCAGAGCTGCTGGAAGTGTGGAGAGTTGTTACTCGGCTGCCAACAAGCCATCTGTTCCACCCTTTAAGCCAGAGAAGAAATGATACAATATATCTGAAGCATTACAACATATGTGATAGCTCTGGGATCTCTCTTAGGTCCCTTTAATAATTTCATTTGCATTTTGGATCTGAGTGGTCATGCTGTTCCTTCCTCAGGTGGTTCTGCTCATCCTGTGACTTGAGATGTTCAGCAGACGTCTTGTTAGCCCAAAGTCCATAAATATTGTTTGGTCTGTCCACTGGGCCAAGCTGTAGGAGACAGAGCCTTGAGTGTAGTAGGAAGAACAAATAAATGGCTGCATGTTTTCTCTTCCCTCTTGGGTTCTTCTGGCTTTGCGACTCTGCTGACTTTGACATTGTGGTGAATAAAAAATACTTTGAGGTGATTCACTTAAATGAAGGCATATATTGTCTTTTGCTGTGAAAACCCCTTAAAACTCAGCTATGAAAGCATCCTGTGAAGGGAACCCAAAGCAGAAGAGCCTGCATATTCACACACCTCTGGAGACCTGTGAGCCTGGAAGGGTCTGTGGTGGCTCACCTTGGTCACAAGGAGCAGGCACACAATCCTGGGTCCTGAGTATGCTCAGGAGAGCTGTGTCTAAGAGCTGCCCAGAGGACCAAAAATAAGATGCTAGGCATTAAAGGCAATGCAAGGTCTATTCTCAGGAGAGGGTAATAACTGCACAGGTGAACAATCTGAGGAAAAACAGTGAAGAAGCAAAATTTTGGGAGTAAATGACATAAAGTGGTTTTCAAAGCAATCGTGCCGATAAATGAGTAATGCAATTGTCAGATACTTAATTTCCAGGGAAAGTTAAATATATTTCCAAAGAAGGAGCCTTCTGTGAAAGACCCAAGGTTCTGCTTTAGCAGGGAACACCTACGCTGACTCTCATGAAGAAAATGCGTAACAAATTAAAAGGTAGGTTAGGTATGAAGACCCATAGAACTAAATTGAATAATCCTTTCCTCAGAATACACATACACATTCCAGAGAATTCAAGCAGTGTGTTATGGCCCTGAATCATCACGGTGCCCAGCTCTGTGCACAAACACAAGAGCAGATCCAATGTCATCACTGCTGTGTCTGCTGGGTGTGCTGGTTTTGGCTGCTGGGTTTCTTCACAGTGGCTCCTGTGGGGCTGTTTTGGATTTGTGCTGGGAGCAGTGGTGATAGCACACTGATGTCTTCACTATTTCTGAGCAGTGTTTGCACAGCATCAAGCTCTTTTCTGCCTCTCACACCATCCCAGGTGGATGAGAATTTGGGAGGGCACACAGCCAGGACATCTGACTTCAGTTGACCATAGGGTTTTTCCATATGCATATATGTTCCATTTAAAGCTGGGGGAAGAAGTAGGAACTCCATAATTTTCGGTTGAAATTTTACAAGTTCTGCCTCTCAGGTCACATACTGAGGAAATTAAATACAGTTACTAACTCAAGTGTAGGCACCCCTTTTGATAGTTTGAGACAAAGCCTATTGAATTTAGACATTCCCTTATATTAGAGGTCATATTCAAGTCTTCATAGGGTTTTAATGAGTCAGAATGTAGATTAATTCATTTTCCATTATAAAGACCAACACAGAAATGTGAAGTTCTGATATGTGACAAATTAATTGATTTTAGCAGCCTTAAAGGTTTATTTCCCAGCAAAGTTGTAACTTCACAAGTAAACAAAGAAATGTGTCTCACATGCACATTTTTCTCTCATCCAAAATAAATAAGAATGCTTACATTTTTATTGCAATGTCTCCATTCATACGACTTTCTTAATGAATGGCAATTGAGCACCTGCTTGTGGCTCGAAACATTGCTGAGATCCTTCAGTGAAATTATTGTGATGAATCACCATTGTCGATGCTTTCTGAATGAGACAAATCTCCAACTAATCTGCGAGCTGCAATCCAAATGTAATGGGCTCATGGATCATAAATCTTCTGCAGGGAGATGTGCCTCCATCCTGTAGCAGCCAATAAACAAAGGTGTTATTCATATTTTCTGCTAGGACAGAGGATAAAGGGGAGTGAGAAATTGGACAGAATGTAAAAGGCACCGTGCATGCTTGGATTCAAATTGATTTCAGGAATATGATTGTTATTTACATGTGACAGAAAAAATTAGGCACAGCACATGCACCATRCAAGCTCTTCAAGTCAATGTTGTCATGTGTTTAGAGCACATTCTGGAAATTATCTCAGTTATGAATATCAGTCCCAGAAAACTGTAATACAATGGTCATAAATGCATCTTAACTGGAAATATGGAGCAAGCAGTAAATATCTTCTTGGGCCATAATTAGCTAATGGTGTCAGTGTGAGTGAAGAATTGTTGCCAGAGACCAGACAAACTGAGCCTCATCATGCTCTAAATGTCCTTGGAGCAACAAATAAATTGCATTTAACTGCTCTTTAGTCCAAAGTCATAAACATTAGTTGGACACATTAAATGGATGAGGAACACCAGAGGCAAAGAGCTGTGGCTGTTTTCTCTGAATATTGGTTTTGTTCCATGCATTTTTTAAAAAATGCCTTTTTTCCCTAACACAATTCCAGAAATCTGTCTGGTCCTTGATATATTTTGTGATGTGATCCCAAATTCCTTTTCTGAATACTGGCTAACTTCAAATTCTCCAGGGGGCTTATATTTAGCTTTCCTTCACAAATTGTGCCGTAGGGAGTCAATTGAGGTAATCAAATATCTGTGCAAGAGCTAAAGCAGTGGGTAGTGTCTGTGGTGGAAGAAAAAGCCAAGGATTTAGAAAAGGTTCACAGTTTTTGTGTAGGGACCAGGAAGAGCTGGAGCTGTGAGAGCTTCTGGACAGAGGCTTCTAGTCCAAAGCCTGACTAAATTTCTTCAAGGAATGATGTGTAACTTCCTCTGAAACTCATGTCTAATTACATTTAAAGCTAAAAATGAGTATTTTGCTACAGTTCTAAAATAATTTCTAATATCTGTAAGACATTTTAAGAGGTAATCATGTGGTAAAGAAGTTGAGCATTTGTGGGTATGCAAGAATGACAAAATAAAAGACTTTCTTTAATTCTGCTTTTGAGAGAGGATACAAGTCCTTCAAATATTTTACATATATATGCATAATCTTCTAGGTTAATTGTTGGTTTCTCTCTAGTAATTGATCAGCAAAGCTGCAAAATGAAAAATGTGGACCAGGAATAAAAGTAGAAACAAATATTCTTGCTTGTTTTCTATTAATTTGGAGACTACCACAAAGCAATGCTAATATTACATTTTTCAGTGAAAATTACAAGCTATTGGAGACCAAGCCATTTAGATTGCTGCATTTAATTCTTTTAAATTATGTGAATGCTTTCCAAACATTTTTATTGAATCTTGAAAATAATGAAGCAAATAATAGATGCTTCCAGTTGTAATTGTGTATTATCATTGAACTCCCAGAAACATAATAATGTTTCCAGAATTTCCAAATACTCTCAGACACAAGGTGTGATTTTTGGTGTTGTCATGCAGAGTCAGGAGATGGGCTTGATGATCCTTGCAAGTCATTCTGACTCAGGATATCCTATGATTCTATGCAAATTTGTGGTACTACTAGCTGTAGATTACTACCACTTGTATGGTGTTCCAGATCCCCCCTTGTTTGCTTTCCATTTATAAAAGAGAACTGGAGTGATCTTTGACACTGCCTAAAGGATGTCAGTGAAGAGAATTAATCAAAGTGAGATGAGAGTGAATTGTACAAAATCTCTCCACACCTAGAGAAAAAGGAAAAAGAAAATGAGGAAAGGTCAAAATCATTTTGACTACTTTTTGCATTATGGATCTTTTCACCTTTTTATTTTTTCTTTTCCATCTTTTCTGCTGCTGTAATTAAGAGCTAAAAACATTTATTGAGATGCTGTTTCCATGGAAGTTGCAGTACCTTGAAACATCTCTTGGTCACAGTGCACTAATGACAAAAGAGAGAACAAAACCTTAGTTTACATCTTACCTGGAATCTTTTCACTTGCATAGAGGCAGAGAACCTGCACAGGACCAAGGAGGAGATGAAAGCTTTGGGTTCTTATGTTACCCACCTGTGTCATTTCAATGGAAGGGGCTGGCCACGCAACAGCCAGGTGATAGGGGTAGGTTATTTTAGTTAAATCCCTTCCCAGATTAGTGGAGATGTGCACAGAAGAAAGCATGTCCTGTTCCTTCCCCTTGCATCACCCAATGAACTCTACTCAGAGTGAAGCACAACCAGATATGAATTTAGAGAAGAAAATCTTCCTTTTAGTCTACAAAGCAGGTATCTCTAATAAAATTTTATTCAGTGGAGACAATCCAGCATCAACGTTGTGATAATTAAAATCTAAAAGACTTAACTAGTGACTGGGGGCAGGGTAGGAGAGAGGGTGCAGGAATTTAGTAAGGCTTAACAAAGAATTGTGAAAGGACAGTAAATATAATTTATCATCATTACAGGCTATATTAGACCTCAATTTGCTCAGTCTTACACTATCCAGAGCTGAGTTTCAAAAGAGGTGAAGTGACATATATCAAGTGAACCCCATTAGTGCATATAACAGGTACAAAGAATATCTCTTGCCAAAGGAACAAAAGGCACATGGCCACATACAAGGAGGTGAAAGGCCTGAAGATTATGAAGCATGCATATTGCTTCTGAGCATAATTCCTTCTGTATTACTTGCCTGTACCTTCTGTTCAACTGAACAATATTCTCTTGTATATAGGGGGATAAATTCCAAGTGCAAGCTTGCTCAAATGGATTTGCATTCTGAGCAGTGGGATTAATTTAATCTGTCTTTGTGGAGTATATCAGTGCTCTTAAATTGATATGAAATGGGAGGGACCTACGAAGAGATCTTTCCATGTTCATCTCTGCAAGGTATTTTAGGAAAAAACATGAAATGAGATTCTTTATCTGCCGTTATCACAGTTGCCTTAGCCATTATGTAGGGAGAGTGGAATTACATGCACTGAATTATGATTTTAAGGGTTAAACCAAGCTACAGGGCCCTATTCCGACACACTGATGAGCATCCACATTCATCACTTGAAGCTAAAGTCTAAACCAGCCCAGAATCCAGCAGAGAATGCTGAGGATTAGATTCCAGAGGTAGATCCTCTCCCAGATAGCAGTCAGACTCTTGTGAGCTTCCCACTCACAGTGCATCCTCATTGGCAAATGTTATGTGGGAACAGTGCTTTTGGCTCTGCTCTTCCCACAGCAGGCTGCTCTGTCATTGCAGAGAATAAAAACAAGTAGCCTGAGACAAATGCCCAGCAGAAAGCACATGGTGACAGTGGCTTTCATTGTCGTGTGCTGAGCAACAAACCAACATTATTAACAGGGGTTTACTTTCTAAACCTGCTTCAAAGGGTTGCTTTCTCATGTTATATGCATTGTGTTTGTCAAAAGAACAATGAAGAAATGCTGGAGATAGCTTTCTGGTCTCTTAATGTTGTTTAGACTTCATACAAAATGTTTGAGCTTTGCTGTCTTTAATCTGACACATATTCATAGGTGTTCTAAAACCTATTAGATGGATAAATCCTATTACATTTGCTAAAGGGAAACTGCCCCAAAGTGATGATTTAGACACAACTTACCCTAAAAATACACATGGCACTCCCTTCTCTGTAAAAATAAGTAGGGGAATATATGAGTTGAACCTGTTTGTCTGAATTTTGCATGGCAACTTTTAATCACGGTGTTGTAAACCTAAGCCTGCTCCGCTTCCTCCATTTTTTCATAGAGGTAGTTTTTTTTTATTTTTTAAAGCCTATGGAAAGGGAACAGAATCCAAGCTATGGCATAAGCTTGTGGTGATGAGGCAGGTCCAACATGAAGGCAGTGTGTCAGTGCAGAACTCATGGTGCAGATGAACAGGTGAGATTGCCCATGGACTTTAAGGACTATCAGTGCACACACTGCTCTCTGCAAAGAGCACTCCAAAGAAGAATCATCTTACAATCAAGGACAAGAATATATTTCAGTGAAACTCAGACCCATAAGTAAAATCAATCAAACAGCACCTAGCACCTGATCAAAGCATGTTCTTCTAAAAGGGTATATCAGGATGTAATTGTTTCTATATATTAGTCCCATTATCTGTAAGTCCTTCTATCAAATCTGTATTTACAAAGAGGGAAGGGTAAATACTCAAATGCCATACATGACAATCCTTTCTTCACTCTATCTCCATCAGTCCTGTTAATGATCCTTCCTGAAAGAAACATGGCACTTTATTTTTTCCCTGTGGGTGAAACAACTAGTGGCAATTAATGTTTAATTTATAGTGGGTTTTCAGTTCTCGTTATGCTTTCTTTGGGCCTACTTGTGTTTCAGGGAAAGCTGGATTTGGAGTTTATTTTGTTGCTACAGAGCAGTGAATAAAGACAACTTCTGCAGCAGTATTTAATGGAAAACTTTAACATGGCCTGGTGGGACAGTGGTTTGAAGGGTTTGAAGGATTTTCCAGGCTCTCAGAAAATTATGATTCTTTATGTTCTGGGCAATTTTGTCTCACAGAGGGTGAAATTATACCAATATTGTTTTCTCTTTAGATAACCAAAATGACTAAAATCATTGATAAACATTTCAAGCTAGCTGCTCAAGTAAGGTAGTAATGGAATGTAGACATCAGCCAGGGATTAGCATTGCTCTGAGAAAACGAAAGGGATTGCAAACAGAGCCCAAAATAATTGCTCTTAGTTCAAATCCTGACATGTTCTGTGAGATGCAGAAAGCAATACCCAATCTTGCTTTTCAGGCAGGGCCATCTGTGTCCCTTTCCAGGCAGGGATGTTGCAGTAATGAACAGATTTGTAGTGTGTTATTACAAAGTGCTCAGCATGAACAATATATAGCTGCTTCTGCTTGCAGTTAATTTTAAAAATTGACCTGAAAGATGAAATTCTTGATGGTGTAATCTGAAGTTGCTCCAAGCTTTGGTCACATGAGAGTGAATGAAATAACCCTGCTTTAGACAGTGTTAAATTTATCCTGTCCCAGAGGGTGGGAGCTTGATGGGGGACATGCAGAGTGCAAGCAGAGCAGAGTGTGAGTTGTGATATGTGAGATGGGGTGTGAGATGGGGTGTGAGATGTAACATGTGTCATGTCGGCTCAGTGGGAGAGGTGAGGAATCAGCTGGAGAACGTGGAGCTCTGCCTGGGATGGATGAGGAGTCATCAGGGAACTCATGGGACAGGATTAAAGAGATGTGTCGATGTGACTTCATAGTGAGTGCTGCCTGGAGGCCACCTGACAGGAAGAACAAGTGGATGTCTTTTCCACATGTCTTGGAAATAAGATAACTGATTATGAATTCTGGGTTCCAAAATAAAGAAAGTCTTTGTTAAAAAAGACATGTACATGCAGGACACAGGCACACTGCAGCACAACAAGCTGGATGACACAGCAGGTTTAGCACCCAGTAGGCTTCTGTGGAAAGGAAGAATATTCTCATTTCTAAATTAAGAAATGGATAATCCAGGTAGATTTCCAGTCTGGTGGGGAAAGGGGTGCTTTATCCCCCACAGCCTTCCCATCTGCCTAATTACAGGCACCTACTTGAAAGCATACAGATGTTACAGCTCCTCCAAGAAAAGGTGCAAGCACAACCTGAACTCCCTCTCTGACTGGCCCAGCCTCTGAGGCTGAGGTTGAAGAAGAAAGTCATTGTGATACACATGAACTCCAGTGAAAATTTCAACCCACTCAACATCACTGACAGCAGGATTTTCTTTAGTGTGTGCAGAAGACCAGATGCTCCTTATAATCTGTGTTTATAATTACAGAAAAGTATCAAGCAGGGTGCAGAAGGGAGGGGGTTTGAGAGTGCCCCTAAATCAAAAGCAATCATTGCTAGCCACCACCAAATTCAGTGACACTGAAACCCCTCTGCTGATGCACAAAGGCAGCAGGGAAATTATAGATGAATTCTGCGTGTAGACAACTGACATATTTTATGGATTACACTACAGGACTTTGCAGACTAAGGGTTTTTTTTCCTCAGGGAAAAAAGGGATAAAGTGCATAAAGCTTTAACTGTGTATTGTCTGTGTGATACTGAAAACACATTTATGCAGAAAAATATGCAGAGGATTCAAATTATATTGTATTTTTCTGTAAACTTTTTGTTATTTTTAATAGTATCCATTCATTTATAGAACTACCTATCTTGAGATATGCTGCACAATGTTCTACAAGATGAAATGATTGCTGGGCTCACCATACAATGGAAGAAGTCCTCTAGTAACCAGATAATTTTGGTAAAGACTGAAATAAAGAGACAAAAGTTGATAAAATGTTAAGATGTCTATATTAAAATGTCTTTGATTCTTCCTCAAAGACCAGGAATAGACACTGCATTTTCCTTTGAAATCTAGCATAAGCTCTCTCTGTCACTGTAAAACCTCATCTGAAGAACTTTCCCAAACTCAGCAGATTTGCACAGTAAATTCAATGTCCTTTTGAAAAAAAAAATAAAAAAAAAAAATTGTTCCAAATCTTATCTTAGTATAAACTCCGCTGACATTTGGAATCATTCTGCATTATTAATAACATAGTCTAGGAATCTAAACAGATCACACAAAGCTCTATTCAGGTATACAAGTACCTCAATAGCCTCCTTAGTTAAAATATTTTTAATTTTATCAGGAAAACAGACACATTTTTGTAATTAATCATTCTTGCCACTAACATGAATGTAAAACAGGATAGAAACTACCAAAGTAAATACTCACATATGTACGTACATAAATAGGTGTTTGATGACACAGTGCTAGACAATGTTCCTTGGTACTTAGTATGCAAATTATTGTCAGAGTAACTTTGTTTTTTCATTCTCACTTTCCCACCTTGGTATGTGGTTCAAGGTTTGAGAATGTGTTGATCTCAAGAGAACTCTAAAACAGTTTAAATCAAATGTGTCTGATGTGATTTGAAGCATGCCCTCAGCTTTCATGGCATCTCTGGTAAACTTGACATCTTGATTTTTGGGACTCTTTCAGATAAACTTCAGTGTCCCTGGGGAAAGATACAGAAACAAAGTTTGGTTCCAGCTGTCATGTAGCTTACAGAAAACCAGGAATTTATTTCAGTGTAAAAATAAAGTAAACTAAGCCAGAGCCAGGCCTCAAGTTTCCCCCTTGGGTCATGGTGGTTAGGAGGCACTAGGAGACAAGGCAACATTTTTTTTTCAAATTTTCTTCAGGAAAGAATCAGTAAGAGTGTGATAGTTTTGACTGGGATGGCATTAATGTTCTTCAGAGCAGCTAGTTTGGGTCTGTGTGTTGATTTGTGCTGGAAATGTGGCTTCCCTGTCCACAGAAAGCAGTAAATTAATTCCTCGTTTTATTTGCTTTGTATGGGGTGGCTTTTGCTGTACCTATTAAACTCTCTTTATCTCAATATGAAATTATCTCACTTTTCTAATTTTCTCCCCTATCCCAGTGCAGGGGGAAGAGGAAAGAGCAAACAGCTGTGTGGTCCTCAGTTGCTTCCTGGGCTTAAACCATGACAGAGGGCAAAGCAAACTTTCAGCTTGCACTAGTGGAGCTAAGGATCAGATCCCTTCATTAAATAACAATCCACTCACAGGACAGGATTAAACACTCTGTGGCTTCAGGCTGGAGCTAGATGAAAATTTTCACACAGAAAAGGCCCCTTCAGAAATTTGGTCCTTTCCAAAGAATGGAGGAAGGAAAATTCAGCTTCTGAAGTTGCCCAAGAGATTTTTGGGCTTCATTTCTCTTTGAATAAATGAAAAGAATGTCTTACAGACCAGGTTAAATCTTTACCTTTTATTCTTCAGACTAGTTGAAAAAAATGTCCTGGTTTGAAAGTGGAAACTTTGTCTGACAATGGAAGTGCAGAAGATGAGAAGGCAACATTCCTGTTTTTCAAACACTTGCTATGAGTGCTTATTTCAGGCTCTCTGGATTATATCTTTCAACCTTTTCCATCCCTGATTTCTAAAAATATGTGAAAATTTATTTCAATGCTCAGACAGGTTTAGTAAAATAAACTACCCAGCTTTTAGCACTGCCTTGCAGAATTAAAGGTGAAATCAATAGGGAATTAAAGCTCTCTAGCAGTGTGAGAAAAATTAGGAATCCTCTTCAGCTGAAGATAAGATATGATACATTTCACCTTGGGGAGCTTGTTAGCATTAATTTTTCTGTATTAAAAGCTTGTTAGCATTAAGAAATTTTGATAGTATTAAATGTACTTCATGTACTGAAAGTTCCTTCACATGGAAAATGGCAGAAACCTTATTTTGCACTGTAACCTGGAGCTCTTTTTCCAGTAGCACATGATGTAAAGTGATACACATCATGTATAAGAGGACCAGATTTTAGCCATTAAATACATGGGATTCCCCACCCACGCACAGAGAAGGTGGGGATATTACAGGGTTACATCCAGAGGTACTGCTGTGGATGTGAAGAATGTGATTTCAAAGGACCAACTGTGATGGCATTGCCAGAAGGCAAAATGTGTCAGAATACACACCTGAAGTGCTGCAGGGAGCTCCTCTTTCCTTGTGTGCTCAGCCCAGTCTCCTCCTGCCCAACACTACTGTCTTTCACTTGTTCACCACTGGCAAACCATAAATTACTGTAATTTCACCCATATAAGGCGCACCCTTTTGATTAAAATTTTGGTCCAAACCCGGAAGTGCGCCTTATAGTCCGGAGCGCCTTATATATGGACAAAGTTTGGAAATTTGCCAACCCGGAAGTGTGAGCACACAGCAGCCCTGAGCCGAGCCAGTAAACCCTGCGATCGCGCGATTCCGTTACTAATTCGTTACTTTGTTGTGCGCAGATCCTCACTGCAAAAAAAAGTGCGCCTTATATATGGACAGAGTTTGCCGACACCTGGAAGTGCGCCTTATACTCCAGTGCGCCTTATAGTAGTGAAATTACTGTACTGCTTAGACCTGGGGGGCCCATTTTATAATGCAATACAAGGATATTTTCTGTCATCTACATGGGTGCCCTACGGCACTCAGTCAAACTCTGCCTTTCAGAGGGTCTGAGGAGGGTTTAGGAAAGTTTTGGTTGGGCATTTCAGTATTCACTTCTGTATTTCAGAAATGTTTCTTTCTCCACCATGTCTGTGCCAAATGCCACTCTCAAAATCTCACGGCGTAGTCTAGAAGGATTGATTTCACACTACAATCACTGTCTGCTGATTAAATCCATCCATCTTCACAGAGAACAGAAAAGCTCAGATGAGTTCAGGCCCTAGACAGCATAAAGTCATGGCCTGCCTCAAGTCTGTAAATTTGAAACTCCTTCATTTCTTTTGAGGGGTACTGTGACAGGTTAACTCTGCCAGATGCTTGCACTCTGGGAGGCAAGAGCTGAAGTCACAGTCAGCAGTGAGAAGCAAATCACTTTCACATCTTTTCCCATATTAGGCCATTAAAACAAGGAGCTTTTTTCTAGGTTTGAAGTTATTACTGCATGCAGATGGGTCTGTAGGATGGGATGGCCAAACAGCTGGTAGGAGATTCCTGATCGATGGAGCAACAAAAATTGTATGGATTTTAACAGTGAGGATGATGTGTCACAGTCCCCACTTTTAGGGAGACCTGATTCTATTTTGTCTAATTATGGTAATACCCTAAATTAATGAACACAGATGCGACAGGCGGTGACCTCTTTTATGGCTAGAGATCACTCACCTGCGCAGTAAAAGGTGGTCTGAGAAGTTTGGTCTTGCGCTT